>CM063499.1:50107120-50109620 GCA_032207245.1 Pardosa pseudoannulata
TGTATGAATAGTTTAACCTGACTACCGAGAAAATTACATAGCTAAATAAAAAGAACACAAATGCGGGCTCCAGCCTGTTTTCCCAGCGGAAGAAAATTTCCATGTCGTTGCACCCATGACTATATAATAATCTATCTTAAAAACATATAAACATAATGAACTACCTGTTACACTTCTAATTACAATACCACGTCTGGGGCTGGCATGTTTCTGGACTAACACTTAAACGCACCTCGCTCCGACACTAATAATTAGACCCGTGGACGTTCGGAAAGGAAGGAACAAAATAAAAACAAGACGAAACCGGTTCATTTATAGCATAATTGAGTCTAATGAAGAAGGCATCATTTTTCACGCTAAATTGTTCGACCCCTTGATCTTAATTAGGGTGTACTCGAAGGCTACTGCCGAGGGCCGGCGAAGCATTCGTCTGTAATTTGATTCCAAAACGAGTTGGTCATGCAAAATTTGGTAGGGACACAAGCCGTAATAAGGGGTACCAGAAGGTCGCTCTATATATGTTATGTGTGGAGGTCAGGTATGTACAACGAGTGAGGAGGCTTGAAGAGGATGCGCGTCTTTGAAAGCATTCGTCACGTAGAGGGTGTTCGAGATAGCACCGCGGACCTATACTTAATCAATAAATTTTCGTGGCGTGTGGGCGACGAGCGGCTGCTAGTCAGGCTAACTTTTGAATCTGGAAGTGGGACTTAGTGTCTCTCAGATTGGCACTAAACGACAATAAGTCCCATTTCAATTAATGTATGTTACACGATACGTTAATTGTAATGTTACACGATATGGCTATATATATTGATACACGCTTGAGAGAGAGAGAGAGAATGAGAGTGGAGAGAGATTGAGTGAGAGGATGAGAGAGAGAATGAGAGAGAGATAAAAAGAATGAGAGTGAGGGAGAATGAGAGATGTTTGGTTTGGTTTTGGAGTGCTACGGTCTACTTTTTGCAACACGAGGGCTAATGAGGCCGGGACCTACTGCTTAAAGCCGATTCCGAACGGCTACGAACATCCATGCCATAGTGGGATTCGAACCCACGAACTCCGCAGAATGAGAGAGAGAGGGTGAAAGAGTGAGGGAGAATGAGATGTGAGGGAGAATGAGAGAGAGAGAGAGTGAGGGAGAATGAGAGAGGGAGATAGAATGAGAGAGAGAGAGAATGAGAGTGAGGGAGAATGAGAGAGGGGCGGAGAGAATGAAAGAATGAGAGAATGAGAGTGAGAAGGAGAATGAGGGAGAGGGAGAAAGAGAATGAGAGAATGAGAGTGAGAGAGAACGAGAGTGAGGAGAATGACAAAGAGAGAGAGAATGCGAGAGTGAGAAGGAGAATGAGAGAGGGGGGAGAGAATGAAAGAATGAGATAATGAGAGTGAGAATGAGGGAGAAGAAGAGAGAGAATGAGAATGAGAATGAGAGTGAGAGAGAATGAGAGTGAGGAGAATGACAGAGAGAGAGAATGAGAGTGAGAAGGAGAATGAGAGAGTAAGAGAGAGAATGAGAGAATGAGAGTGAGAAGGAGAATGAGGGAGAGGGAGAGAGAGAGGGAATGAGAGTGAGAATGAGAGTGAGAGAGAACGAGAGTGAGGAGAATGACAAAGAGAGAATGAGAGTGAGGGAGAATGAGAGAGAGAGAATGAGAGTGAGAGAGAATGAGATGGAGGGAGAGAAGAGAATGAGAGAGAGAGAGAGTTAAAAGTGAAATGTTAAAACATTGGGCGACTTTAAATATGAGTTTTTAACGTCCCCAATATATATATGTATGTAATCCAATAATTATAAAACTACTGGACAAGGAGAAAGCTTAAACAGCTAACAGTAATAACGAACGATGCAGTCTGGACACATTGAAGAGAACGGCAGAAGTTTAATTAAAACATTATTTCAGAGCTGCTAAAACGGACATCGTTACTACTCAACGACAGACAAAGGAAAGACACAAAAATCACTCTGCTCGAACAGAGGTGCACCCACGAGCGAAGACAGAAAGAATTTTCCCACTTACTCAGCGAATTTGAGTGTAAGATCAGGAAAAACGTGGAGCCATTTGCCGGCGACAGCTGGGAAACGTGTTGAATAAACAGAAAATTTACATCTATAGGATAGAAAGCTTTGGGAAATGTATCGAAAGAATTTTAAGACGGGGACGCTCCTTTGATTAAGACATTTAGAGGCTGGGAAAAAGATTTTAAGGAATTAGAATGGGAGAGAGGAGGTTTTTAAGGAAATATTAAAGTTAAATATCTTTGATATATTGCATGTGTATATATATGTATATATATATATATATATATATATATATATATATATATATATATATATATATAATCTAAAGTGTGTGTGTGTAGTCATGTAATTTCTTTCGTTCCTGGAAATAAACTGCTTGTGCTCTGAAGGTACTATTTTTTAGATTGTCCTTTCTCTCAAATGAATTTAGATCCGTACTCTGGACGTTGCGAATCGGTCAGAACGTTCGTTGTGACG
>CM063499.1:50114620-50127120 GCA_032207245.1 Pardosa pseudoannulata
GAGAAATTTAATTACCTGTTCTTAACCGGGTAAAATAGGGTTTTAAAAATGGCATTAAAAGCAGGAAAAGGGAGGGGGGAGAGGGATTTCGAACGTTACAAAGAAGACAGAATTTTTCACTGTGATATGAAGCATATTTATACCAATTTATTTCAGAATCGGATCGATAGATAAGGAGAAGATAAACTTTACTCGCTTTGAATTTTGATAAGCCTAACTCATCAAGAATCCAATATGGATGCCTCTACCCGTTCCAGGTCCAACCACTTCATACATTAGAGGACAGACAGAGAGATAACTTACGCAATTATTATACAGGGGTTGGTTAGTTTTAGGTTAAAATATCATTACACACACAATGAAATGGCATTTAAAGCCGAACGATGGCCGAACGGTTAGGGCACTGACCTTCGGAACCGGAGTTCGTGGGTTTGAATCCCACTGTGGCATGGATGTTTGTAGCCGTTCGGAATCGGCTTTAAGCAGTAGGTCCCGGTATCATTAGCCCTCGTGTTGCAAAAAGTAAACCGTAGTGCTCCCAACCAACCAAATGGCATTTAAAGTTTTATCTAACTGTTTACAGAAGCATACTATATACACAATTCCAAATTATTTGCACTCAAACATATACACATCGAACTGACATAGAGTTATATTTAAAACACTATAAAATATAATTACTGCTCCAAGTTTAAATCTGCATTAAGAATTACAGACGGCTGGTGGATAGCCTAAACGCTAGCAACTACTTTTCGCCTAGCGACACCCAAATACTTAATCTGCATCTTTACATTTATTACTTCTCCCAACGCAGCCGCGCAACCTCCAAAAAAACCAAATGAAGCGAAAACTCGGGCTTTGATGGATCGTTCTAATGAACGAGGCTTTCAAAGTAAACGTGTGTCAGTCACTCGATAGAGGCGAAAAAGAATTTAAAAAAAAGAAGAGAGAAAGAACTATTTTGACGACATCGCGGCGGAAGGATGAGAAGCATACACACCCGATTTTGAAATCCTGGCACGTAAGTCCGCGCGTAATAGAGGTGAGCCGGGGAGAGAAGTTGGAAATCGTGTGAAACTTTAATGACGATTTGCAATTATGGAAATGCGCCTAATGGTGACGTTAGATGGATTTTGTTGACTTCTGTTTCGGGTGCCTCTCACGCCTTCGATATCACTCGCCGATAATGGCCTGATCTCTATCGAACGGGAAATAGATTACTTACCATGCTTTACTTTTTTTTTATCCCATTGCTTTTACTTTTTCAAGTTCGATGAGTCTTTTGGAAATAGATACTTCGTTTGGGTTTATCTCTGAGGTACATCGTTGCTTATAGATTAACATGCTGCCTGGTGTGAATGATCCCCTGCATCTGCGGTTCTCAAACTGAGTGCCATTTCGCTATTTGACTGTCGAGACACGCTAAGAATAGTCTTTGTGATTATCTCGCAGTGCAACCTTCACGGTTCTCAAACTGGGTGCCGTGGGAACAATAAGATTCTGCACCTATTAAAGATAGCTTGAAGGTACTTAAAATTTAAAATTAAAGCTCTCTATTTCGCTATTGACTGTCGAGACACGCTAAGAATAGTCTTTGTGATTATCTCGTAATGCAACCAATTCTCTACCTTCACGGTTCTCAAACTGGGTGCCGTGGGAACAATAAGATTCTGTACCTATTAAAGATAGCTTGAAGGTACTTAAAATTTAAAATTAAAGCTCTCCATTTCGCTATTGACTGTCGAGACATGCTAAGAATAGTCTTTATGCTTATCTCGCAGTACAACCAATCCTAAGAATTGTCTTTGTGCTTATCTGGCAGTGCGACCAATCCTGTACCTTCGCGGTTCTCAAACTGTGTGTCCTGGCAACATTAAGATTCTGTGCCTATTAAAGATCGTTTGAAGGTACTTAAAATTAAAAATTAAAGCTCTCCATTTCGCTATTGACTGTCGAGACATGCTATGGATAGTCTTTGTGCTAATCTTGCAGTGCAACCAATCCTCTACATTCGCGATTATCAAACTGAGTGCCGTGGCAACAATAAGATTCTGTACCTATTAAAGATCGCTTGAAGGTACTTAAAATTTAAAATTAAAGCTCTCCATTTCGCTATTGACTGTCGAGACATGCTAAGGATTGTCTTTGTGCTTGTCTCGTAATGCGACCTATCCTCTACCTTCGTGGTTCTCAAACTGGGTGCCTTGGCAACAATAAGATTTTGTACCTATTAAAGATAACTTAAAGGTACTTAAAATTTAAAATTAAAGCTCTTTATCTTCCCTTCCAGTGTACTATTGACTTACAAAGCATGCTAAAAATTGTCTTTGTGCTTATCTCGTAGTGCAACCAATCCTCTACCTTCGCGATTCTCAAACTGGGAGCCGTTTCAACAATAAGATTCTGCACCTATTAAAGATCGCTTGAAGTTACTTAAAATTTAAAACTAAAGCTCTTTGTCTTCCCTTTCTAGTGCGCTATCGAGTGCCGAAGCATGCTAAGAATTGTCTTTGTGCTTATCTCGCAGTGCAACCAATTCTCTGCCTTTGCGATTCTCAAACTGGGTGCCGTGGCATCAGTAAGATTCTGTACCTCTTAAAGATTACATGAAGGTACTTAGAATTTATAATTAAAGCTCTTTATCTTAGCTCTCCAGTGCGTTATTGACTGTCGAAGCATGCTAAGCATTGCTTTTGTGCTTATCTCGCAGTCCAACCAATCCTCTATCTTCGCGATTCTCAAACTGGGTGCCGTGGCAACAATAAGATTCTGTACCTATTAAAGATCACTTGACAGTACTTAAAATTTAAAATTAAAGCAGTTTGTCTTAACTTTCTAGTGCGCTATTGAGTGCTCGAAGCATGCTAAGAATTGCCTTTGTACTTTTCTCGCATTCCGACCGATCCTCTACCTTCGCTATTCTCAAGTTGGGTGCATTGAGCTTATAGTGCCAGGGGTGCATAAAAAGTTTGAGAACTAGATCGGAAATGGGCGATCAATTCTAAAAACGAACGAAAAACATCCTGTCATATTTAGGCTGAATTGCACGAGGGAAATTATGTAACGAAAGGGGAATATGTCACGTGACTTGAAACAAGTGCTAAAACAATCACCGAGCCGCAAATTTGGTAATTTTATATATCTTTTATATATCTGTTGATTTTATATATCTGTCCATGTGAAAATAATGGACATTTCATTGGGGTTAACGGTCAAGTTTCATCCAGTTTACAGTTAAGGAAATAAATATTTCATTGGTGGAACACACTACATGTAAGTATGTACAAATAAAAGATTTTCTTATTTTTCGATTAATCATATGTTTTTTAGTTATTAGAGTAAAATACAGTGGGGTTTTCAACATTTTTCTCGTGTTATTTATATATAAAATTACTGTCCGTGTGTTTGTAACAGATCTCTTTCTAAACGGCTGAACTGATTCTAATGAAATTTTGTGTATATAATTAAGTTGAATCAAGAATGGTTTAGATTCCCAATTTGACCCGATAGAAAATGTTTTTTTTATTAAAAATGCAAAATAGAGTGCTTATTGAGATTATTATAATGACTCTCGAAACCCTTCACTGCCAACGTATGTGTGGCGCAACGGGCTTCGATACGAGAAGTTCCAGGATCGAATCCCCGTACAGGCGAAATGGGAATTTTGATTTATTCTAATTACGTTGGTGATGATTGTTCACGTGGCGTCAAGTATTTTTGAAATAATTTTTTCTTTCTTTTCCCTGAAAACTGTCCAATTTTTAATTTATTTAAAAAACATTTTACAATTTGTGGATATACAGCATTAAAACAGGACAACGTCTGCCTGATCGTCCAGTACACACACACACACACACACACACACATATATATATATATATATATATATATAACACACATCCAGAGTCGGTTCTGGGCTGTTAGCAGCCTGCGTGGAAGGTAATGTTTGTCCGCTCACTATTTTTGTTGGCAAGACAGAAATTGGTCTCCCCTTATCAGTGCGTATACCTGGTAACTATTTCTATTGCTTCCACCGCCATAGAAATGTAGCCGCCTGCGGGCATGCACGCAATGCTCGTGTGTGTGTGTGTGTGTGTGTGTGTGTGTGTGTGTGTGTGTGTGTGTGTGTGTGTGTGTGTGGGTGTGTGTGTGTGTGTGTGTGTGTGTGTTGCTGGTGTGGGAGGTGTGTGTGTGTGTGTGTGGTGTGAGTTGTGTGTGGTTGTGTGTGTGTGTGTGTGTGTGTGTGTGTGTGTGTGTGTGTGTGTGTGTGTGTGTGTGTGTGTGTGTGTGTGTGTGTGTGTGTGTGTGTGTGTGTGTGAGTGAGTGAGTGAGTGAGTGAGTGAGTGAGTGAGTGAGTGAGAGTGAGAGAGAGAGAGAGAGAGACTGACTGACTTCTCGATGGGGGGTTGCAGTCATGGCCATAAAAATGGCACCGTTTCAGCTAAAGACCTTTATTAAGATAACTTTGAAGGACGGGTTCCCACTTCATCATAGGGACAAACTGAATGGTCAGCTAGCATGAAGTTCTATGTACAAGACAAGTAACACCTGGGTCAACATCTGTGGGAAAATATCTCTAGAAAAATCTGTCTCCGCTAGCGTGTATCTCCTTTTTATTTGGAAATTTTCTAATTTGTCCGCTAGGGCCATGTAGGTTTATAATTGGCCAGGCCCCTTCTCTGAGGGCGTAACCTGTAGCCCCAGTGGTCAATTTAGGTTAGGGGTTAAAAAGGGGAATGGAAAATGACGCGGGAATTTTTACCCTTGATTTAAGTTTTGAAAGCCCCTGAGAATTTTCCTTACATATATATATATATATATATATATATATATATATATATATATATATATATATATATATATATATATATATATATATATATATATATATACATACGTACACACAAAATTACATATATACAGTGTGACCCGTCTGCATAAGATGCAGTTTGAATGCGGTCTGTGGATCATTTTGGGATGTCTAAGCTTCGTGTATAATAATGTATATCGGAGTATTCCCCAGATTTTCCCCCTTCATGTGCGATGTTAGCCGTACTGTTATGGTCAACTTACTCCGCCATCATCGTTCATCTATCACGAGTGGCAAAACACACTTAATGGTTTCTGGCATTCCATCTTCACCTGGAATATACTCTCGTCATGTGCCTTATTGCCCCGATATTGACGAGAAAACATTCCCTTCGTAACACAGTTTGGCCCTCAACCCTTTTTCCCGCGCCTGTCTCCTGAACCGAAGCGAAATCACATCCATCAACGGGCCCCGACCACACAAGGTGTCTATTAGGGAAGTCCGTTCTTCGATTGTAGAAGCGAAAATTTGGAAGTGCCGCTGTTTTGTAATAAATGGCTCTGTGGAATGGATGCCATTAAAAATTTAAATAGCCAGCGCAACATCGCACGAAGGAAAATGGAGTGGTTTTTTTGGGGGGATATGTTTAGGAGAATGTACAAGTATTTGATTTTGGAACAGATGCAGAACCGAAATTAGGGGCTTATTTCGGTTTGTAAAAATTGTAAAATTTTCAGGTATTGTAAAAATTTTACTTTTATTGAAACCTTTCCGGTGCGATTTAATAATGAAAAACTGTGCATGAAATAACCGTTTAATTTTTATTAAAAAAAAAAAACTTGTTTCATTGTATAATTCTTTAACAGTTTTAATTAACTCTCGACGACGAGCTCCCGGCTTCTTAGACCCGATGCAACTTTTCTTAGCCGAATAACAAATAATAACCGAATACTTTTGAAGACAAACAGAAAATTCATATTACAAAATACTTTATTAAAAATTATTATTTGAGAACAACGCTTTTTCTAACAGAAACTGAAAATTGAAAACAACGATGGGAAATGATCAAAGGTGAAAAGAAGTATTTCAAGCAAAATATTTTGTTTGTTAAATCTCCGTACAGATAAATGTAAAACATTGAACATTAAAGCTTTCTGTTAAAAATGTTTTTGTACGCTTTACAAAACATGTTTCTTTTGTGACAGTTTATAATATTAATTAATATTTTTAGAAGAAGTGAAACAGAGATAAATGGGCTAAATGGTGGCATATCAGATATCTCTTACAGTTTTCTTATTATAAACTCTTAAAAATGCATTTCTTTTTGTGACAGTTTATAATACTCATTGTTTTTTAGAAAAAATGAAACGGATATTAATGAGCTAAATGGTGACATATCGGATATCTTTTATAAATTCCTTTTTACAGATATCTTAAAAATGCTTTAAAATGTATTTCTTTTTCTGACAGTTTTTAATAGTCGTTAATATTTTTAGAAGAAATGAAACAGGTATTAATGGGCTAAATGGTGGCATAGTGGATATTTCTTACAGTCTATCTAGAGATCTATAAGTATATCATTGATCTCTTAAAAATGCTTTAAAATGTATTTCTCTTTGTGACTGTTTATAATATTCATAAATATTTTTAGAAGAAATGAAACACGTATTAATGGTTGGATATCGTATGTCTCTTATAGTTTCCTTATTATAGATATCTTCAAAATGTATTTCTTTTTGTGACAGTTTATAATATTCATTAATATTTTTTAAAAAGAAATGAAACGGATATTAATAAGACAAATGGTGGCATATCGGATATCTTTTATAGTTTCCTTAGTATAGATATCTTAAAAATGCTTTAAAATGTATTTTTTTTTGTGACAGTTTATAATATTCAATACTATTTTTTTTAAAGAAATGAAACAGATATTAATGGGCTCATCGGATATCTTATAGTTTTCTTAATATAGATCTCTTAAAAATGCTTAAAATGTATATCTTTTTGTGACAGTTTATAATATTCATTAATATTTTTTAGCAGAAATGAAACTGATATTAATGGGCTAAATGGGGGCATATCGGATATTTCTTATAGTCTATCTAGAGATTTATAATAAGGATATTATAGATCTCTTAAAATGCTTTAAAATGTGTTTCTTTTTGCGACATTTTATAAAATTCATTAATATATATTTTAAAAGAAATGAAACGGATATTAATGGGCTAAATGGTGGTATATCCAATATCTCTTATAGTTTCCTTATTATAGATATCTTAAAAATGCTTTAAAATGTATTTCTTTTTGTGACAGTTTATAATATTCATTAATATTTTTTAGAAGAA
The DNA here is from genome assembly GCA_032207245.1 of Pardosa pseudoannulata. Lineage (NCBI taxonomy): Eukaryota > Metazoa > Arthropoda > Arachnida > Araneae > Lycosidae > Pardosa > Pardosa pseudoannulata. The sequence goes on from CM063499.1 coordinate 50,121,776, forward strand.
ATGAAACAGATATTAATGGGCTAAATGGTGGCATATCGGATATCTCTTATAGTTTCCTTATTATAGATCTCTTAAAAATGCTTTAAAATGTATTTCTTTTGTGACAGTTTATAATATTCATTAATATTTTTTAAAAGAAATGAAACATATTAATGGGCTAAATGGTGGCATATCTGATATCTCTTATAGTTTCCTTATTATAGATCTCTTAAAAATGCTCTAAATGTAAAATTGTATATCTTTTTGTAACAGTTTATAAAATGCATTAATATATATTTTAAAAGAAATGAAACTGATATTAATGGGCTAAATGGTGGCATATCTGATATCTCTTATAGTTTCCTTATTATAGATCTCTTAAAAATGCTCTAAATGTAAAATTGTATATCTTTTTGTAACAGTTTATAATATTCATTAATAGTTTTTAGAAGAAATGAAACGGATACTAATGGGCTAAATGGTGGCATATCTGATATCTCTTATAGTTTCCTTATTATAGATCTCTTAAAAATGCTCTAAAATTGTATATCTTTTTGTAACAGTTTATAATATTCATTAATATTTTTTAGAAGAAATGAAACGGATACTAATGGGCTAAATTGGTGGCATATCTGATATCTCTTATAGTTTCCTTATTATAGATCTCTTAAAAATGCTCTAAAATTGTATATCTTTTTGTAACAGTTTATAATATTCATTAATATTTTTTAGAAGAAATGAAACGGATACTAATGGGCTAGATGGTGGCATATCTGATATCTCTTATAGTTTCCTTATTATAGATCTCTTAAAAATGCTCTAAAATTGTATATCTTTTTGTAACAGTTTATAATATTCATTAATATTTTTTAGAAGAAATGAAACGGATATTAATGAGCTAAATAGTGACATATAAAATATCTCTTATAGTTTCTTTATTATAGATATTTTAAAAATGCTGTAAAATGCATTTCTTTTTGTGATAATTTATAATATTCATTAATATTTTTTAGAAGAAATTGGACAAATAGTAATGGGCTAAATAATGGCATATCGGGTATTTCTTATAGCATATCCATAGATCTATAATAAAGATATTATAAATCTCATAAAAATGCTTTAATATATATTTCTTTTTGTAACAGTTTATAATATTCATTAATATTTTTAGAAGAAATGAAATAGATATTAATGGGCTAAATGGTGGCATACCGGGTATCTCTTACAGTTTTCTTGTTATAGATATCTTAAAAATGTTTAACAATGTGTTTCTTTTTGTGATAGTTTATAATATTCATTAGTATTTTTTTAGAAGAAATGACACATATATTAATGGGCTAAGAAGTGGCATATACGATACCTCCAATAATTCCTTAGTTGAGCGATGGCTGATTGGTTAGGGTGCTGGCCTTCGGTACCAGAGTTCGTGGGTTCGAATCCCACTGTGGTATGGATGTTCATAGCCGTTCGGAATCAGCTTTAAACTGTAGATCCCGGTCTCATTAGCCCTCGTGTTACAGAAAAGTAGACCGTAGCATTCCAAACCAAAACAAACCAAACTTATAATTCCTTATAATAGATATCATAAAAACATTTAAGAATGTTTTTTTTATAGTGACAGTTTATGGAAATATATTCATACACATGCATTACCGAAATAAAGCTGCTTTTCTTTATTCTTAAAAAAGAACATAGAAACTTATTTAATACTCATTTTGTTCGAACCGTCGATAAAAGTAAGTCTCCGAATAAATTTCTTTTCGATTGCATTCCAAATCGAACATATGCAGGTTCGATTTTACAAGTTTTCCCCTGCTTTTCGTCAGGGGCCCGGGTGGCGGGTATGACGGTGATACATATATAATATAAATCCTAGTTAGGGATGAGGGAGGGGGGTAAGTTCTAGATGGGCACTTAGCTGGGAGGGGGGCACCCCGCATTGTAAGTTCTAAATGAGCATCGAATAGTCGTCTGCCACCCCGCCCGGTTCGGAAAGCCAGGGGTGAAACATTGATTGCTCGTTTTGTTCAAACATGTCTTTTCTCTCTTTTTTTTTCTTTTCTTTTTTTCTTTTTCTTCTTTTAGTTTTTTTCTGTGGCAATAGCTGAAGGTATTTTTTTTTTACTTGTGGTTTTGATCTTATGTCCTCCGCTCCAAAGGAATTTTTACGTAAATTTTATTTTGTCCCAGTTTTCAGATTCAATATAATACATATAAAATGTAATATATATATATATATATATATATTAAATATAACAATTTAAATATATATATATATATGTAATATATGTATAATATATATTATAGATAGATATATAATATAGATAGATATATTATAGATATATATAGATATAGATATATATATATATATATATAGATATATATATATATATAGATATATAGATATATATATATATATATATTTGCTTTCAATATATAAGTTATTTCACTTTAATATCTCTTTAAAAAAAAAACCTCCCTTACATTGGAATTCCTTAAAATCTATTTTCCCAGCCACAAAATGTCTTAATCAAATTAGTGTCCTCGACTTAAAATTCTTCCAACACATTTCAAAGCTTGCTGGGCAATAGATGTAATAGATGTATCGTCTTCCAGGGTATAGGGTAATACTGACCAACTTTCTAAACATCGAAATATCAAGAAATGATATTCAGGGATATCGGGTAATATTGACCAATATTACTAAAGACAAAAATAACAAGAAATGGTATTTAGGGCTATCAGGTAATATTGACAAACACTGCTAATTATCAAAATATCAAAAAAGGATATTTATAGATATCGGGCAATATTGACCAACATTCTGAATAAAAAAAAATAAGAAATTATATTCAAGGATATCGGGTAATATGGACCGACACCTGCTAAACATTAAAAAAACAAAAAATATCTTCCAGGGTATCGGGTAATATCGACTAACTATTATTCTAAACATTAAAATATCAAGAAATGATATTCAGAGATATCGGGTAATACTGACAAACACTGTAAATTATCAAAATATATAAAAAAATGATATTTACCAATATCAGATAATATTGACCATCATTCTAAGTATATAACATATAAAGAAATGATATTCAGGGATATCGGGTAATATTGACTAACATTCTAAATACTTATAAAAATAAGAAATGATATTCAAGGATATCGGGTAATATTGACCAACATTCTAAATAAAAAAAATATCTTCATGTTTATCGAGTAATATTAACCAACATTCTAAACATCGAAATATCAGTAAATAATATTCAGGGATATGGGGTGATATTGACCATCAATGCTAAATATAAAAAAAATCCTATTCGGGGATATCGTGTAATATTGTCCAATATTTTAAGTATCAAAATACCAAGAAATGATACTCAAGGATATCGGATAATATTGACCAACATTCTAAATACTTATAAAAATAAGAAATGATATTCAAGGATATCGGGTAATATGGACCAACACTGCTAAATAAAAAAAATATCCTCATGTTTATCGGGTAATATTAACCAACATTCTAAACTTCGAAATATCAATAAATAATATTCAGGGATATGGAGTGATATTGACCAATACTGTTAAATAAAAAAAATCCTATTCAGGGATATCGTGTAATATTGACCAACATTTTAAGTATCAAAATATCAAGAAATGATACTCAAGGATATAAGGTAATATGGACCAACATTGCTAAATACAAAAAAGATGATATTCAGAAATATCTTTTTTTTTTGTGGGGGGATGTCCATTGGATGTAGGCCAATAACTTTGATATTGGTTGATAATTTTGACACAGAACTTTTTATTTTATATTGAATCAAAAATAGACTATTATAAAGAAGACTTTCAACTCGAATAGTACTACGTCCCTCCAAACCTTCTTTAATATGGTGCAGGAATTACAAATAGTTGGGTTATAGCATTAAGAATAGGGAATTAAGACCTGAAAATAAAGGCTAGTTGACCAACATTGCTAAATATGAAAAAAAATAATATCCAGAAATATCTTTTTTTTTCTGAGAAGGATGTATTGGATGTAGACCAATATTATAATTCTGATATTGGCTGATATTTTTGACACAACAGAACTTTTTGTTTTATATTGAGCAGAAAATAGAATATTATAAAGAAGACTTTTCAACTCGAAAGGTACTACGTCCCTCCAAACCTTCTTTAATATGGCGCAGGAATTACAAATAGTTGGGTTATAGCATTAAGAATAGGGAATTAAGACCTGAAAATAAAGGCTAGTTGACCAACATTGCTAATATATAAAAAAAGATGATATTCAGAAATATCCTTTTTTTTCTGAAGAAGATTTATTGGATGTATATCGATATTATAATTCTGGTATTGGTTGATATTTTTGACCCAACAGAACTTTTTATTTTATATTGAACCGAAAATAGACTATTATAAAGAAGACTTCAACTCGAAAGGTATTACATCTCTGCAAATCTTCTTTAATATGTGAAGTAATTATAGATAGTTGAGTGATAGCATTAAGAATAGGGAATTAAGTCCTGAAAATAAAGGCTAGTTGACCAGCATTGATAATATATAAAAAAGATGATATTCAGAAACATCTTTTTTTTTTCTGGAGAGGATCTATTGGATGTATACCAATATTATAATTCTGATATTGGTTGATACTTTTGACCCATCAGAACTTTTTGTTTTATATTGAACAGAAAATAGACTATTTGAAACTAGACTTTCAACTCAAAAAGTACTACGTCCCTTCTTATATATGTGCAGTAATTACAGATTGTTGAGTGATAGCATTAAGAATAGGGAATTAAGACCTGAAAATAAAGGCTAGTTGACCAACATTACTAATATATATATAAAAAAGATGATATTCAGAAACATCTTTTTTTTTTCTGGAGAGGATCTATTGGATGTATACCAATATTATAATTCTGATATTGGTTGATACTTTTGACCCATCAGAACTTAGAAAATTGATTATTATAAAGAAGACTTTTCAACTTGAAACCTTCAAGTTCAACTACGTCCAGTACGTCAACTACGTCAATTTCAACTACGTCCCTCCAAACCTTCTTTAATATGTGCAGGAATTACAGATAGTTGAGTTATAGTATTAAGAATAGGGAATTAAGACCTGAAAATAAAGGCTAGTTTATACTGCCCAACCCCTAAAATTTCTCTCATCCGCGAGCCCCCCAACCCTCATCTCTCCACCTGCTCGCGGTAGAGGGTGCTCGAAATTTCCATACGCTACGATCGTTTTCTTTTTGTTTTTTGAGGGGTTCTCACTGCCCATTAATACTAACCGGGGAGATGGTCAGTGGCTATCAGTGCAAATTGTGACACCTCATACAACACTGTGG
>CM063499.1:50134620-50162120 GCA_032207245.1 Pardosa pseudoannulata
ATTAAGTGTTTGGGACAAACAGCAGATAATCGATCACCTAACCAATTAGATGATATGACTTCCATTGCGCTACGTGAGTCAGAAGGGAAAAAAAATACTAAGAACAAATTGGTGTTTTACTTTCCGGCATTTGAACTGTTATAAAGGAATAGACGAATTTACAGGCTGAGTGATAAAGCGTGCCTGGAAGTAATTAAAAGTACAGTATCTTTCTTTCTATACGATGGTTACTCTGAAATTTTTGCAGGGCTTCGAACCGTAATTTTTTTTGTTCCGGTTTTCGTTCCGGTTCAAATAAAAAATTAATGTCGGTTCAGTTCCGGTTTTCGCTCCGCCAAAAATAACTGTTTTCGTTTCAGTTCCAAATGAATAATTTCATTTTATGTATATTCTTATTTGTACTAAAAATATAATTCTATCATAAACAAAAAATGTAATTCTATCAAAATTTAGAAGATTTTATTCTTTTTTTAATTGGTACACTATGTGAATTGATACAAACAGCAGGTACGATAAGAGCGGCGAGCATTGGCATTGTTCTCCATTATCAAAATCGCATTTGACAACTAGGTTCATGATTACCCACATTCGTCGTTTGACTCTCACATCGTGCACTTGGCCTTGCAATAATTATGTAAAAAATATATTATTTATTTAACATATGAAAATTGCCTCTAATTATTAATATATCTTCTAACGTGGTTTCACTGAGATTACTTCTGTTGTCTCGGAGAATAAATTTCAACACTAACTTGTGTAGCTGGAGCTGGCAAAACCACCATTGCAATCTTATACAAGTGCGGATATGTAATTATAAAGTTGACGTTAAATTAGAAAATATTGATAAGTTGGTAACAGTAACAAAATGACTGAAAGATATATCGAACCGAAATAAACCGATATTTTTTTCGGTTCAGTTCCGGTTTTCGTTCCGACCAAAATAACGGTTTTTTCCGGTTTTCGGTTTTCGGTTCAGTTCCGGTTCGAAGCCCTGAATTTTTGAGATACGCGCAGACGAGAATTTACAAAATAAAAATAACCCTTTAATTTTAAAATACAAAGTATTTTAACAGAGCAGACGATTCTTTACTGACTTACTTCAACTTGTTTAGCGTAGAATAAATTTTAAGCAGATAAATTGGAGCGTAGATAAATTGGAGTTGACGCGAGAACATTTTCGAGCTATGATTTTCTACGATTTTAAAGGATTAAATCAAGAAGAACGCTTTCAACGGTTGCAATTGGCATTTATCGAATGCAATTGGCATTTATCTCCTGCTTTATCTAATTTTGTAATTTTGAAGGTCCCTTATCCCGTTGAAATTATTCTCTTTCCGCTGACGCAATGCTGGAGAATTTGGGTTTAACGATGAGCAACCAGTATTTAGCAACACTGACCCAGAGGTTACACTTTATTTCCCCTCGCCAAAATTACTTAATATAATGGAAGCGACAGTTGTCTTTAGTAGTCCCTCGGGGGGGTGTTGGTGGCCGAAGTGCATGCCGGGCATAGGGAAAAACGAATACGGACACACCTTGACCGGGTGGCGAGTTCTCATTGGACATCCGGTGTCGCATTGACCGCTGTGTCATTTGTCACTAACTGCAGTTCATTATTTTGAGTACGTTATTAGAATGGAAAATTTCAATGGATATATTGAGAAGCGCGTCTCCCCCTCATGCTCTGTACTTAATTATAGTCTAAGGAAAATGAGAAATTGTATGGTAATGTGAACTTTGGTCAAATCATAACAAGTTTTTATATTAGGAAAATAGAAGGGGATAGACAGTGTCATAGACAACAGGGCCGTACAGGGGGTTTACTAGAGCAGGGGGGTTGACCATTCAACCTTTCCATAGTATGAAACAAAAAGTATATAAATGTTGAATTTCTAATATGAATAATACACACTTATATTGGATTTTTATGAAATTAATATATAATATTCTCTTGTGTTATAATTCAATTTAATACTTGGCATGCTGCACCGCAAACTTACACGTGCAGCGGGCTTTTTTCATAAATCGAAGTTTAGTTATTAAGAAAAATCGCAGTAAATCGAAAACTACTTTGTTTTTATGAACAAAACTTTTTTATTTTGCACTTTAATATATACTGTATGATTATTTAACAACAAAAAAAAACAATATTTTTACGAAATCACAAAAATAAGCGATTTTTAAAATTAAGTCCGATAATCTGTCAACGCATATTTCTTCCTCACCATCTTTGTCACATCGGCTCACTTTATCAACTTTGTAATCAACATTACAAAACCAAGCTTCAAATTGACAAAACACGACTTGTACGTTCTGGAGCTAGGAATTCGATTGAAGACAAAATAACGCAACAAAAGACCGAGTAACTCGACAATCATAACTTGTGGAAAGAAAAAATGCAAATCATTGCATAGCAAAGCAAACAACACGCAAATGTCCCACATACATATAATTTTACGTATTTAGTAGATTTGTGGTGGTTAACGGGTATCCACCACAAATCTACTAAATACGTATAATTATATGTATGTGTGACATTATATGCATGTTTGCGTTCTTATGCATAGCTTTGTATTTTTTTATTCAACAAATTATGATTGTCGAGTTACTCGGTCTTTTGTTGCGTTATTTCGTCTTCAATCGAATTCCTGGCTCCAGAACATACAAGTCGTGTTTTGTCAATTTGAAGCTTAGTTTTTTATTGTTGAATACAAAATTGATAAAATGAGCCGTTGTGACAAAGAGGGTGATGGAGAAATATGTGCTGACAGATTATCGGACTTTAAGTTTAAAAATCGTTTATTTTTGTGATTTCATAAAAATATTGGTTTTTTTTTGTTAAATAATCATACAGTATATATTAAAGTGTAAAATAGAACAAAGTTTCGCTCATAAAAAACAAAGTCGTTTTTGATTTACTGCGATTTTTCTGAATAACTAAACTTCGATTTAGTGACAGACTGCAAAAAACGTAAAAATACGTTGCCCGCACGCGAATTGTTAAAAAATTGCGGCAACTTCAAATACGGAAATTTATCTGTCTAGGGATATTCATAACCCCCCCTTAAAGTATTAAATTTATTAAGTTTGTGTGTGCTACTGCTGCCACAAGTTGTATGCAATGAAAAGTTTTGGAGATTATTAAGCAGTTAGTGGATGTCCCAAAACTTTTTTAAATTGTTTACTTTTATATTAAATTTAATAAAAGAACATAAAATTATTTTGACGACTACGGAAAACAATCTTTATTTAAAATAATACGTACTCGTACGTGATACATTTTACTTCCATTAGTTGACATTAAAATTAAATTTAATAAATGAACATAAAATTATTTTCACGACTACGTAAAGCAATCTTTATTTAAAACTAGCAAGTGTAACCGTACTTCGCTTAGGTGAACTTAATATATTACTTTTAAACAAAGATTTTTTATCGTGCATAACGAATGATAGGTTTTTGTTTGCCTATGAGGGTCACTGAAATGTACTTATAAATTTATAAACAATTGGAACGTATTAAACAAAAATTAAATTTAAAATTAGTATATAAAATTATAATTTGCGTATAGAATAAAGTGAATCACTTTATATCTAAATACAAATCGAATGGATACTGACATGTAAATAAATTAATAAGAAATGAATAAATATATTTTAGGAATGACTATAATGATAGAAAATATCGTTTATATTTATTATGTTATTAATTGAATTTTAACTGCTTTTAACCGAGGAAAATCGCGCGTACTTACGTGGAATTAAAAGGAATGACGTCACATTGCATTATTGCTTTTTCACTTAGATAATGCGATAAATTAAAAAATTAATCGTTTGCGTTTAACCGAAATAATGCTTTAATGACATGTGTAAAAAAATATTTAATAAAAATTTTCCCTTCCCAATATACTGAAGAATTAAAAATTTCACGGCGATTCATGCATGTTATTTTCTATCGAGTACAGACAGACAGACACAAATTCATTTTATATATAAAGATAATAAATATTCGTAAGACAATTTAAATAAAATGAATATAAATGCATAAAATTATTTTGAGACTGGAAAGCATTTAAAATAATACATACTGTGACTGTATGATTTTTCTACTCCAGACAGGGATCATGAGTGAGAAAAGAAACTGTTATTTCTAAGCAATAAAGAATTATAAATTGTAAAATATTTTAATACAAATTTTTCCCAATAAAGGAAATAGTTTAAAAATTCGAGATTGAGCTTTAATGCTGTGCCTATATGATTTTTCTACTCTAGAAAGGGATCATGAGTGAGAAAAGAAACTGTTATTCACTGTAAATAAGTTGTTATAAATGCTTAAAATAATTAGAAATATTACTTTTAATAATATTTTACAGATTACAAATATAAAGGAACAAAAGTATGCAATAAAAATGTGACATTTTTTGGATCGAATTCGGGAAGAAAATGAAACTGTTAAGGGGTTAAATTTAACTATTTGTTTCGCACAATCTGTACCAAGAGGACTTAGTGCTTATAAGTTCTATACAACCAACCAACCAATTAACCGAAACATAGATTTAGGCGCAGCTACGCATGGTGCAGTGCATATCCCCACCAAACTTCTGTGCAACGAGTACCTCCACCAAACTCTTTACTCCTTGGGGGGAGGGGAGGAGTACCGCACTATCACACTTACCACGTACCAACCTTTGGGAAACATTGCCTTACTTTATATGCATATATAGCAATTAACAGGCCCACTTCGTTGTATTCATTGTCTAATCACCAGTTTACTTAATCACCGCCATCAAACCACGGTTCGTTCTATTCGTCGTAAGCAAGGATTAAAAGTGGAAAACCCTGTAAGCAAAACCCACAAGCACCGAAACGAGGAGGAGGGCCCTCTGTGTTCTATTAAATTTTCTCCTCCTCCCCCGAAAAAAAGAATCCATTTTGTCGTGTTCACCGTAAAAAGCATATTTATAGATTCCCCCATCCCACTCTCCATTTACTGTCTTTCTCTCTCTCTTCGACTATTGAAAAACGGTCATAAAACACCCATGTCCAGCGAACCAAGTGAACTGTCCGTAGCGTTGTTTCTCCCTTAAAATTTATAACCTCGAACAAGCTTGACCGCATATAAAAGCCCAGTATCTTCCTCTCCCCCCCTCAAATATTTTTTTATTTTCTACTGGCAGCATAGTTTTCTGTTATATTTGCATTTTGATAGTGGTGTAGTAGCGATTTATTTGCCCAATATATCCCTCTAGGGGAGGGTGAAGGAGGTAGCGCCAATTGTTTTTATCAGTTTCTAGAACCCCCACCCCTCTCTAAAACAAGGTTCTCCCTAGTAGTGGTGTTACGATAGAGGGGGAAAGAGCGAGACTTCGCAACCCCCCGATTCTTTTCTCTTTATTATATTGTGTCACCCCCCCCGTTCCCTAGTCTCTGCCGATTTTGGAGTCGTTGAATAAATTCAATCAGAACAATTGCTGAACTTATTGGTGGCACTGCAGGGGCATCATAAAATAAAAATTGATCACCATTGCTTTGTATTGTTTTCAGTCGGGTGGATTCCGGGTATTAAATGGCCTGGAAGTGTTTTAAGATGCATCCTACCCCCGATGCTTAATGAGGAAAAATAAAGGAATGTTTTCAGAGGTTGATGGATTGTTAAATGCGTATTTGGAATTGAATATTAGTCTTTGTTTTTTCGTTTGATAACTTTTGGTAAATTTTGCAATCTGGTAGAATTTTTTTAGTGATTTTTTTTTGGTCTCACTATTTCTTTGATCCAAATTTATAAAATGTTGCCTATTACTCTATTAAGCTTAGGTTACAAATTTTAACAGTATTAAAACAATATTTTAAACAGGCTGGTTTTGGGGTTTCAGTTTCCTGCATATGATATATTTAACTGCTCCCTATAACTACGAATTCGTAGTAGATTCATAACTTAACCCAGTTCACAGGCTCTTATTATTATTAAGTTTTTAGAAAACTGGCTGAGAGACACTTTTTAGAGGTAATTACACCAACAGACAAAAAAATCTAAGACCGACAAAACAGTGCATGTGTGTTTACGGAAGAAAAATTACAGTGGCAAAAGAATTAGAAAAAAGACTAGAAATTTTTGGTTCCGGACTGTGACGTTGGACTAAATCTGATCTTTGAAAAAAAAACAGGTTTAGTAAATGTACTAGAAGTGTACTAGTACATTGTGATGCCTTCAATATTCTCGAGAGGTAGCGTGAAGAATAGATCACAGTCAAAGATAAAATTGAAAATTTACTTTTGTTCTTGATTACCTACGGCTATTTACAAAGGAATGTTAATTCCTTAATCATGTAGAACTTCAAAGGATGGTTGCCGGTTTAACTTCCTCACGACGATCACAGTCGAAAGAAAAACGAGATTTGACAATCTCTTACAAGTGAGGAGGCTTTTCAGGGTGCAATCAAACCCAATTTATCCCCCGTTCGGTATCCGAGACTCTGCCGCTCCCTATATGAGCGGACTTTACGAATCTCCCGAACTAGAAAGCTGTCTCTGGAAAAAAAGGCGAAAGCTTCCACGAGGTACCTCCGAAAAAATGACGAAAAGCCCCGAGTCGCAAAATTGTAGGCTTTTTATACCTGGGTGGGGTCAGTTACGGTCCTGCCAACTGGTTTTTGGGTCAGTTAAGATCCCAGTTACTTGAGAACTCCAGCTAAAGTTACAGTTATATATTTTAGCTGAATTCTCATTCGCTGGCTGTCCCTTTACGGAATTTCCGACCATTCATTAACGAGATCCATCAGGGGCGTATTCGTCTATTCAGTCCGATTGTCACGATTCCAGACTCTGCGACGCCACGCTATTGTCCTGGTTACAGGTGTACTCCGATTTAACTGTTTTGGTGCGTGCTCGGACAAAGGGGAGTCTTCACAACGGGGAACGGACATTATTCTGGAAAGAGCTGAGACCGAGAGAGGTGCTTTCCGCTCGGCACAATTTGGTTATTCTCGGTCTTATTTCTGCCATGTTTTTGTGGTTAATTGGGACCAATGTATATATGTTTAACACAACCTGTAATTAATAAATATATAGTCAAGAATTTTGTCGCTGCAATAATTAATTGTTGGCCAGATAAGCTATCAGCGAACCCAAGATACCTGCTCCAGTAACAATGGGCGAGTAGGTACAGAAACGAGGCGTGCGGTCGTAAACTATCAGCGAACCCAAGTTACCTCCCGCCGTCGGTGTTCCCTCCTGTTGAACTTTAACCTCCCTGGAACAGGGCTTGCCCACCCTCTCTTGGTGTGTCCGTCTTCTCTCCTTAGCGCCGCGCAAAAAATGCAGGTGTCCATGTAACACCAACTCGAGTCTTGAGTCTAGTATTACAGAGTAGATACCGGTTTCATTAGCCCTTGTTTAGTAAAAGTGTAAATCATCCGGCTACATAACACCCTACCGAAATCAATGCATAAATTATTCTGATATCCATTCCAACATATTCACAAGCGCAGTCATTTTGGAAAACGCAGTCATCAAGAGACTGTGTCTGCAAACTCCAGAAACGTATATTGGCGCAGTATGAAAAGTCTTTATTATAAAGTAACATTCCATTACAGTAACTTTGTTTCTTTCTCTGCAAAGAGCAGGCCAATACTTGCTCTTGATATTCTCTTTTTTTTATCCGTACTTACAAAAGGGACTTGAGAGGTTATCCTACGCTTAAATACCTCTTCTTTTCTACATATAGGAAAAAGTGCAATGAAGGAATAATTGCCCCCATTTTGGTGAATCGATTGAAAGAATCGAACCCTTTATGTGCCCCAAAATACCTAATTCGGGAGGCATTAAATACATTGAAATTTTCAACCTTCTTGTACTGGAAACGAATTAAATTTACATATTCCAATCGAATTCATGGAAATAGTTGGAACGTCTTTAAGAGTGCCGAATTAAATGTGTAGTCCCAGATAGATCGGAGAAAATGTCTGGAATGCTTTCAAATGCACTTTTAAAAAGTTTTTTATCTCTCCAGTTTGCATTTATTATGGACGAGGGGAATTTAGGGTGTTATTTACATAAGTATAGACTTTTAGAATTTAAAAGATTAATTTGAAATTAAGATATATTAGGTAGCTTAACAATTAAGCTTAGTGCTAAAAATTATGTGTTAATTTTATGAAATGTGTTTAGCTATTAAACGTAAAAAGGCCCCATAAAATACTTTACTGGTTGCAAATGTTTACATTATGGTTATTTTCAGTCATTTATTGATTTAAAGAGTTTTTTTTTCAGAAAAATGCAAATTTTTTACTCTTATAAATCTAGAGAAATTCGAAAGAAATTTAGAAATCTCTTACTAATAATTTGCACTTCAAATTAGATTTCCTTATTCCCAGTAGTCTGATTTCAAGTAATGTTTGAGTTACATCAATTTATTGTCGACCTAGCAATTTCAATCGAGTTAAATAACTGTAAACAGTAATTATTAGATTTAAAATCTTTTCGGACCATACTCGACGTGATACTTGCTGCAAAATAAACTTGATGTTAACACATTGTATACGGACAGTGTGTTAACATCAAGCTAGTATGTTTTCCGACGATTCATAATTTTGCGCGGAACACGTACTAGTACGTTTTCTGAAGATATATAGTCATATAAATGTATATGTATACATTATATGTATGTATATATACTCATGTAAATGTATATATATATGTATGTATGTATATTCATATATATATGTATATGTATGTATATATATTCATATATATATGTATATGTATGTATATACATTCATATATATATATATGTATATGTATGTATGTATATTCATATATATATATATATATATATATATATATGTATGTATATATATTCATATATATATATATGTATATGTATGTATATATATTCATATATATATATGTATATGTATGTATATATATTCATATATATATGTATATGTATGTATGTATATTCATATATATATATATATATGTATGTATATATATTCATATATATATATATGTATATGTATGTATATATATTCATATATATATGTATATGTATGCATGTATATTCATATATATATGTATATGTATGCATGTATATTCATATATATATGTATATGTATGTATGTATATTAATATATATATGTATATGTATTCATATGTATGTGTGTGTATATATATATGTATGTATATGTGTATATATATGTGTGTGTATATATATATATATATACACACACACACATACACACACACACACACATATATATATATATATTGTTATTAAACATCAAAATGCGTCAGATAATCTGATAGACAACCTATATATTAACACATTATATGAGGGACACGTACTAGCACGTTTTCTGCCGATCGATAATTGAGCGCGGGTCACGTACTAGTACGGGTTAGTGTAACAACATGGTTTGTTTGTGGGCACAAAAATAATGTTATATACAGGAAAATGAATCCGAATGTTCTTATCTACTACATAGATTATAGAAAAATTTAGACAAATAAAACTTAGTTTTTACATCAGTCGATGCGGAACCGCAGAACGGGAAGGTTGTTTTTAAAAAATCAATTTGGATTTAAATTATTCTTATTATCCTTTCGAAAATGATATTATATATATTTATTTTATTCGTCTATGTATATATTTGTTATTATTTCAATATATACTAATAAATTGGTTAAAAAATTAAATAATTTTCGATATATTGAGATTTAACTGAATAACTAAATTTACGCACAAATTTATATGTATACAATTATGCGATATGTATCAGCACACATTGTGTTAATTGAGACTCGATACTAGCGTAAAGGATTCGTAAGAACGTCAAATTATAACAATTTTTAGTCTTAAAAAAAGACGGAAGTGAAAGAAGATTATTCAATGAATTAAAATATCATTACAGAAAATTATACGTTTTGTGTAGACTGGTATCTTCGGTAAAAAGAAAATTTGGATTTTCAAAATTGGATTCTTTGAACCCTTAATTTGGCTAAGTCTGGTCGCTACACCGGACATGTATATTTATAACTACTATATAACATAATTGTCAGTGTTCGCGACAGCGGACATTAATTATCTCAAAAATGGAAAATGATATTTTTTTTTGTTTAATTTACAGAGATCCTAATGTCTATACAGACATGGAAAAATAACAGAAATTTAAAAATATTTGAAAAAAAACATCTTGTCAAATTAAGGGTTAACTATTATAGCTCAGTGTCATTACAGTCTTATAACTCTAAGCTAATAATCTAGAAACTATTTTGTGAAGTCCACTCCTTAAAAATATATAAAGCATAGAATAATATATTCAGTGAACAATAGAAACAGTATTAAAACTGTCAAAAATCTAATTAATAAATGCAGTAGTGGTAAATATTTGTTAAGATATGGCTTCTTTACTTTTTACTTTAAAAAGAAAATCTTTCTTCTTCCTGATCCGAAACGAATTAAAAATTTTGTCAAAAACGAAAACAATTAAATATGAGAAATCGTGAACACTCTTTGTACACAATGAAATATATTTGCTAATCCATACGTGACTATTAAAAAAAATTTTTTTCTTTATCCATACGTTTCTGTTTGTTAAAAACGTAAAAAATTCTTAGATTGTAACTTAAAATCACTGAAATGCATTCGTTATTTTGGCTGTTTGCTTTTCTTTTGAGTGTGATTTTTAATTATCCCGTAGCGAATACGGTTTTGTTTAACAAATGCTCCGAATGTGTGTAAAAATTGCTATCACAGTCAGTTCACGATAGCCGCTCGCGGTTATGAAAAAGAAGCAAAATTATTGTTGTGTCCCAAAAGGATTTTGGTTGGCTTTTGCAGACAAAAAAATTTTAAGACGGAATCTGTTTTTGTTGATGACTCTATCCAAGTTACTCGTGACAGTTAAATCTAAAGATTTCAGCAGAAAAATGCTGTCTAATGAAAATTAGAAGAATGTTTTGTTTCAGAGTTGACCTCTTAAATGCTTCTGCGATTGTTTTTGAGTTAATTTTAATTCGGATCCCGTAGCGATTAATAACTTGTGTTACAAACTCCGAATGTCTGTAAACCTTGCTACACAGTCAGTTCACGCGGGTCACCGCTCGCGATTATGAAAAAGGAAGAAAATTCACGTGCGTTGTGTCTAAGATGGATTTTGGTCGGCTTTTGCAGACTAGGTAAAAAATTTTAATAGACGGAATCTGAACTTTTTGTTGATGACTTTATCCAAGTTACTTCGTTGACAGTTAAATTTCAGTAGAAACAGCTGCTGTCTAATGAGAAATTAGAAGAATGTTTAAGGTCTCAGAGTTGACCTTCTTTTAAATGCTTCTGCGATTGTTTTTGAGTTTGAATTTTAATTCGAACCCCGTAGAACAGGTACGGTCTTGTGTTAACAAATGCTTTGAATGTGTGTAAACCTGGGGTGCTATCACAGTCAGTTCACGCGGGTCGCTGCTCGCGATTATGAAAAAGGAAGAAAAAATCAATGTGCGTTGTGTTCCCAGAGGAAGATGGATTTTGGTTGGCTTTTTCGGACTAGGGAAAAAATTTTAGTAGACGGAATCTGATCTTTCTGTTGATGACTCTATCCAAGTTACTTCGATGACAGTTAAATATTACTAAAGATTTCAGCAGAACCAACTGCTGTCTAATGAGAAATTAGAAGAATGTTTAAGGTCTCAGAGTTGACTGTCTTTTAAATGCTTCTGCGATTGTTTTTGAGTTTGAATTTGAATTCGGATCCCGTAGCGACGCAGGTACGGTCTTGTGTTAACAAATGCTCCGAATGTGTGTAAACCTGGGGTGCTATCACAGTCAGTTCACGCGGGTCACCGCTCGCGATTATGAAAAAGGAAGAAAAATTCACGGTGCGTTGTGTCCCCAGAGGAAGATGGATTTTGGTCGGCTTTTGCAGACTAGGTAAAAAATTTTAATAGACGGAATCTGAACTTTTTGTTGATGACTTTATCCAAGTTACTTCGTTGACAGTTAAATTTCAGTAGAAACAGCTGCTGTCTAATGAGAAATTAGAAGAATGTTTAAGGTCTCAGAGTTGACCTTCTTTTAAATGCTTCTGCGATTGTTTTTGAGTTTGAATTTTAATTCGAACCCCGTAGCGACACAGGTACGGTCTTGTGTTAACAAATGCTTTGAATGTGTGTAAACCTGGGGTGCTATCACAGTCAGTTCACGCGGGTCGCTGCTCGCGATTATGAAAAAGGAAGAAAAATTCACGGTGCGTTGTGTCCCCGGAGGAAGATGGATTTTGGCAGGCTTTTGCAGACTAGGGAAAAATTTTAGCAGACGGAATCTGAACTTCCTGTTGATGACTCTATCTAAGTTACTTCGTTGACAGTTAAATATTACTAAAGATTATCAGTAGAACCAACTGCTGTCTAATGAGAAATTAGATGGATGCTTAAGGTTTCAGAGTTGACCGTCTCTTAAATGCTTCTGCGATTGTTTTTGAGTTTGAATTTTAATTCGGATCCTGTAGCGGCGGAAGTAGGGTTTTATGTTAATAAATGTACAGATTGTGCGAAAACCTACGATGCTGCCTCAGTCAGTTCATTCAGGTCACTGCTAGTGATTAAGAAGGGGAAAAAAATTCCCGGTGCCTTGTTTTCCTAGCGGAGGAGGGATTTTGGTTGGCTTATGTAGTCAACGAATTTTTTAGTAGACGGAATCTGAACTTCCTGTTGATAACTCTATCCAAGTTACTTCGTTGACAGTTAAATATTACTAAAAATTTCAGCAGAACCAACTGCTGTCTAATGAGAAATTAGACGGATGTTTAAGGTTTCAGAGTTGACCATCTTCTAAATGCTTCTGCGATTGTTTTTGAGTTTGAATTTTAATTCGGATCCTGTAGCGGTGGAAGTAGGGTTTTATGTTAACAATGTACAGATTGCTCGAAAACCTACGATGCTGCCCCAGTCAGGTCACGCGGGTCACTGCTGTTGATTAAGATGGGGAGAAAAATTCCCGGTGCCCTGTTTACCCAGCGGAGGAGGGATTTTGGTTGGCTTTTGGGGTCTACGAAAGATTTTAGTAGAGATTTTGGACTTTCTGTTGGTGATTCCATCCAAGTTATTTCATTTACAGTTAAATGTTGCTAAAAGATTTCAGCAAAACCCGATGCTGATTAACACATTGTGTGCGGGTACATTTCGCAGCGGATTTGTACTGGGAACGTGCGTTTTGAGTGTAAATTTAGTTATTCAGTTAAATCTCAATAGATCGAATTAACCCTCGTGTGCAAAACAGTAGACCGTAGCGCTCCAAAGCAAACCAAACTCAATAGATCGAAAGTTATTTAATATTTTAACCAACTTTTCGTATTCTATATTGAAATATATAAACAAATATATAAATAGCAACCAAAAATTTTTGTAAACAAAAAATATATTTTTTAGTGGATAAATTTATAATAGTATCGTAAATATGAAAAATCAAATAGAAATAGTAGTATATAATTTTAATTTTTCCAAATTATGTTGTATATAAACATTTTTACATTATTAAAAAGTGAAAAGAGCAATAAAATTAATAATGTAAAAACTAGTTTTTATTTGCCTAAATTTTTCTAGAATCTGTGTAATATACAAGAAAATTCGGCTTCGTTTTCCTGTATATACTGTTATTTTTGTACCCACAAACAAACCATGCTGTTACACTAGCCCGTACTAGTACGTGACCCGCGCTCAAGTATCAATCGTCAGAAAACTTACTAGTACGTGTCCCGCATACAATGTGTTAATAAAGAGATAGATGAGTGTTTAAGGCGCAGGAGTGGACTGTCTCCTGAATGCTCCTAGGATTGTTTTTAAGTTTGCATTTTAATTAAGAGTCCGTAAGGATGAAAGTACGGTTATGCAGTAGCAAATTCATCGATTTTGTATATACGAGGGGTTTTACTTTAGTCACTTCTCTAGGGTTAATGCTCGCATTTAAGAAGGGCAAAATGTTCACCCACAGAGAGATGGATTTTAGTGGGTTTTTGTGGAATAGAAAAGTTCCTTTACAGTATTAGTTATGCTTGTGTCAAGAGCGATCCGGCGTTCACCAACGATGTAAAGTGAAATGAAAAGTTTAACGAGGATTATAGAATCTAATTGGAGGGGGAAATTTAGCAGACAGAAAGAAATAAGTTAGAACACAAAGTGTAATTTACATTTTAGTAATGGCGTTTTCTTTCTAGGGCAATACTTATTGAAGCTGAAACATTGACTTCATATAGTGTTTAAGGCCTAAAACGTTTAGAGGGGAGGTACACTTTTTTTTTCTTAAATTTCAAATGTTTTGGTCATATTTAACCTGCGAGGACCAGAGCTTCTTTGGTGTTACATGAGAACGTGCGCCGGGCATCGGAGGCCCCGTGCAACTTTTCTCAGGCAAATACCAACAAAATTACTTTTGGTGATGGACAGAAAATTTGTATTACGAAAAATTACTTTATTAAAACTTAAAAAATATATATTTCAGATTATTTGAAATATTAGTTCTTTTAAAAATATTTTGGACTGCAGATCTTTTTTATTATTAGTTCAAAAGTGCAAACATAAGACGCACACAAGTTTAAAACTTTAATCATATCTTTATATTTCACCATTTTAATCAAATATAGTTGTATTTTTGTCAGCATCTCTCCCTGACCACAAAGACTAAATAAAACTGTAAAAGTGTATGCTTATATGCTGGGTTTCTGGAGCCCGAATAAATTAGAAGTATCACTTTTTGAGAAAAAAATTGGATAAAATTGCGGAAAAGTGTGTTATTGGGGTGTAGAAGAGCTATAAGACAGCCACTGAAAACTACGAAAGTTTATTCCTATTAAGTGATTTGGTGTGGAATGTTTTTATAACGGTCGGGGCCCGGCATGCATCCTCGCGGGTTAAGTTTCCCCTTTCCCTCAAAGTGGTTGATAATTTGCTTCGTTATAATTTTCGACTAAATACAGGAATTTGGAATCCAAGGTAATCTTTACAAAGATAAACTTCGGAGGACAGAACTTAAGTTTGTTATCTCCCCCCCTTTCCGGAAGTGAATGGTCCTACCTGCAGGAAGTGACATTGACGAATTTATTACCACCCCTTTTTTTTCGCGCTGATTTATCAGCCGGAGTGCCCGACATCATGCCCTGCCCGTGAATCAGCGAGGGTCTCCGAAGATGGAATGATAATCCAGCTGGGAAAAATTATATTTCAAGCGTGAGTGACCCGGGCGACCCCGCGCGATCCCGTGTCGCTACCGTTCACGTTTGCGCGTGACAGGCAATTTCTTTCCAGGTCCCTTCCTTTTGGTTTGTTTTGTTTCGCTTCTCAGAACGGACAGTCTTCGGGCCTGCCCAGTGAAGGAAGGGCTCTTTTTGTACAAGGCTTTTTTGGTCACGATGGTTTTGTGTTCGGAGTTGTGCGCGTGTTCTGTTTTCTAGGTATTATTCTATAAGTTTTGGACCCCTTATTGAGTTGTAAAAAGACCGCGGACGTGTTGCGGTTTTTATTTTGTCGATTGTAACTGTAAGAACGTCAACTTTCATTTTATTTTTGACAATATATACACTTTTTTAAATCTCCGATCATGTAGATTGGATTAGTAAAAGTTTTCTTTTTTTTTTCCCACTTCTTCCGTAGCATGAAAGATGATTGAGGCTGATTTTGATTGCGGTTTTTGACGTTTTGTTCTGGCGAGTCTGTTTAAGTGGGAGTGAAATGTTACTTGTATCCCTGCAGCTTAATTCAGAACGCTTTTGGCTTTTGTTAATCACAACAAGAAGTAATCTTTCAAATAGGGTCATGACAGAGATAGTAAAAACTTCTTTATCCCCTTCCAGGTTCATTTTATTTTGGGATTATGGGTCAAAAATTGCCAATTTTTTTATGTTTATTTTCATATATACATAGATTTTTAAACATAATAGCATCATTCAAATACAAACTTTTTTAAAAATTAATGTAAAAAAAATCTATTTAAATAAATGAGTAATTTACCTGTATAGTTGGCTTTCTGTGCGGCAGAAATCATTAGACTTTGGAGTCAATTCACACTAACTATAAATATAAATCTTAGAATACCTAGCTTTTATCTTAAATTAAATTTTATTTATATTCTTTGTATTTACATAAATGATTATGAAATTATTAATCAAAATTTGATCGTGTATGATACAATCGAAAACACGGTACTGGACAGAATTCAACATCGCAATTTGGACAGTAGAAACTTGTTTCTCTCCTTACCATCTTCCCTTTGCTGTCTCTTTTTGAGCAGCCAATAATCTAGTAGCCAGAAAAGTAAACAAAAGCATTCGAAACCATTAAAATCACATGTGAGATAATTTGGGAAAGACTGATTGCACAGTGTAAAATTTCACAGTGCCCGAGCTTCACTCGGGATGAGCCAGGATGGTACATTTCGCCTGCTCAAGTTCAGCTGGGAAAAACCAGGAAGAGGTTATTTATGACGGCATTGAAATTTGAAAACATGAAAATTTCTAGATTCTAGAAGGAATTAATCCCAGGTGTACCGAAAGTTATCTTCTGCTCTTGATTAAAGCCGGACAATTGAAGGCGCCGTCTGTTGCAACAAGAAGTAATCTTTCAATTAGGGTCGTGACAGAGATGGTAAAAACTTCTTTATTTCTGACGGCATTGAAATTTGAAAACATGGAAATTTCTGGATTCTAGAAGGAATTAATCCCAGGTGTACCGAAAGTTATCTTCTGCTCTTGATTAAAGCCGGACAATTGAAGGCGCCGTCTGTTGCAACAAGAAGTAATCTTTCAATTAGGGTCGTGACAGAGATGGTAAAAACTTCTTTATTTCTGACGGCATTGAAATTTGAAAACATGGCAATTTCTGGATTCTAGAAGGAATTAATCCCAAGTGTACCGAAAGTTATCTTCTGCTTTTAATTAAAGCCGGACAATTAAAGGTGCAGTTTAATGCCTATAGTTCACGAAACCCATTTATTTGAATCTTGCTGAAATAGATGTTAGTTTTACATTGGATTTGAACATTTGACCTCTGCCTAATTAGTTTTTATGTTGCAAAAAAGACTAATAGCAATGCTTTCTGCAATTAACCCTTCGATCCAAAACAAATTTTATATTGATTTTGTATTTCAACAAAGCTGCGAATAAACTAATAACTAACAGAAGCTAAGATTAAAAGGCAGCTAAAGTATTTTTTGGTTTGGTCATTGATTGATTAAAGTATACTGCCTTCTTGAACTGTCAAGAAATCGGTCCATTTACAACATAGAGGCTTACTCTAGACGTTGCGAACCGGGTCGAACGTTCGTTGTGACGTCACTTTGACTTCAGCTTGATCATTTCCTCGCATAATGTCCGCAAGCTGACGTCAATATGACGTCACAGCAAAGGTTCGAAACGAACCACAACGTCCAGAGTAAGAGCCTAAATGTTTGGACTATTATATAGGGACAGCTGGTTTGCCTCTTTATTGACTATCGATGAATTTGTCAATAGTGTTTGATTGTTTTACTATGTCTGGAACTGTGTTACAGTAAACTTTAACAACAGTGAACCAATCAGATTGGAACATTTTTCTTAGTACCAATTCTTAACATTTATAAACTTCCAACGATAATCTTGAAGGAAGCTTCTGGAAAAATTGATGTCTTGAAGAACTATCTGTGTTCATTTTTGCTAGAATATGTTTTGATATGCTAGAAAGGTTCACAAATAGAACTGATGTTTACCTAGAGATACAGTTAAATGATAGTTTTTAAGAGTACGTCACGCTTCATTTAGAATGGATCTTTGAAATCTGGAAGGACGCTGTCTAACAGAAGAAACTCGCTGTCAAGCTTTTTAGTTTCCTACTTTAGGGAACTATTAAACTAAATAAAAAAAAGTTAAAATTTCTTTTTGATATGTTAGGAGGTTTTTGAAACAGAAAAGATAGTTAGGTATTTAGTATAATCCATTTGGATTATACTTAAATGATATTTTGTGTGATATTCTGAGTAAAACTTCCGGGAAAATATTTATTGAGCTTTGGAAGAACTTTCTACGCCATTTAGGATTAAACTTAAGTCTGATTCAAAGATACACTTTAAAATAAAATAGTATTTGACAGAGATACAGTTAAATACTTTATTGTTCAGACGCCTAAATGGAGTTTAGTGCTTTGAAAATAAGGCGATTTCACGCAGCAGGGCAAATTCTCAAATCATAACAATTCTGGCTTTGGTTTCAAACTGAAGGGCAGTTTATTGTTTATCTATTGGCTGTTGTAAACATGAAAATGAATGGGAAGGGCATTATAGTAGTTCTTGACGTTGCGACAAATTGCCTTATACAGTTAAATCGGTTTCTGTGTCACACAGTTAACTCCTCAATCAATCTGCTAGTTAGTCATACGGTTTTGCTTACATCAATGGTTTTAATATTTGTTTTTAAAAAATTATCGTTTGTCATCAGCTTTATTTTAATTTTCCTTTCGTGGTGTGGCAACTCTCTGAAAAGAGAGAATATAAGTTTTAATTTTCGGATTGGATTGGAGTTTGTAGGATAATGGAATAGCATATATATGGAATTAATAAAAGAGATTTTTATGGTTCTTCTTGCATTTCCATGAATACCATGCAGTTTTTGAATAAGAAAACACAACAGGTAGTTAGTTTGAACAAATTTCATCGCACAAATACTACACACGGGCAGTGTTTCTACGATAAGTAACCTTAGAAATTCCAAATTATGACTTTTATATCTTTATTTGTTCCTTAATTTTAGTATTACTGATGTTGAACAAGAGCCCAATTATGATTTTCTTTTGTTGACTTCCATGTTTTTGGATAAACATGTTTTCTTCCATGGATAAACATGGAATAACATTATTAACATAACATTATAACATTATTAATATGGTTTATTTTTTGGATAAACATGTTCACTTCCATGTTTTTGGATATTTTATTCCATGTCTAAGTTCCCCTGTGCACTTGAAATATTTTGTTCACGATTTAAAACATTATAGTACTTTCGAATCGAAGATTCTTCACTATAACAGCATACTTTTGATTTAATACGAAATAAAAAGTTCTACTCCGTTTAAAATAAAGTATTTTTAGATCCTTAATAAAGGTCTAACTTCATAAAAGCATTTAATTTTGTTATAGAGATTAATACAACTAAAAACATAAATGTATACACTTAAAGAAAAGAATAATTCCATTTAACAAAATAATTTAAGAAATTTCTAAATTAGAAAGTAACATTTTATATTAAACTGAAGTTAATTATATTTTTTATTCTGTGTTAGCTTCAATTATATTAATGCTAAAATATATACTTTATCTTTTAGCGTTATAAAGAATATTTTTAAAACTTTTAATTTTTTTATTTGTTTATATATTTTTTAAGTTTAAAATATCCTTTACTAATAAAATTTTAAATTTTAGATTTACAGAATGAAAAATTATTTATTGTTTAAAAATTATTTATCGAAAAATTTAGTTTGCAATATATGTATTCCAATAGCTATCTTGCAGTTAAGTTAATTTCATTTTTTTTCTTTGAGTATCATTTTCTTATGTCATGTTAAAGATATAGCAGAAAAGTCAAAACGAAATAATAGTTTTTGAGTTAGAACATTATTAAACTCGTAAAAATTTATTCTTATAGTAGCAGACGATTTTGTTTTATGCTGAACCGAAAAAAAGCTTTTATAATGCTTATACTGATTCTGGAATTTGTACTTTGTTTCTTAAATTAATTATTTTATTATAAAAACATTTGTATTATCTTCAGTTAAAGTTAAGTGGATTTACATTTTTTTTGTCGTGTTAAATATACTGATTTTCAACAGCATAAATAATTCAATGGGATGGAAATTAAAAAGATCTTTATTTTATAAGTAAGAGTTAAATATATTGATTTTTGATAGCGGTTACAGTGATGAATGTCACTGTGAATACACTTAAGAAGATTAATATTTTATCAGATTTACTTGCTTGATAGTGTATTGGAGATACAGATAAAAGAATAAATATTTCATTAGGAACATAGTTTAATGGGTTGATACATCAATGAGAATGAAGTTGAATGGATTAGCATTTCATTAGAAAAAGACATAAATGCATTGATATTTCCCTAAGGGTAGTGAAAAGAATTAACATTTCATTGGGGTTAACGGTCAAGTTTCATCCAGTTTACAATTAAAAAAATAAATATTTCATTGAGGGAACACATTACATGTAAGTCACTTCAAACGAAAGATTATTATCTTATTTTTTGATTAATCGTATCTTTTTTAGTTAGCTTAAAATACATGAGATTTTCAACATTTTTTCTTTATATATAAAATTCTACTTTCTGTGTGTTTATAATAGAACTCCTCCTAAACTGCTGGACTGATTTTGATGAAATCTTGTGTACATAATTAAGCTGATTCGAGAATGGTTTAGATTCTCAATCTGATCCGATAGAAAATGTTTTTATTAAAAATTTATTATAATAAAAATTTTTATTATATACCGAGTGTATACTGGTGGATAAACGATTAAAGGAAATTAGCATTCTAATGGGAATAAAGAGATGTTATCTAAAATCTGACATATTAAAATATCGTTAAATGGAGATTTTACTAATAAAGAGTGCTAACTATTTGAAAATTTTTCCTAGTGACTTTTAACTTGTAATCTTTTGTCAAATATTATATTCCGCGTTTGGAACATTGTTGGGCAAACGATTAAAGGAAAGTAATATACCAATGTAAAATAAGCGATGACATCTAAAATGTGACATATTAAACTATCGTTAAATGGAGATTTTACAAATAAAAAGAAAGCCAACTATTTGAAAGTTGATACCTAGTGACTGTTACCTTGTAATCTCTAGTCAAATATTATATTCCGGTTTCAAACATTGTTGGGTAAACGATTAAAGGAAAGAAGTATACAAAAATGAAAAAGGCGAAGTTATCTGATGTATTAAAATATCATTAAATGGAGATT
The DNA here is from genome assembly GCA_032207245.1 of Pardosa pseudoannulata. Taxonomy (NCBI): domain Eukaryota; kingdom Metazoa; phylum Arthropoda; class Arachnida; order Araneae; family Lycosidae; genus Pardosa; species Pardosa pseudoannulata. The sequence goes on from CM063499.1 coordinate 50,155,600, forward strand.
TTGCAAATAAGAAAATCAAAGATTTGAAAATTCGTATCTAGTGATTGTTAACTTGTAATCTTTAGTCAAATATTACATACAGAGTGTAGGATATTGGTGGGTAAATGGTTAAAGGAAAGTAGCATTCTAATGTGAATAAAGCGATGTCATCTAAAAATCTGACCTAAAATATCGTTAAATAGAGATTTTTCAAATACAAAGACCGCCAAATATTTGAAAGTTTGTGTCTAGTGACTGTTAACTTGTAATCTTTAGTCAAATATTAGATTCCGAGTTTGTAACATTATTGGGTGAACGATTAAAGGAAAGTTATATACTAATGTGAATTAAGCGATGACCTCTAAAACCTGACTATTTAAAATATCGTTAAATGGAGATTTTACAAATAAAAAGAAAGCCAACTATTTGAAAATTCATACCTAGTGACTGTTAACTTGTAATCTTCAGTCAAATATTATATTCCGAATTTGGAACATTGTTGGGTAAACGATTAAAAGAAAGTAATATGTCAATGTAAAAGAAGCGACGCCATCTAAAATCTGACGTATTGAAAATATTGTTAAATGGAGATTTTACAAATAAGAAAATCAAAGATTTGAAAGTTCTTACCTAGTGACTGTTAACTTGCAATCTTTAGTCAAATATTATATTCCGGTTTGAAACATTGTTGGGTAAACGATTAAAGAGAAGTAATATATCAATATGAAAGAAGAGACGTCATCTAAAATCTGACGTATTAAAAATATCGTTAAATGGAGATTTTACAAATAAAAAGTAATTCAAGGATTTGAAATTTCGTATCAAGTGACTGTTAAATAATGCTAATTTTCACACATTCCAAGGCGTCTTCTCGCTAAAATTATACATTAGAATTTAAATGCCGACGCTGCGCAATTTTCTTACTTAGCATTTCCAGTTTTAAATTGTAAGAAACTCCCATTTATGATATAAATCACTCAAATCACGAGACTGGAACAATCAGTTTAGTTGTTGCGAAATCAAAGCGCACGCGTGGTCAGCAGAAACGTTTGAAGTAGAGAGTATTTTATTTCTGCTTGCACTTATGAAGTTGATATAATAAATGTAAGAATCAAGCTTGGAGGTTTTATTATTATTATTACTACTTTTATTATTATTTTACTTCTTCCGTAATTCAAGGTGAAGGATTACGTTCCTGAAGGTTATGGGACTTAGTCAAATGGCTTATTTAAGACTCTCTTCCTTGTAGTTAAATAGTTTTTATTTAGTCTACGTAGAAAATTTTGATTGTAACCCTTTTGCTAATGTACCGTATGGATATCTAAAAAAGTAATATTTTATGAATTTGTTTATTTAACCGTTTGAGTCCCAGAAGGTTTAAAAAAAAGTGTTGAAGAATCCCGAACAGAGCAACCGCTTTTTACCTACATGGGCATGAAAAGACACAAGAAGCGCTATAACGCTCCTTTTATATTATGTCAATATATCCCAAGCAGTACGATAGCACTTCTTCTGTTTTATGGTCTAAACATATATGCTTGAATATTGCAATATTATAGTAATGCGCCTGTTGTAAAGTGTATTACAGTAGAACCTCGGTATAACGACCCCCTGTGAGACCAACATTATACAGTCGTTGCAACTAATTGAAAAAATAATAAAAAAATTGAGCAAAGACATGATGCAACAGTACATACCTAGAAAACACTTCTATTTATTTGTATTTTCATTACTGAATTTTTGAAAAAAAGTCTTTGATTGACGCCTGTTTCAAGTTCATTTGGGAATTTTTCATTATCATTGATTCCATATCCGTTAGATTTTGAAGGAAATTTTAAGAATTAAATTGTCCTTCAAAATATTGACGGAAGGCACTGATTGCAATGAAGGCTTCTTTTTCGTTCATTTTTTCAAAAGCTTGGACGATTTCTTCTCCGTCGTCGGAATCGCAGATTTCTTCATTCCCGGTAATACGGGCAATAAAATCGTCCTTATTAAAATTTTCTCCGCAGCACTGTAAAGTTTCGTCTACCGCAACAAACTCATCAAAAGATAATTGAGGATTTAGTTCCACCCTTTTCGATACGCCCCCTTCCCTCCTTTATGCAAACACAAAGAGAGGAGTACAGGTTTCTTGAAGTTGCATCACAGTACAATAATTCTGAAATAGCCCACTTGCTCATGAGTTCTGCGGACTAAAATTGGCGGTCACTCTAACGAAAAATAATACACTTGGGGTCGTTGTAATGATTCAAAATTAACATTATTCCTATGGTAAAATAATTGGGACTTTTTAAGATGGTTGTTCTAACGAAGGGGTCGTAGTATCGCGGGGTCGTTAAAAAGAGGTTCTACTGTATTTACATAAAAAGATGAGCTGTGTGATATACTTGTGTTAGTAAATCTGAGCACACGTGACTTGGACAGCGTATGAAGCGCAGCCAGTGGTCCACAACACTCAGAATATGCTGGGTGTTCTCGACATAAAAACGGAACAACGCAATCGTGCTGCTTGGAACTCAAGCTGTTAAAATGACATTCTACCTAATGTAGAGAAAAAAAATTGCTTATCGTAATAATTCAACTATCCTCAAACGCAGTTTTAAGGGCTTGGATGCTGCAAAGGTTTCTATATTGCAGAGCCTCAATCTATCGTTCCTGCGTTATTGCAATTGTTTACCCGTATTGATCGTTCGATTTATTTAGTCTCAAACTGGTTGCCTTATAACCAACGTTATTTATCTGTAATTATCGTTTCCAGAATCTTCGTTTTCCCTTAACTATCGTCGAGACATCTAGTCCCTTTTCTTTCTTTTCCCGCTATATTCATTTCTTTTTATAGAATTTAGCAGAACATAGGAAATGAAAGGAACAATTGTTTTGAAGACGGTAAGGTAGTATTATTCAAATTAGCAATTTGTAATGTGTGATGATAATTATTAGAAAATTATTTACTACAAATAATGTTGAATGGGGAGAAAAATGGTTAATTTATAGCAAATGGATGTTTACAATACAGATGTACAATTTGTGAAAAGTCCCTTAATCAGTTTTCCCATTTCATTGAACTTACTAAAAACACCTCAATAATTAGGCCAAATAACATGTTTGTATGTGAACTTGTGTACGTCTCACTAAAATATCGTGGTTGAACATTACAACACTTCTAATCTTAAGTTAATAAAATGAAAGTAATACTATATAGAGTAGTGTAATCAGCATATCATTTAATAGATATCAGCATGCTGATTATAGTATAAAAATGCATTTATAGAATATGCATTTATAGAAGTGACCAATCTCCGATCCTCATATGAATTACATATATCGTTGTTGAACATTTCCGCTATTACAACAATCCTAATTAAAAATTCTAATGTTAAGTTTAAAAAATGAAAGTAATACTATATAGAGTAGTTTAATCAGCATATCATTTAATAGATATGTGCATGATAATTATAGTAGGAAAATGCATTTATAGAATATGCATTTATGGAAGTGACCAATCTCCGATCCTCATATGAATTTCATATTACTAACAGATTTCTGGCGTACTCGAGTTTAGCATCAAAACATCGTTATCTGGATGTAACTCACTTTATCTGTACGGGAAAAACTGGATGGAACCAGCCTTAACTATATGGCTGCCGACGTCCCGTGAATACCAATTATATAAAAGATATAATATATCATTAATAATTAAAACTGCGCATAATAATTCTCCCTTAATGATCCGATCTATTACTAGAAATAACAAGTTACGTATTCAGCACACAGTCTGGGTTCCTTGATTTGTCACTAACAGAGCCTGAGTAATGGATTTTCCGGTAGCTCTGCAGCCACATTTCACAGTCATTCAAACGGCCATAAATTGATTTTTTTTCCTTTTACTTAAGCTCTTCGCCAGTTTTTATCGTCGCTTTTTTTACGTAGGCCCCTACACCCGAAATCTTCTTGGCCGTTAAATTTTCCTGCAACCGTGGGAAACAAAATCTTGGGGAACATTTCGTAGCGACAGATTTTTAGAACAAATAGTCTTTCATTTGTTTCCGAGTCTTTCAGCTTGGGAATTTTCTAATGGCGGAGAGCGACTTTAATTAGGATTTACTCCTGTGTGTGCCGTTGTTCTCCCGGAATGACTCGATTGTCTTGTCGACAATTACCATTTTCCTCAGACAATGTTGCATCTTTTTCTTTGTTGTTGCGAGTTGGCAAGCGTAGTGTTGGCAACGAAGATTCGTTTAGGAAATTAACGTTAAAATTCATTATTTTGGAACCTCTTATAATGCCTAACGAGTTTAAATATTCCCTAGGAACCTTCGAGACAATGGACAGATGTCACTGACGAGTTTTTGAAATGCAAATTGGTTGGAAAGTCTAAAAATTTTCCACCTCCTTTTTTGCCATTGATTTAATTTTATACAAATATGAAAATAGTTCATATGAAATAACTATTCAATACGTCTAAAAAAGAATATCCAACATTTATCAAAAGATGTTAAGTAGTAATAATACAAAAGTGAAAAAAATGAAAATTATGTGCAGGGAATATTTTTAGGCAAGATCAAAAACGAGCTAATGAGAAATTGTATTTTCCTTACGTACCTCATTTTACCATTGCATCAAGCGGTGGATTCAGTGGGATTTGGGCCCAAAAAACAGCATTTAAAGGTCTATATTGAAGGAAACAGTTTCACCCCTTTTCCCCTAAAACGTCTATTTCGAACAAATTTGGCATGTAGCATATAAGCCATCACACGAAGTGGGCCTCCATATTGAAAGTTTACCTCATCTTTGCTCTAGAAGGTAAGATAAAAAACGAGCGAACGTGAAATTGCATTTCTCTTATGTACCTCTTTTTACCCCTGCTGCAAGCATCGGTAGATTTGGTGTGATTTGGCCCCCCCCCCAAAAAAAAACAGCATTTAAAGGTCTATTTATAGTACTATATTGAAGGAAACAAAATTTTCACCCCCTTTTCCCATAAAACGTCTATTTCAAACAAATGCGGCCTGCAGCCTATAAGCCGTCACACGAAGTGGCCCTCCATGGTTGAAAGTTTACCTCAACTTTGCCCTAGAAGGTAAGATCAAAAACGAGAGAGCTTGAAATTGCATTTCCCTTACGTACCTCTTTTCACCATTGCAGCAAGCGTCGGTGAATTCGGTGTGATTTGGGCTTTCCACCAAAAACAATATTTAAAAGGGCTCTTCCCTTAAGTACCATTTTTTACTATTGCAGAAAGCGACAGTGGATTCGGTGTGATGTAGGCCCAGAAAATAGCATTTAAATGTCTTTTTATAGTATTATGTCGAAGGAAACAAAATTTTCACCCCTTTTCCTCTAAAACGTCTATTTAAAAAAAATGCGGCCTGCATCCTATGAGCCGTCACACGAAGTGGCCCTCCATGGTTGAAAGTTTACCTCAACTTTGCCATAGAAGTTAAGATCAAAAACGAGCGAACATGAAATTGCATTTCCCTTAAGTACCTCTTTTCATCATTGCAGCAAGCGTCGGTGGATTCGGTGTGATTTGGGACCCGAAAAGAACATTTAAACGTCTGTTTCCTTCGATATAGTAATATAAATAAAATTTTCACCCCTTTTCCCCTAAAACATCTATTTGAAATAAATGCGGCTTGCAGTCTATGAGCCATCACACGAAGTGGACATCCATGATTGAAAGTTTACCTCAACTCTGCCCTAAGATGTAAGATAAAAAACGAGTGCACGTGAAATTGCATTTCCCTTAAGTACCTCTTTTTACCATTGCAGCAAGCGACAGTGAATTCGATGCGATCTGGGCAGCAAAAACAGCATTTTAAAGTCTACAGTATTATATCGAAGGAAACAAAATTTTCACCCCTTTTCTCCTTAAACTTATATTTGAAACAAATGAGGTTTGCAGTCTATTAGCCATCACACGAAGTGGACCTCCATGATTGAAAGTTTACCTCAACTCTGCCCTAAAAGGCAAGATCAAAAACGAGAACGTGAAATTTCATTTCCCTTACATACTTCATTTTATCATTGCAGAAAGCTACGGTGGATTCGGTGTGATGTAGGCCTAGAAATCAACATTTAAGAGGATATCAATACTACTATATTGAAGGTAACAAAATTTTCTTTCCTTTCCCACTAAAACGTCTATTTGAAACAAATGCATCCCGCACCTTATGAGCATCACACGAAGTGGCTCTTCCTTATTAAAAGTTTACATCAACTTTTTAACCCTAAAAGGCAAGATCAAAAACGAGCGAACGTGAAAATTGCATTTCCCCTGACGTACCTCTTTTTACAACTGCAACAATCGACGTTGGATTCGGTGTGGGCTTTCCCCCAGAAAACAATATTTAAAAGGCTCTCTTTTAATGCGTGACCCAGGTCTTTATAACAAAAAAAAAAGACCCTTCGTAACGACCGAATTAGTATGCAGAACCCAGTCCAAGCTGTCACAGGGTCGCTAGTCGCATTTAGTAGCCAAGTTTTAAAAACTGACTCCCCGAAACGAATGCAAAAAAGTATATGCAGATGGTTGTCAC
>CM063499.1:50169620-50174620 GCA_032207245.1 Pardosa pseudoannulata
GCTGATAATGAGTAATATAACTTAGGAGGCGAAAGGCGTAGAAGGTTTGAAAAGATAGGAGATAGGGGAGAAAAATATCACATATGTACCATCAAAATAGCAATCCCAACAGCACATAGGTTGTATTGTTATTAATCCTAGATTGCCTAGCATAGCTAGACAATCTCTATAAATCCAAAAATACACAAAAAGTTACAAAACAATAGAGGATCCTGCAGGATCTCGTCATGTTGAATGTAAAGGAGAAACTTGGCCAGTACAAATAGAGTATATTTTTTCAGTATTAAGAGACACTACTACAATGATTTTGAAAAAAAAAAAAACAAGTGACTTGAAGTTGTGAGTTGTAAAACATTACCCTTCATTTTTTATGGGTTTGTCCTGGGCTTCCATTTCTGTAAGTCGAACCCTGGTTGTTGTTACTAATCCTAGATTGCCTAGCATAGCTAGACAATTTCTATAAATCCAAAAATACACAAAAAGTTACAAAACAATAGAGGATCCTGCAGGACTTCGTCATGTTGAATGAAAAGGAGTATCTTGGACAGTACAAATAGAATGTATCTCCCCACTATAAATAGACACTAGTACAATGATTTTGAAAAAAAAACACACAAAAAAATACAAGTGGCCTGAAGTTGTGATTTGTAAAACCTTAGCCTTCAGTTTTTTCCAACATTCCATAGGCCTTTTGTAGCCGGTTTTAAAGCAATCGAGAGCAATATTTCAAACCTGCATCAGTTGCAAAAACTCTTGTAACTCAGTTTCTTGTGAACTGCGTCTGTGTTATTTCTTTGCTGGCCACATACGTCGCATAGGTATAACTCTTCTTTTCGCCAAACAAACGATGTCTGAGGTGTTCCGCGAATATGTTTCGGCTTTAGTGTCGTATTTTACACTCTTGTTCAAACACATATATCCATTTTCTTTGTTTTTACTGTCATGGACATAAATTTATTTACAGTGTAATATGTATAAATAAACTACTTTATAACTGCATATTCAAAAGTGTGTATAAAGATGGAAAGATGGTGTAATTTACATAAGTTTGTTTTTCCAATGCGGCTGACGCCGAACGCTGGCCGATTGGTTAGGGCTCTGATCGTCGGTATCAGAGTTCGTGGGTTCGAATCCCACTATGGCATGGATGTTCGTAGCTGTTCGGAATCGGCTTTAAACAGTAGGTCCCGGTCTCATTAGCCCTCGTGTGCAAAACCGTAGACCGTAGTTCTCCAAAAACCAAACCAAACCAAACCAATGCGGCTTACAATACAGGCACATATACCTTTACGCCAATACATGGATACGAAGCTGTTACCCCTTTAGCACCACCCGAGGTGCACGTGTTGCTTAAGGTACGCTACGGACGCGAGTAACACTACCCCTGTTGGGTCCTTGTAATTTAGAATTGGGGACCAAGCAGAAGATCCCAAGAGGTATCGTTTGAGAACTTGGACATTGTGACCAGGAACATATTTTATGTGCCCCAGTCACCTAATTAACACAGCGGATGTTAGTTCGGCTCGAGCCCCAAAAATGCAAATTTCAATTACGAAAGTTCAGTTTAAGCTGCCTCTGCCGACTGAGCTACCGCGCCTCATGCGTGCGTGCGTGCGTGCGTACGTGTGTGTGTGTGTGTGTGCGCGCGCGTCCTTTTGCATTCCCCTTTTTAACCCTTAACCTAAATTGACGACTAGGGCTACAGTTTACGCCCTCAAAGAAGGGGGTCTGACCAATTATAACTCTACATGGCTCTAGCAGACAATTTAGGAAATTTTCTAACAAAAAGGAGATGCACGCTGTCGGAGTCAAAGATTTTTACACAGATTGTTGACCAGGTGTTAAGGGTCTTTTTACATATAACTTCATGCTAGCTGACCCCTCAGTTTGTCCTGTTCCTATGATGAAGTGGGAACCCGCCATCCAAAGCTATCTTAATAAAGGTCTTTAACTAAAACGGTGTCATTTTTATGGCCATGACTGGAACCACCCATCGAGAAGTCCGTCTTATTACATATATATCTGTGTGTGCATGTATATATGCTTGTGTGTGTAATATATACATATATTCATGTATTTTGTATACACATATGTGTATGTGTGTGAAAGTGTAAAAGAGAAGGAGAGTTTTAAAGCTGGAGGCAGATGCCCGGTGTAAGTTTTACTTTATTATTCAAGATGCAATTTAGCATTGATATGTTTATTACCCAAGGTAAAATTTCTCAAGATATATTTTATCAAAGATAAAATTGAGAGAGGGTTTTTTTTCCACTTTTATCATATTTAGGATTATAAACATCGGATTATCCAAAATAACTCAAGACTCTTGTCGCATAAAATGTCCTCCTCGACTGACATGCAAAGAGCAAAAAAGAACTCCGAATTCTACATCTTCCATCAACTTAAAAACTCATAATAACCTCGATAAATAGAATCATTTCGGCGATAACATCTGACAACAATCTAACCGACGACGATTAAAAAAAATGTACCGTAGTCCAAAATATATTTTTTCTCCCCCCTTACGTTCCCTTACGTTCTTTACCCGAATTTCCCTTACCCGAGTTTCTTCCGTTGCTGAGAGGCCTTGAAGAATTCGGGGCCGTATATATGTTTATGAGTATATATATATATATATATTTATATATATATATATATATATATTTATATATATATATATATTATATATATATGTGTGTATATATATTTATATATGTTTGTGTGTATATATATTTATATATGATTGTGTGTATATATAGTCATATATGTTTGTGTGTATATATATATATATATATATATATATATATATTTATATACATATATATATATATATATATTTATATACATATATATATATATATATATATATATATATATATATGTATATATATATGTATATGTTTGTGTGTATATATGTAAGGAAAATTCTCAGGGGTTTTAAAAACTTAAATCAAGGGCTAAAAATTCTCGCGTCCTTTAGCTTTCACCTTTTTAACCCCTAACCTAAATTGACAACTGGGCTACAGTTTACGCCCTCAGAGAAGGGGCCTGACCAATTATAATCCTACATGGTCCTAGCCGACAATTTAGGAAATTTCCAAACAAAAAGGGGATGCACGCTATCGGAGACAGATTTTTCTAGAGATATTTTCCCACAGATGTTGACCCAAGTGTTAAGTGTTTTGTACATAGAACTTCATGCTAGCTGACCCTTCAGTTTTGTCCTGTCCCTATGATGAAGTGAGAACCCGTTCTCCAACGTTATCTTAATAAAGGTCTTTAGCTAAAACGGTATCATTTTTATGGCCATGACTGCAACCACCCATCGAGAAGTCCGTATTATTACATATATATCTGTGTGTGCATGTATATATGCTTGTGTGTGTAATATATACATATATCCATGTATTTTGTATACACATATGTGTATGTGTGTGAGAGTGTAAAAGAGAAGGAGAGTTTTAAAGCTGGAGGCAGATGCCCGGTATAAGTTTTATTTTATTATTCAAGATGCAATTTAGTATTGATATGTTTATTACCCAAGGTAAAACAACTCAAGATATATTTTATCAAAGATAAAATTGGGAGAGATTTTTTTCCACTTTTATCATATTTAGGATTATAAACATCGGATTATCCAAAATAACTCAAGGCTCTTGTCGCATAAAATGTCCTCCTTGACTGACATGCAAAGAGCAAAAAAGAACTCCGAATTCTACATCTTCCATCAACTTAAAAACTCATAATAACCTCGATAAATAGAATCATTTCGGCGATAACATCTGACAACAATCTAACCGACGACGATTAAAAAAAATGTACCGTAGTCCAAAATATATTTTTTCTCCCCCCTTACGTTCCCTTACTTCATTACCCCGAGTTTCTTCCGTAGCTGAGAGGCCTTGAAGAATTCGGGGCCGTATATATGTTTATGAATATATATATGTGTATGTATATTTATATATGTGTGTATATATATTTATATATGTTTGTGTGTATATATATTTATATATGATTTTGTGTATATATAATTATATAAGTTTGTATATATATATTTATATATGTTTGTGTGTATATATATTTATATATGATTGTATGTATATATAGTCATATATGTTTGTGTATATATACATATATATATATATATATTTATATACATATATATATATATTTATATACATATATATATGTGTGTGTGTGTATGTTTGTGTATTGTTTGTGTGTATAAATGTAAGGAAAATTCTCAGGGGTTTTAAAAACTTAAATCAAGGGCTAAAAATTCCCGCATTCTTTAGCATTCCCCCTTTTAACCCCTAACCTAAATTGACCACTGGGGCTACAGTTTACGCCCTCAGAGAAGGGGCCTGACCAATTATAATCCTACATGGCCCTAGCCGACAATTTAGGAAATTTCCAAACAAAAAGGAGATGCACGCTGTCGGAGACAGATTTTTCTAGAGATATTTTCCCACAGATGTTGACCCAAGTGTTAAGTGTTTTGTACATAGAACTTCATGCTAGCTGACCCTTCAGTTTTGTCCTGTCCCTATGATGAAGTGGGAACCCGTCCTCCAACGTTATCTTAATAAAGGTCTTTAGCTAAAACGGTATCATTTTTATGGCCATGACTGCAACCACCCATCGAGAAGTCCGTCTTATTACATATATATATATGTGTGTGTGTGTGTATTTTGTATACACATATGTGTATGTGTGTTAAAGTGTAAAAGAGAAGGAGAGTTTTAAAGCTGGAGGCAGATGCCCGGTGTAAGTTTTATTTTATTATTCAAGATACAATTTAGTATTGATATGTTTATTACCCAAGGTAAAATAACTCAAGATATATTTTATCAAAGATAAAATTGAGAGAGATTTGTTTCCACTTTTATCATATTTAGGATTATAAACATCGGATTATCCAAAATAACTAACGACTCTTGTCGCATAAAATGTCCTCCTCGACAGACATGCAAAGAGCAAAAAAAGAACTCCGAATTCTA
>CM063499.1:50177120-50179620 GCA_032207245.1 Pardosa pseudoannulata
TTCAATAATTTTTGTATCTTCATACTCTCTAAAGTCTCCGAATATTTTGAATGCAGTTTAGAATCACGTTGAATTCATTTAGTCAAACCATGTGGTTCTGTATAAAAACACACACACAAATGAACAAACATCTTAGTTTTCAAAGATATATAACTTAAACGCTAGATATTTATTAGTCCGCGAAAAATACTCCTAGACTTTTAAGAAAAGAATTTGTTGTTAATACCGGTGATAAAATTTCCATTGAAATCGATGATTAAATTTAAAATTATCTATATTTATCTCAATTCTAGTTTTTTAATGAAAAAATATTTTCTATCTGATCAAATTGTGAATCTAAACCATTCTCGAATCTTAATCACTTCACATAATTTCATCAAAATCAGTCCAACTGTTTAGGAAGAGTTTTATTATAAACACGCGGACAGAAGTATTTTATATAAAAAAATATCGAATCTTACTGCTGATTTGTATGTTTGTAGCCATTCGGAATCTTCTTTAAGTAGTGAGCCTCAGTCTCACTAGCCCTCGCAGAGCAGCACAGCAGACCAAAGCGTTAAAATATGACATTTAATAAAAGTCTTGGGGTGCTTTGGCATTTTGCCTTAACCTGGACTGTTCCTGGAAAATCAGAACCATCTGGTTATATTAATAATATCCAATTCGATTGATGGAGAAGGTTTCATGCATTTAAATCAGGGCTTCGAACCGTAATTTTTTTTGTTCAGGTTTTCGTTCCGGTTCAACTAAAAAATTAATATCGGTTCAGTTCCGGTTTTCGCTCCGCCAAAAATAACGGTTTTCGGTTCAGTTCCGGTTTTCGCTCCGCCAAAAATAACTGTTTTCGTTTCAGTTCCAAATGAATAATTTCATTTTATGTATATTCTTATTTGTACTAAAAATATAATTCTATCATAAACAAAAAATGTAATTCTATCAAAATTTAGAAGATTTTATTCTTTTTTTAATTGGTACACTATGTGAATTGATACAAACAGCAGGCCTGATGAAATACTATTATTACGAAACATTTGAATCGCCGCCATTACCAAAGACCCATTTGATGCGGAGAAGATTTGATAGATGCTTCATGCTACGTCACTTAGGGCCTCTTCTGTCTATTTCCTCCTCCCTGATCTAAACAGTTTATACAAACATCCGTGGATGATCGCATGCTGAGATGTGAAAAATAAAATATAACTCGATATTTTTCTTAAAAAATCATCTATACTTCTAGTTTAATCAACTGAATTAAATATGTCTTCTACAAGTAGTTTCATGCGAAACTGAAACAAAAAATACTAGTAAATATCAAAATAGGAAATCGAGAAGCAGTATACATGTAATGATAATTATAAACTTGACGTTAAATTAGAAAATATTGATAAGTTGGTAACAGTAACAAAATGACTGAAAGATATATCGAACCGAAATAAACCGATATTTTTTTCGGTTCAGTTCCGGTTTTCGTTCCGACCAAAATAACGGTTTTTTCCGGTTTTCGGTTCAGTTCCGGTTCGAAGCCCTGATTTAAATTATTAATTTACACAAAGATATTATAAAATCCATCAGTTTTTTAGCAGTACAAAAATAGTATTGTCTTCATTACATAATTTTTAAATTAAAGATATTTTTCAATGAAACTAAATTTTGTAGCAATTAAAATGCACCAGACACTTTAAATTATCATATATGTCTCGTCTCGAGATAAAATGTTGTGAGATTACCACATACTTTAAGAAAGTAAAAAGTAAATCTTCTGGCATACTTTGCAACACAGAAAACAAAGAAAAAAATGAAGTATGAAATAACACAAAACTGGGTTAGTCACAATTCATAACCATGATATACACCTAACCCAACAGTTTGTAATCTTCCTAACAAATCTAGCTGTTAAAACTTAATCTGAATGTTGCAATGCAACGATACGTGCTTATCGCGGTTTCATCTCGACAAACTTTCACCATTAAAATACTTCCCATTTCGCCTTTTTAAAGATTCAACCTCTTTCTCGACTGTCTCATTAAAATGATACTCTCATGCCTTTAAGTGAAAAATTCCATTCGGGGTCTCAGGGGGGAAACCCCTCTAAATAAGTTTTCCTTTTGCACCATGGGGCAAGAACTCGTACAAATTTTGCGTATTTCTGCCGGTTTTTCACCAAGATAACTCGTCAATATACGTTATCGGCTAAAAGCAAATTACCCTGGATATATATCTCTCCAAGTCGTTTCTTTAACTATTTTTTTTCTCTTTGACGGCCGTAAAATCTGCCGATGGTGACAGTTTGGGACTAACCCCTTTTTTTCCTGTTTTCGACGCCTTCACCTTATCAAAGTGCGGGCCTGCTCTGAATAACAAAATTCAGGTTGGAATAGAAATGTACAGAGAGATAAGAATTCATTTTACAGACCAACAGGAAAAAGGAAATTGCCGAGTTGGGGGAAACTACGGCTGCTTGGAGAAATTATGTATGTCTCTCCTGCCAAAAGCAAGGCAC
>CM063499.1:50184620-50222120 GCA_032207245.1 Pardosa pseudoannulata
CAAATATACATATACAAAAAATATTATACATATAATATATTTAACATATATACATTTACATAAACAAAATATAATAAAAAATAAAAAAAGTATATTTTATACTTAAACTATGCAAAAATTATGCAATTTTTAAAGAGATCAAGGTTTACAAATTGAGCAGTCAGAGGGTTAATGCCATTATTTCAAGCCTTATTTTCCCCGGTTAAGAGCAGGCAATTAAATTGGTGTTTTAGAACTACAGCAATTCAGTTTTTCAACATTGACTTTGGACAAAAGAGGTTCAAAGGATTTCATACATATCACTGGTGCCATTAGTTTTCTACCATTTATTATAGGAAACCATATATTATACAAATTACAGACTACACTTTTCGCAGCCCTATAAACTGTTGCTTTTTGTTATTACTGTGGTTTAACAATTATTGCTGTAGCTGAGATATGCTTCTTGACTGAAATGTATTAACTCGTTTTAAAGACATATAAAAGAGCCAATATGAATGAGGACAGACTAAACACTTTAACCTTGTTCTCAGTTGAAAAATATTAAATAAAATACTTTACTTTAATAAAAAGTTATTGATTTGTCTGACAGAGAAGTGAAGCCATAAAAACGGACCTCCATTTAAATAAACAATGAATGGTCAATGGTCAGCAGACAGATTTCTGTTGTTTGTGATACCACTTGGATAAATGCAGCAGATTTTAAGCCATACGTTACTTGTATTTAGGAAAAGGGATGCGATTTTTGTTTTAAACCTTTCGTGGACCATTTATTTTTCACTCCACGTTTCCAAACCTTCATAACAGAGCTGATAATTTTATTCATTCGATCGAACAATTGAGGGCAGCTCAAAACTGAAGCGGGAATCAGTCTTCCCGTCTTTTCAATAACAAGACCAATATATTATAATGGGTTTTGCGCTTCCCACAGGTTTATTTTGTAAGATCATGTAGGTGGGAAGTAATCTTCCCACGGCCCACGAAAGGGTTAACAAGCACCGCGGCCCGAATGGTAGAGCGTTGATGTTCGGCATCAGAGTTAGCTGGTTTAAATCTTGCTGATGGCGTGGATGTTCGTAGCAGTTCGAAACCAGCTTTAAGCAATAGATGGCAGTCTCAATAACCCTCGTGTAGCAAAACAGTAGACCGTACCGGGCCAAACCAAAACATATGAGCGTCGCTTGAGTGAAAGAATGATTTAGCTCAAGTGGGTCCTCGTAATTTTGAAGCACGGACCTGGTAAAAACCCATAGGTTTGGCGTACCACCCCCAGAGGTGTTGTTTGAGAACACGGAGGACAGTGTGACCTTGAACTTATTTTACGTGCCCCTGTCACCTTTCACGATCATGGAGGATCTTAGATTATCGTGAACCAGCAACCTTCAAGTCCGAAAATCATTGCCTTTGCTGATTGAGATACCGTGGCTTATAGAGTGATTTCTACGGGTATGGAATTTAAAAGCTGGTCCAACAATACGATAAGGGACTGTTAATTTTGGAAATTATGTTGAAAAGTAGATTAAAGTATATGTTTCTGT
Source organism: Pardosa pseudoannulata (assembly GCA_032207245.1). Taxonomy (NCBI): domain Eukaryota; kingdom Metazoa; phylum Arthropoda; class Arachnida; order Araneae; family Lycosidae; genus Pardosa; species Pardosa pseudoannulata. The sequence continues at coordinate 50,186,159 of CM063499.1, forward strand.
GTAAAAATAAGGCTGAAAAAAATACACTTGTGTGTTTTTAGTGCAAAATAATATTAAATAAATAAACTTTGTGCAAAACTTGAATCTCCTCTACCTCCTGAAAGTTGCAATTAGCTGCGACTCTGGATGTCCGAAGATAATCAACCAATTAATGGCAGCGTATAATTTGGTTGTTACAGCACTTTTACCGCGCATTCAAGAAAGGTAATAAAAGACTATTTTATTTATTATACGACCAAAAACTCGTCGTTAGCTGTGACGTTAGCGACAGGAATGGCGCAATCGCGTGAAATACTTTCTTATCGTCGATTTCTTAACTCCTACATGGCCGAAGGACGGGTCCATTTTCTACGGCAATAATCGGGACTGCTTCATTAACATGGACCGTCGTTATCGTCTCTGGAATTAAATTACCTGGAATCTGATGGAAGGTAAAAGAAGAAGAAGAAAAAAAAAAGAAAGTCAAAAAGAAGAAAACATACGTGACGATCCACAATGTTTGAGAAAATTCGTTGATAAGAAAAACCGGGACTCTGTTATCACCCGTGGAATGCTTTCGACGACTTTTTTACGACACTGTCCAGATCGTAACTTTGACCGTTTTGACATATCAAAAGGGTTGGTGTGCGAATCTTGAAAGGAAGTGGTGGGAAAAAAACAACAACAGAGAAAACGGGGCAATTTCCTTTTGACTAGCTTTAAGGCGGGCTGGTTTTTTTGTGGGTCTCCCCACCACCTCATTTTGTTTCTGCCTTGTTACCTGAAGATGCTTTATCGCGCGTCCCTTGTTTTGTATTCAGATGAGCCTTGTCGACAAACAAACGGCAGACCTTTTTTTTTTTGCTAGCACAAATCAAATAGTGACTTAGTTTAACACTTGTGTCTAAATTAGTATGCATCAAGTTGGCTTCACTTAATTACTAAACAGAACTTTCTCGAAACTCAATTTCATGTGTACTTGGCAGTGACGTAACGAGAAAAAAATTAAGGGGAGTGAGATAATTACAATTTTAGAATAAAATATTACGTCTTGAAACTGACTTGTCTGTTGTAACTGTCCAAAAATTTGTTCTATCTCTATCTCTATCTCTCTATCTCTATCTCTCTATCTCTATATCTCTATCTCTCTCTCTATCTATCTCTATCTCTCTCTATCTATCTCTATCTCTCTCTATCTCTCTCTATCTATCTCTCTATCTCTCTATCTCTCTCTATCCTTCTCTATCTCTCTCTATCCTTCTTTATCTCTTTCTCTCTCTATCAATATCTCTCTATATATATCTCTATCTCTATCTCTCTCTATATATATCTATATATCTCTCTCTATCTCTCTCTCTCTATCTATCTCTCTATCTCTCTATCTCTATCTATCTATCTATCTATCTATCTCTCTCTCGCTCTCTCTCTCTCTCTCTCTCTCTCACACACACACTCACACACACACACACAAACACACACACACACACACACACAAAAACACACACAAAAAAACCGACAGACGCTGTAAATCCGATGTAATTTTGTTTTAACGCTGTAAAATTGTAAAATGTTTTTGTTGAATCACAATGAAGAGCCGTAGATAGCAAAATACCTTTTATTAAAGATACCAAAATAATAATAACGAAAAAGATAATAAAATTCTCTGGAACTCTGGAAAGTGTTATTTTGGGGTACCTGGGTCCTATGGCCCCTTATCCCTGATAATAATTTTGGCAAGTGGAAACATTACACTAGAATAATAATAAAATACGAGGTACATTGGGATTTCATAATTTTATAAAGATCCTACGCCCAGCCAATCAAATTACAGAAACAAGACAAAACTAATCAAGCACAACCAATGAAAACACAAAAGGATAAACTCAATAAAACCTTCGTACGTCCGAGAAAGCTATTACTTAAATAATAATAAACAGCCAAGTCGTCAAGTAATGAGTGCGATTACATATTTCAACAGTTTTATTATAAATTATACATTGGACCGTTTTGATGGAAAAGTAAATAAAAATAAATATTTTAAAAATACTTGAAGTCAGTACGCGTACAGTCATCACAATACATCCGAAAAGGGATGAATAGCAAATGATTTACTCCATTTAACAAAATTGCATTTTAACCTAAATAATATTCCAATTTAAGCAGACTCTCATATTTTTGATTTAACACCATATTTATTTTACACATTTTATATATTTAATTTTTATTTAAACTGGCTTTGATATTAAAATGGTAAAACAAATATTTTATAAAATATATTTTAAAATAACCGTTAACACAGTCATCACAAACGTTATTAGATTATATTAAAATTCCCACTTCGCCTGTAAGGGGATTCGAATCAGGCACTTCTCGTACTAAAGCACGTTGCGTCGACCATTGAGCCACAGATTCATTGGTAGTGAAGGGTTTCAAGCAGCATTACAATAATCTCAATAAACAAGCACTTCTGAATTTTTAATAAAAAAAAACATTTTCTATCGGATCAAATTATGAATTTAAACCATTCTCGAATCAACTTAATTAGAATTGTTCAGGAGATAAACTTTACTCGCTTTGAATTTTGCTAACGCAAACTCATTAAAAATCCAATATGGATCTTCTACCGCTTCATAAATTCGAGGACAGACGGGCAGATAACTTAGGCTATTATTATATAGGGGATATAATAAGTAAGTGTAATAAGAGTCTCTTTCAAAATTTTAAATTATTTATTTTTTAATTTTTTGTATTTGTGTTATATTCAAATATATAAACAAATATATAAATAACAATAACATTTTTGTAAACAAAAAATATATTTTTTAGTGGATAAATTTATTATAGTATTGTAAATATGAAAAATCAGATAGAAATAGTAGTATATAGTTTTAATTTTTTTTCCCCGTTCTGTGGTTCCGCATCGACTGATGTAAAAACTAGTTGGAAAAAAAACATTTATATATAATTTTCATTAAAAAAAATATTTTCACTTACTGTAAATTCAAATTGAGCCAAAAGTTAAACCCGAAATACATATATTATACATACATATAATTTTATATAATTTTCTGGAATAAAAAATAGGCAATTTTATGACCTTCTATAATTTTCTTAAAAAAAATAATTTCACTTATTTTAAACTGAAATTGAACCAAAAATTAAACCCAAAATGTATTTTACATACACATAGTTTTATATAATTTTCTGGAATAAAAAATAGGCAATTTTATGACTTTCTATAACTTTCTTTAAAAAAATAATTTCACTTATTTTAAACTGAAATTGAGCCAAAAATTAAACCCAAAATGTATTTTACATACACATAGTTTTATATAATTTTCTGGAATAAGAACATAGGCAATTTTATGACCTTTTATAATTTTCTTAAAAAAATAATTTTACTTATTTTAATCGCAAATTGAGCCAAATGTTAACCCAAAATGTATTTTACATACACATAGTTTTATATAATTTTCTGGAATAAGAACATAGGCAATTTTATGACCTTTTATAATTTTCTTAAAAAAATAATTTTACTTATTTTAATCGCAAATTGAGCCAAATGTTAACCAAAATACATGTATTATACATACTCATAGTTTTATATAACTTTCTGGAATAAGAACATAGGCAATTTTATGACCTTTTATAATTTTCTTTAAAAAATAATTTTACTTATTTTAATCGCAAATTGAGCCAAATGTTAACCAAAATACATGTATTATACATACTCATAGTTTTATATAACTTTCTGGAATAAGAACATAGGCAATTTTATGACCTTTTATAATTTTCTTTAAAAAATAATTTTACTTATTTTCATCTCAAATTGAGCCAAATGTTAACCAAAATACATGTATTATACATACTCATAGTTTTATATAACTTTCTGGAATAAGGACATAGGCAATTTTATGACCTTTTATAATTTTCTTAAAAAAATAATTTTACTTATTTTAATCGCAAATTGAGCCAAATGTTAACCAAAATACATGTATTATACATACTCATAGTTTTATATAACTTTCTGGAATAAGGACATAGGCAATTTTATGACCTTTTATAATTTTCTTAAAAAAATAATTTTACTTATTTTAATCGCAAATTGAGCCAAATGTTAACCAAAATACATGTATTATACATACTCATAGTTTTATATAACTTTCTGGAATAAGAACATAGGCAATTTTATGACCTTTTATAATTTTCTTAAAAAAATAATTTTACTTATTTTAATCGCAAATTGAGCCAAATGTTAACCAAAATACATGTATTATACATACTCATAGTTTTATATAACTTTCTGGAATAAGAACATAGGCAATTTTAGGACCTTTTACTCAAAATTTTGTGACCGCAAAGAGAATTAAAGTTTGAGGCTCACTTGAGCCTCAAACTTTAATTCTGCAAAATTAATTGACTTTCAAAATTATTTTACTTGAGCCTAAAACTTTAATGCTGCAAATGTCTCACTGCAGCAATACTCTCAATACTTCACCGCCAAGATACTGAATCCAGTTTCAGCCAATGCGCGGGTACCGAGGAAACAAAATGGCCCCTTTTTTATCTCAGGTAAAGGCATATTCAGATTGAACAGTTTTGGCCAGGTTGGCGTCCATATGATTTACGGCCTTTTTTAAAAAATATTATTTTTTCGCCACGGAGACTGGTTTTTCCGTTTATCTCCGTTTTCGATCTGGCTAACATATTTAGGTCGCCAAGACGTGAGAAATGACACTGGGATGACCACACTGTCATGTATATGGATACGTGTGCAAGCGCGCTGGCGAAAATAAGACGCGATAACATCTCGCGGATAGAAGAAAAAAGACTGTTTGCTGCTTGTTATTTTCTTTCCAGGGGGGGTTTAGAATTCCTTCCCATATGGAGCGCAGTTTTGCAGATTTGGTTTGTTTGTTTGTTGCATTCTGAAGCAATATTAATTGCAGGAGAGCGTAATTTTTTACGTGGTGGAATTTTACCCTAAAGCTGCCATTTTTCAGAAAGGGCTTATTACGTCAAAGGATTCATTTAGATCCTGTATGCGCGGAGGACTTCTAACAGTATTAAAGAGTCTCCAGTATTCAAAGATCTCAAGGTTTATGCCATAAAGAAGACCTGTCCAGACCGAAAGAATTTTTGGGCTCTTTGGAAATCTATTCCATTTTAGCGGGCATTAATGTATAGAAATATCAGTGGCTTAGCAAAGTCGGGTATTCATTTAGATCCTGTATGCGCGGAGGACTTCTAACAGTATTAAAGCGACTTCAGTATTCAAAGATTTCAAGGTTTATGCCATAAAGAAGGCCTGTACACAGTGAAAGAATTTCTGGGCTCTTTGGAAATCTATTCCATTTTGGCGGGCATTAATGTATAGAAATATCAGTGGCGTAGCAAAGTCTGGGATTCATTTAGATCCTGTATGCGCGGAGGACTTCTAACAGTATTAAAGCGACTTCAGTATTCAAAGATCTCAAGGTTTATGCCATAAAGAAGACCTGTCCAGACCGAAAGAATTTTTGGGCTTTTTGGAAATCTATTCCATTTCGGTGGGCATTAATGTATAGAAATATCAGTGGCGTAGCAAAGTCTGGGATTCATTTAGATCCTGTATTAGTGGAGGACTTCTAACAGTATTGAAGCGGCTCCAGTATTCAAAGATCTCAAGGTTTATGCCATAAAGAAGACCTGTCCAGACCGAAAGAATTTTTGGGCTCTTTGGAAATCTATTCCATTTTAGCGGGCATTAATGTATAGAAATATCAGTGGCTTGGCAAAGTCTGGGATTCATTTAGATCCTGTATGCGCGGAGGACTTCTAACAGTATTAAAGCGACTTCAGTATTCAAAGATTTCAAGGTTTATGCCATAAAGAAGGCCTGTACACAGTGAAAGAATTTCTGGGCTCTTTGGAAATCTATTCCATTTTGGCGGGCATTAATGTATAGAAATATCAGTTTCGTAGCAAAGTCTGGGATTCATTTAGATCCTGTATTAGTGGAGGACTTCTAACAGTATTAAAGCGGCCCCAGTATTCAAAGATCTCAAGGTTTATGCCATAAAGAAGTCCTGTCCAGACCGAAAGAATTTCTGGGCTGCTTTGGAAATCTATTCCATTTTGTGGGCATTAATGTAAAGAAATATCAGTGGCGTAGCAAAGTCAATGATTCATTTAGATCCTGTATGCGCGGAGGACTTCTAACAGTATTAAAGCGACTTCAGTATTCAAAGATCTCAAGGTTTATGCAATAAAGAAGACCCGTCCAGACCGAAAGAATTTCTGGGCTGCTTTGGAAATCTTCCAATACGACGGGCACTGATGTATAGAAATATCAGTGGCGTAGCAAAGTCGGGGATGTGGCCGGTGCCCCCCTCCAATAAGGATTGCTGCATACATACATTATACATGTAAAAAATGCTATATACTTACATTCTATATGTAAATATTGTATTAATTTGGAAATAATAGTTGAAGAGAGAGAAATCCCCTCATAGAAAATGTATCACTTATCCTCTGATGTATGTGTGTGTATATATATGTGGTTTGGTTTGTAACACTACGGTCTACTTTTTTGCTACACGAGGGCCAGTGAGTTGGGATCTATTAGCCAAAATCAGAGTATGACACTTACATTTATATACTATGGAGAAAAACAATTTACAAAATTACAAAATTTAGAGTATTAGAGTATAAATTAATATTCTATGGGGAAAAACAAATGAAAATTTCTACTTTTTTGCTACACGAGGGCCAGTGAGTTAGGATCTACTAGCCAAAATTAGAGTATGACACATTAATATACTATGGAGAAAAACAAAGGAAAATTTCTACTTTTTTTGCTACACAAGGGCTAGTGAATTAGGATCTACTATCCAAAATTAGAGTATGGCACTTGCATTAATTTTGGCTAGTAGATCCTAATTCACTAGCCCTCGTGTAGCATAAAAGTAGAAATTTTCATTTGTTTTTCCCCATAGTATATTAATGTAAGTGTCATACTCTAATTTTGGCTAGTAGAATGCAATTCACTAACCCTCGTGTAGAAAAAAAGTAGAAATTTTCATTTGTTTTTCTCCATAGTATATTAATGTAAATGTCATACTCTAATCTTGACTAGTATATCCCAATTCACTAGCTCTCATGTAGCAAAATAGTAGAAATTTTAAATTTTTTTCTCCATAGTATATTAGAGTATGACATTTACATTAATATACTATGGGGAAAAACAAATGAAAATTTCTACTTTTTTGCTACACTAGGGCCAATGAATTGGGATCTACTAGCCAAAATTAGAGTATGACACTTACATTAATAAACTATGAGGAAAAACAAATGACAAAATTTAGAGTATTAGTGTATGAATTAATATACTATGGGGAAAAACAAATGAAAGTTTCTACTTTTTTTGCTACACAAGGGCTAGTGAATTGGGATATACTAGTCAAGATTAGAGTATGACATTTATATTAATATACTATAGAGAAAAACAAATGAAAATTTCTACTTTTTTCTACACGAGGGTTAGTGAATTGGGATCTACTAGCTAAAATTAGAATACATAACATAGATGTTAGAAATCAAAGTTTAAATCTAGATCAGAAATTATCTATAGGAATTAATCTGTGTATCAGAATAAATATATAAAATAAAATACTTGGTGTTCCAAACACACTACCAGTGTAGCTTTAGAGAGAAGTCTCTACAGTAATAGTTAAAAAATATTAACAACCAGAATTAATTTAAAACTTCATGGTGGAACTAAGTCGCTTGAAATAACTTTCTCAAAGTGTGGGATAGGTTGGTCTGAAATGTTGTAATAACGTAGACATTTATTAAAACCTACAAAGTTTTTATAAAATCCTGTTTTATTATATTCTATGAACGAGAACACAATATAGCATTTTCATGCGTCATTTGATTCAAGAATTAAATTATAAAAACTATATTTATCTGAAGAAGAGAAAACCAAATAATTACAGTGACAAAATAAACTATCATTAACTCATTGATATATCATCACAGAGCTAACCTTTCTAAAGTTAATGTTAGACCCCATGGTTAAATCTTATCTCTTGCAGTATCTTCCCAGAAGAGTCATTCCGGGACATTTCTAGTTACTTTAAATACAGTGTTTTATTTGCTTAGCTGAGAGGATGGCTTGTTCATTTAACTATCGTGGAGGTAGTATTACTTTTGTCTCATGGCTGGTTCGTTGTTTTTAAGTTGGTTTAAGTTTTGTTGACTATTTACCCTTTCCCTGTCTTGCCCGGGCACAGCTTTCGGGCCTTTACTGATTTGCCCGTATGGCGTACGGGCAGTCTGATTTCTATTTCACTTGCACTGTTTCGGCCTTATTTTTACCAATTTTAGTAACAAATCATTCGTATATATGTTCAGTAAATGATAGTTTGCAGTTTATTGTATTTTCTACTCTGGTTCAAAAGCGCGGGTTTTTTCGCATGTTTTGTATCAGAAGACGAATTGTTATCTTTCAGTGTATAGTTTTCTGATTATATTTTACTAACTGCCTGATAATTTTATTAATGTAAGAGTTATATAATATATAATTTTTAATAATGGATACTTCAGATCGTATGGAGGTAATTTCTTGTGATTCGAACTGTGACTCGGAATCAGAAACTGAATTATCTGTAAATGATAGTAGCGAAAGTTTACTAGATGACCCGGATAGTAGTGATTCTGATAGTAGCACAGGTGGAATCAGTCAAGCAAGACAATTTTTTTAAATTAATTGTGATAATCTTTCGGATCCACCTCCTAGATTTGCTTTCACTGGAATTCCAAAAATTAACTTGGATATCGATGAGACTGAAGGTAAACTTCAGTTCTATGATGCTTTCATAGAAAGAAAAAAAGTTGTAATAAATGCTTAAAAATATTAGAAATGTTAATTTTAATAACATATCTTTACTTAAAAATGTAAGATGAACAAAAAAATGCAATAAAAAATGTGACATTTTTTTGACCGAATTCTGGAAAAAAACGAAACTGTCAAAGGGTTAAATACGTTAATTGTTTCATTTTCTTATACTTATGTTTGCTAAATTGAATATCTTAGTTTATGTTTTATGTTAGTAATAATTAAATTGTGTTACATACTTTTAGACCGTGGTTGTTTTTGTTGTGATCTCGAGCCATTTTTATTTTCCATTGCATTTGAGTTAACATATTGGAGTTACTATCTCCCGTTAAGTAACAGTTAAGAATATGAAAATCTGAATAAATATTTCTGATACGGTGTATCAAACCATTTAAGATGAGATCTTTCAAAATCCAACTCTTGAAGAACTAAAAGTCTTGTTAAATAGACAAAATGTTGTTGTTTTGCAATTCTTGAGCCTTTTCAACAAAGAAATAGTAGTTTAAAATTTACCAAAGGGATTATTTTTAGCCTTTTGAATGGGATGACAAATACTTGGTTAACTCATACAGTTCATTGAAAACCCTCTTTTAACCCTCTCGCTGCTCATCGCGCGATTTCCACGGGCAACATAGAGGTAGCAAAATTTGCGCAACCCGCGATTTCCGCGGGCATGCATTTTACCCGTCTATTTAACTGAGCAACCAGATCTTTCCCCGCTTATTCTTTCATTTTGACTTTACTGTGGTTTTTAATTGTTTATTTAGCTTTAAACTAGCAGATGGCTTTAATTGTTCACGTTTCTGCGAAATATAGAAGAATTTTTTGTAGCATTTTGAGCGCGCTGTTCATAGCTGAAAGATGTCTGCCAGGAAGCGTTTCGAGAGTGATATAACCTATACTCCTGACGATATTTCCGACACTGATAGCACTTCTGATTCTTATTTTAAGTATATTGAAGATAGTTATAGCGAAACTGATGAGAATTTCTCGGATTCCTCTGCGGATAGTAATGAATCTGAAAATTCATTTTATATTTAAAATGTTCGACATTGGTGCAAAACTGATATGCAAAGTATTCCACCAGCTCCTGCTTCATTTGCTTTCCTTGGAAATCCTGGAATAAATTCCACTATGGCAAATAATGCAACTGTTTTGGATATTTTAACTTAATTTTGACGATGTTATGTTGCAAATAAATAAAGAGACCAATTTACATGAATACAGACCCATGAGACTAACTGCTCGACACTTTGATAGCCATATACACCCAAATCCCATCAAGAAAGAGGTTCTCGTAGATAGTGGGTTGTCTGTTTTTAAAAAAAACTGAAGGTAGAACAAAAAATTCGAAAAGAAACTCGAATTTGGTGCAAGGATTGCTGAGTCGGACATTGCAGCCTTGTTTCGAAATTTATCATACAAGACTTCATTTCTAATAAATGTTTTGTAAGTCTTTTCCATTTCTTTAGTATATGCATTTTGCTTTTGTATTTTATAAAATAAATGATAATTTAACGAAGATTAATTTTCAAAATTTAGCTTTTATATCATTATTCTTCAATTTCATTTTTCTGAACACTTTTTTAAGACCTAATTCTACATTTAAAAAAATCTGTTTTACAAAAATTTTTTGTATATTTTAACTCTAAAATGTATATAGATTTGAAATATGTAATAAAAAATACGCAATTTTTGAACCTATTTTGGATAAAATAAATACGCAGAGAGAGGGTTAATCCGAAATTTACATCGTTTTCGGGAGAAATTACACTTTAGAGTTCTCAGCGGTGCGAGAAATGGGTTTGTACCACGGTTGCTTTACAATGGAATTCCCTTATAAATTCCAGACTCCAGATTTTCCTGAAAGTTTGTTTTGCCACGATGATTACTGAGTCGGAAATGCAAACTCTTCAAATCGCACATCACTTGAGGTAAGACCGTTTTCTCCCTAAGGGCAATATTATGTTGTTTGCTTGAACTCCGGTTTACTGTCAAAATAGTTAAGAATGATGTTTTCAAAGAAACTTTGTAACTAACTCTAGTCACAGCCCATTAGTTTTTACATCTTGGTATATATTTCAAAAAAGGAATTGTTTTCATCAACAGGATGTCTTTGTCTCTTTTTTTCAGCACGAATTCCGTACATGCGAAGTTGCAGAAAATAAACATCTATGATTATAAAATTTTTATTTGGAATCCCTATGCCACTAACTGACTAAATACAGTTATTTACGAAACAAGAAATATAATGAAACTGATTTTTAATACGGAGAGATTTCTTATTTAGCGGTGTACTAAGAAATAATTCTTTTAAACTAGCATTTAGCCCGTCATATGAAGGGATCAGTAAAACTTTTAATTTTCCAGAATTGCAAATTACCCTAAATAGGTAAAAAATTGATTGTTTTATGAGAATTATTATCTCAATAATTTGTTTATCTTAAACTCTTAAATTTGATACTGTGAATGCAGTTAGAATCACGCTGAATTCATTTAGTCAAACGTGTGGTTATGTATAAATCACAAACGAACAAACTTCTTATGCCACGATGGCCGATTGGTTAGATATTTACCTTCCAGGGTTCAATAATATGGATGTTCAGCCGTTCAATCGGCTTTAACTGTAGGTCACTACTCTTAGCCCTTTTATAGGTCTTACAAAAAAATTGACCGTACACCAGACCATCCGTGGTACTTTGATGGGTATTTTTCCAAGTGTTTAAACGGAATATTTCAGTTCTTGAAAAAACCATAATTTTTATGATTGTATTTTGTTCATAGCTCTTATAAAATTTTACAGTTCAACAAAAAGTAATTCGATGTTACTATATTTCCAATGGTCTATCTATTATTCAAAATATAAAAAAAATAAACATAATATTTAAGTTCAGTGAAAAACATATGAAAAGGCGGACGTAATTTAATAATTAAACCATCAGATAATTGAGATGGTATATCTCCAAGTGGTTAAAATTAAACGGATTTTTCAACAATCTGATAAAAACCATAACCTTTATGATTGTATTACCATTAGCCCTTTTATAGCTCTTTCAGAAAGTTGACCGTACAGTTCACAACCACACCAGACCATCAGTGGTACTTTGATGGGTATATCTCCAAGTGGTTAACGTAATTATACGGACTTCAGTTCAACATGAATGGACGAAAACCATCACCCTTATGATTGCACTACCTTTAGCTCTTTTATAGATCTTACAGAAAATTGACCTACAGTTCACAACCACAACAGACCATCCGTGGTACTTCAATGGGTATTTCTCCAAGTGGCTAACGTAATTGAACGAAGGATTTCAGCTCAACACGATTGGACGAAAAACATAACTCTTATGATTGCACTACCCTTAGCTTTTTATAGCTGTTACAGAAAGTTGGCAGTGCAGTTCACAACCACGCCAGACCATCCGTGGTACTTTGATGGGTATTTCTCCAAGTGGTTAACGTAATTAAACGGACTTCTGTTCAACATGATTGGACGAAAAACATAACTCTTATGATTGCACTACCCTTAGCTTTTTATAGCTCTTTCAGAAAGTTGACCGTACAGTTCACAACCACACCCGACCATCCGTGGTACTTTGATGGGTATTTCTCCAAGTGGTTAACGTAATTAAACGGACTTCTGTTCAACATGATTGGACGAAAACCATAACATTTATGAATGTACTACCATTAGCCCTTTTATAGCTCTGTCAGAAAGTTGACCGTATAGTTCATAACCACACCAGATCAATCGTGGTACTTTGATGGGTATCTCTCCAAGTGGTTAACGTAATTAAACGGACTGCAAATCAACATGATTGAACAAAACCACAACCCTTATGATTTCACTAATTTTACAGAAAATTGACCGTACAGATCACAACTACACCAGATCTTCCGTTATACTTTGAGGAGTAATTCTTCAAGTGGTTATCGTAATTGAATGGATGACTGCAGTTCCTTTTTCAAAGATCTACATTGTTGTTCTTTCCACCATCCTTCTAATCGAGGATATAAACCAACGTGAAAGTGAATTCCAAAAGTTCTGCTGCACCTGGACCCCCATACGCTAAAAAAAATCAAATAGACAAAAAAAATGAAATTGCCAAGCAATTAATTCGCCTCACACTGAGCAGTTGTCTCCATATGAGTCTTTTGACAAGCTCGGGGGTCTCTTTAGTCACACAAAGAAATATTTTTTTAATCTCCCCGAACGCATCCTTTTGTAAAGTCGGCGTTCGTCAAAGGCGCGTGCTCAGGCTAGCCGTCACAATCCCTGACAAAGCAGTCATGTACTAACTAGCGACCTCCCCTGTCGAAGCTATATAGGGCTATTGAACTTGTGCTTTCACCCGTCTTCTTCCAAAGCCGTACTGAAAGGTAATTCGGAGAGTAATTATCAAAGAAAGCGTGATTTGGCGACTCTTTTGAAGGCAAGATAATTACTGGATACAAATGCTACGTTTTGTGAAGTAAAGAGTGATCGATGATTATTAATTGGACAGGATACCTTTCCATATTATTTTTGTACATTTGAAAAAAGTCTCAAGAGGCGGTCTAAGAAATTTCAGTAAACATTCGTTTATCTGTTTATAATTATTATACATGGTGAATAATCAAATCCTTAACCCAATCGTTAAATTTTCTTCTTAACACGTAAAGACATATTTCCAGTTAAAAAATTATTTTAAATACGATAAGTTTTCCTTTTATGGTATTTTTGAATTTAAACATTCCATTTTTTGAAAAATTGTAAAATCTAAATTTTTATACATTATCTCGTTATTTGTTTTTGCATTTCATAAAAGTTGACACTCGTTCTCTAAGAACCTTAGCACTAAAAAAAATTCTTTTCGGTAAGGGAAAAATTCGAAATTTAACCCCTTGCCAGGGTCACTAGAATTCAGCGCAGGTACTCAAACGGGTAAAAGTTGTAATTACCGGAATTATTTGGGGTTGTGTGAAACTTAAAGTTCCTATTCTGTAAAAACCAAACTCAGATTTTTGAAAAAATTCTATTAATTCTTTACATGCAGGACAAAATACTAAATGTAGCACATTATCCACTCATTTCTAATTTTGTTATTTAAAACACAAATATTTTGTAATTCTTTTACTATTTTTTTTCTGTAGAACGATGGCCGAATTCTTAAGGTTCTGCACTTCGGAGCCGGAGATTGTGGGTTCGAATCCCACTGTGGTATGGATGTTCGTCGCAGTTCGGAATCGGCTTTAAGCAGTAGTTCCCGGTTTTTTTAGCCCCACTGTTGCAAAAAAGTGGACGGTAGTTCTCCAAACTAAACCAAAACTAATTTTTCTGAAAAATAAGAATTTTTTTTTTTTTTTTTTTGCGAAATAAATGCTCTAATTTAGCGGTTTAATTCGAAATTTGTGAAAATTTAAAGAATTTTCTCCTTTTTGAGGGATTTATTGTGTTCGGGTACATTTCGCAGCAGAATTGTACCTGGAGCGGGATTTTGCGCTTAAATTTAGTTATTCAGTTAAATCTCAATTGAAAATTATTTAATTTTTTTAACCAACTTTTCTTTTTTTTAATTGAAATCTTTAAGCATACTTTTAACAAATATATGACTGTATATGTCCCTGTACAACAACAAAGCTTTACTGCAAAAAAGAAAAAAAATAATTGGGCATAAAAACTAGTCCGTAAAAATGCTTAGTGTAATGGAATTAAAAATGACGGTTATTCAGTGCCAGTCAGGGATAAAACTTATAACGGGAATTCAATTTTTTTCGGAAATGAATCAATATTTTACCTTGAATTTGTACATAATTACATAAGTACATTACATTACATTATATATGCATTACATTATTAAAATTTGTGCATTACATAAATATACTGTTACTAACCAAAATTAGCTTTGACAGTCTAGTACAGCCCTAAAATATATTTTACCTTGATGTCATAATTTTAACGAATATATAACGAATATATATTACTGTGCAACAACAAAGCTTTGCTGCAAAAAGAAAAAATAATAACTAGGTATAAAAACTAGTCTGTAGAAATGCTTAATGTAATGGAATTTGAAATTACGGTAATTCAAATAATTGCCAGTCAGGGATAAAACCCATAACGTGAATGAAATGTGTCAAGATTTTACCTTCAATTTTTGCATAATTACATAAGTGCATTACATTATTTATGCATTACATTATTACAATTTGTACATTACATAAATGTACTGTAATTAACAAAAATTATCTTTGACAGTCCACTATAGCCCTAAAATGTATTTTACCTTGATGTCACCTTCAATTTTTGCATAATTACATAAGTGCATTACATTATTACAATTTGTACATTACATAAATGTACTGTAATTAACAAAAATTATCTTTGACAGTCCACTATAGCCCTAAAATGCATTTTACCTTAATGTCATACTTTTAACGAATATATGACCGTATATGTCGCTACATTTTATAATACATATTACATTCTACTGCATTTTACCTTAATGTCATACTTTTAACGAATATATGACCGTATATGTCACTACATTTTATAATACATATTACATTCTACTGCATTTTACCTTAATGTCATACTTTTAACGAATATATGACCGTATATGTCACTACATTTTATAATACATATTACATTCTACTGCATTTTACCTTAATGTCATACTTTTAACGAATATATGACCGTATATGTCATACAACAACAAAGCTTTACTACAAAAAGAAAAATAATAACTAGGTATAAAAACTAGTCCGTAAAAATACTTAGTGTAATGGAATTTAAAATGACAGGGATTAACTTTAGCGGTTATGAATGTGTTATATTTTACCTTAAGATTGCAGTCACATAATATAAATGTGTTACTAATAACATAATAAAACTTTTAAGTAGGTTGATAAAAAATGGAGTAAACCGTGATGTCCTACTTTTAATAAGTATATGACAGTACATGTCGCCTCACAAAAACTAAGCTCTGCTTCAAAACAAAAGAAAAAATTGCAATCCAAAAACTAAGAATTAAAAATACGTAGTCAAATGTAATTTGAAATGACGTGAATTCAAGCCAGCGCTAGTCAGGGATAAAACTTGAAATAACGTGGATTCACATCATGGGAATGTGTTAATATTTTACCTTGATATTTGTATCCACGTTTTTAGAAATGTACTGTATCTAACAAAAATTAGACAGTCCACTATAGCCCTAAAATAAATTTTACCGTGATGCCATATTTTTAACGAATATATGACCGTATATGTCATACAACAACAAAGCTTTACTACAAAAAGAAAAATAATAACTAGGTATAAAAACTAGTCCGTAAAAATACTTAGTGTAATGGAATTTAAAATGACAGGGATTAACTTTAGCGGTTATGAATGTGTTATATTTTCCTCAAAATTCCAGTCACATAACATAAATGTGTTATTAATAACATTTCATGAAACTTTTAAGTAGGTTGATAAAAAATGGAATAAACCGTGATGTCCTACTTTTAATAAGTATATGACCGCACATGTCGCCCCACATCAACTAAGCTCTGCTGCAAAACAAAAGAAAAATTGGAGTCCAAAAAGTTGGTAGTAAAAATACCTAGTCGAATGGAATTTGAAATGACGTGAATTCACGTCATGGGTATGTATTAATATTTTACCTTGAATATGCATCCATATTTACAGAAATGTACTGTAACTAACCAAAATTAGGTTTAACAGTCTACTACAGCCCTAAAATGTATTTTACCTTGATGTCATAATTTTAACTAGTATATGACTATGTGTCACTGTACAACAAAGCCTTGCTGCAAAAAGAAAAATAATAACTTGGTATAAAAACTAGTCCGTAAAAATTCTTAGTGTAATGGAATTTGAAATAACGGGCATTAACGTTAGCGGTGGTGAATGTGTTATATTTTACCTTAAGAATCCAGTCACATAACATAAATGTGTTATTAACAACATAAAACTTTTAAGTAGGTTGATAAAAAATAGAATAAACCGCGATGTCCTACTTTTAATAAGTATATGGCCTTACATGTCGCTCCACAAAAACTAAGCTCTGCTTCAAAACAAAAGAAAAAATTGCAGTCCAAAATCTAGGAATTAAAAATACCTAGTCAAATGTAATTTGAAATGACGTGAATTTAAGCCAGTGCTAGTCAGGGATAAAACTTGAAATAACGCGAATTCAAGTCATGGGAATGTGTTAATATTTTGCCTTGTATTTGTATCCACGTTTTTAGAAATGTACAGTAATTAACAAAAATTAGCTTTGACAGTCCACTATACCCCTAATATATATTTTACCTTGATGTCATACTTTTAACGAATATATGACCATATACGTCGCTGTACAACAACAAAACCTTGCTCTAAAAAAAAAAAAAAAAACAAGGTATAAAAACTCGTCCGTAAAAATGCTATGTGTAATGGAATTTGAAATGACGGGGATTAACGTTAGCGGTCGTGAATGTGTTATATTTTACCTTAAGATTCCAGTCACATTTCATAAATGTGTTATTAATAACAAAACTTTAAGTAGGTTGATAAAAAATGGAATAAACCGCAATGCCCTACATTTAATAAGTATATGACTGTACATGTCAAAAAAAAAGACAATTGAAATACGTAGTCAATGGTAATTTTGACAGAATTCAAGTTTAGTCAGTACTTGAAATAAGTGGAATTTTTTTTTTTGTAATTGAATATTTGTGTCAGAATATTTATGAGTTTTATAAATTAAGGAAAAAAAAATATGTTTTGCTATACTAAAATAAAATAGATTATTGTAATTTTCTTTATTATTATTTTATTTGTATTTATTTAATTTTGGGTAATAAGTGGTAAGAAAACAAAAAAGGTTGATAATTATTTTTACAAATATATAGTCGATTATAGTTTAAATTGTTTTTTTAAATAGTTTTTAATTTGTTTGCTATGGGAAGTCTTGCTGGGTAAAAAATGTAGTGCGTGATAATAAAAAAGGTGAAATAAAAATATAGATTTTTTATAGATTGTTTTTAAGTTTTTAGTGGTAAAAGAGGAAATGGGGGTAAAAAATGTAAAATTGTAGCTAATGAGAGATTAATTTTAAATAAATTAGATTTACTATTGTCTTATTTCATTTTACTTCTTTTAACTGTGCATTTAATATATATAAAAGTTTAAAGAGCAAAAAAATTTGCTAATAAAAAGATCAAAACTATAATACAAAACTAAACTGATAAACTGATTTACTGAAAGAAATAGTCGATTATAGCTTTAAAATTCATTTTACTGCGAAGTCATGCATTTAACTATTATATGACTATATGTGTCGCCCACAACAAGAAAGATTTGCTGTAGAGAGCAAAAGAGAAGGAAAAAAACGGGGTACAAAAACTCGGCCGTAAAAATGCCTAACATAAATGTATTGCTAATAACATATAAAACATTCAAGAAGATTAATTAAAACTAAAATAAATTAGATTTACTGAAAGAAATAGTCGGTTATAGCTTTAAAATTCATTTTACTCCGTCATGTATTTAACGAATATATGACCATATACGTCACCCACATAAACAAAATCTTGCTGCAAAGAGCAAAAGAGAAGGAAAAAAACGGGGTACAAAAACTCAGCCGTAAAAATGCCAACCATAAATGTATTTCTAATAACATATAAAACATTCAAGGTGATTAATTCAAACAAAAATAAATTAGATTTAATATAGTCGATTATAGCTTTAAATTTTACTTCATGCATTTAACTAGTATACGATCATATATGTAGCCCACAGGAACAAAGTCTTTCTACAAACAGCAAAAGAGAAGGAAAAAAACGGGGTACAAAAACTCGTCCGTAAAAATGCCCAGGTTAATTGAGCCCGGAGTGATGAGCACCTTTTGATCATGCTGTTAAACGGGGCAAGAGAAAGAAGAGACTCTTTTGTGTATTGCTAATAACATATAAAACATTCAAGGAGATTAATTAAAACTAAAATAAATAAGGTTTGCTGAAATAAATAGTCGATTATAGCTTTAAATTTTACGTCATGCATTTAATTAGTATAAGACCACAGAGACAGAGTCTTGCTGCAAAGAACAAAACAGAAGGAAAAAAACGGAGTACAAAAACTCGGCCGTAAAAATACCTAACATAAGTGTAGTGCTAATAGTATATAAAACATTCAAGGAGATTAATTAAAACTAAAATAAATTAGATTTACCGACAGAAATACTCCATTATAGTTTTAAAGTTCAAACAAGACTTGCTGCGAAGAGCAAAAGAGAAGAAAAAAAACGGGGTACAAAAAATCGGCCGTAAAAATGCCTAACATAAATCTATTGCTAATGATATATAAAAAAAATCAAAGAGATTAATTAAAACTAAAATAAATTAGATTTACTGAAAGAAATAGTCGATTATAGCCTTAAAATTCATTTTACTTCGCCATGCATTTAACGATTATATGACCATATATGTCGCCCACAGCAAACAAAGTCTTGCTGCAAACAGCAAAAGAGAAGGAAAAAAACGGGGTACAAAAACTCGGCCGTAAAAATGCCTACCATAAATGTATTGCTAACAACATAAAACATTCAAGGAGATTAATTTAGAACTAAAATAAATAAGATTTACTGAAAGAAATAGTCGGTTACAGCTTTAAAATTCATTTTACTCCGTCATGTACTTAACGAGTATATGACCATATAAGTAATACAATACCACAGCAATAAAGTCTTGCTGCAAAGATCAAAAGAGAAGGAAAAAAACGGGGTACAAAAATTGGCCGTAAAATGCCTAATAAATGTATGCACTATAAATGTATTCCTAATAACATAACATTCAAGGAGATTAATTAAAACTAAATTAAATTAGATTTACTGAAAGAAATAGTCAATTATACCTTTAATATTCAATTAAATTCACCGTTATGCATTTAACGAGTATATGACCATATATGTCGCCCACAGCAAACAAAGTCTTGCTGCAAAGACCAAAAGAGAAGGAAAAAAACGGGGTACAAAAACTCGTCCGTAAAAATGCCCAGTCCAATTGAGCCCGGAGTGATGAGCACCTGACGATCATGCTGTTAGACGGGGCAAGAGAAAGAAGAGGCTCTTCTGTGAATTGAGGTCTTTCTTCGTTTCGCGGTTAATTTTTCGAGACAACACAGACAATAAGGTTTCTGCCTTTTTGAATGTAATTATTATATCAGTGCGGAAGGGAGCCCCCAAAGTAAATCCTGGATGTAACGTGCGCTGACAGCTCGAGTATTTTGAAGTAACAATTATAAATCGAGCTGATGCGCTTTGTGCCGTGGGTTTTTTTTCCGTTTGTTTGAGAGAGAGATATGGGAGGGGGATTAGGCTATTATTTCCTTGTCATGGACTCAATGCGGTTTGCCAATTTCGATGTTTTCATGTGGTTGGTTTCGGAAGTAATATATGTTTTGATTATATATATATATATATATATATATATATATATATATATATGTGTATATATATATATATATGTAATACATATCTATGCATATATATACTAGGTATAATACATATATACGTATATACGTATATTAAGTAAATACATATATATGTACATATATATATATATATATATATATTTATATAAATAAATATATATATATATATATATATATATATATATTATAAATATATATTTATTATATACTAGTATAATACATATATATGTATATACATATATGCTAGGTATAATACATATATATGTATATACATATAGCTAGGTATAATACATATATATGTATATACATATATGCTAGGTATAATACATATATATGTATATACATATATTAGGTATAATACATATATGTATATACATATATTAGGTATAATACATATATATGTATA
Source organism: Pardosa pseudoannulata (assembly GCA_032207245.1). Classification (NCBI taxonomy): domain Eukaryota; kingdom Metazoa; phylum Arthropoda; class Arachnida; order Araneae; family Lycosidae; genus Pardosa; species Pardosa pseudoannulata. Next base: position 50,206,883 of record CM063499.1, read on the forward strand.
TACATATATTAGGTATAATACATATATATGTATATACATATATTAGGTATAATACATATATATGTATATACATATATTAGGTATAATACATATATATGTATAAATATATATGTATATACATATATTATATAATACATATATATGTATATACATATATTAGGTATAATACATATATATGTATATACATATATTAGGTATAATACATATATATGTATATATATAGGTATAATACATATATATGTATATATATATATAGTAGGTATAATACATATATGTATATATATATAGTAGGTATAAATACATATATATATATATATATATAGTAGGTATAATACATATATATGTATATATATATAGTAGGTATAATACATATATATATGCATATATATAGTAGGTACAATACATATATATTTACATATATATATATATATTAGGTACAATACATATATATGTACATATATATAGTAGGTACAATACATATATATGTACATATATATATATATATATTAGGTACAATACATATATATGTACATATATATATATATATATATATATATTTATAAAATATATATATATAGTAGGTACAATACATATATATGTACATATATATATGTAGTAGATATAATACATATATATGTACATATATATATGTATAGTAGGTACAATACATATATATGTACATATATATATATATAGTAGGTATAATACATATATATATGTACATATATATAGTAGGTATAATACATATATATATGTACATATATATATAGTAGGTATAATACATATATATATGTACATATATACATAATGTTACGAATTTGCGAAATTGCTTGAGTTTACATGGGACTCTATGGATATCTCGCCAAATTGGCGAGATATCGGCTCGTTGGCGACGGAAGGCAACCTATTTTTTGTCGCCAATTTATCGATTCGTCGCCAAGTATCGCCAACAAATCAAGTGTGGCGTACGTGGTTTTCGGTTGCTTCTATGTTCTATTTTCTGTGTCTATATAAGGAAGGAGTCCCCAAAAGTAGTCGTTGAGAGAATATCTCGGTCTAAGAGAAGTCGCAGTGTGTTTTATAAAATCGAGTGAGCCGACGGCTTTGGGTCATTGTTCGGAGATTTTGACGGGTGTATTTACTGAATATAAGTATTTGTCTTCGTGCTGCAGTCTTGCTTGCTTGCTTAAAGTCCATCAATTACCCAGCAGTTTTAGTTTTGGAAGTTCGTAAATATTATAGGTATATACTATATATATGTACATATATATATAGTAGGTATAATACATATATATATGTACATATAGATAATAGGTATAATACATATATATATGTACATATAGATAATAGGTATAATACATATATATATGTACATATAGATATGTACATATAGATAGTAGGTATAATACATATATATATGTACATATAGATATGTACATATAGATAGTAGGTATAATACATATATATATGTACATATAGATAGTAGGTATAATACATGTATATGTATATATAGTATGTATAATATACATATGCATGTACATTGTATAATATATGTATGTATACATGTATAATACATGTTTATGTATTTATATATATATATATATATATATATATATATAAAGTATGTATAATATACATATGCATGTATATTGTATAATATATGTATGTATATATGTATAATACATACATACCTATATATGTATGTATATATATGTATATTACATACATATGTGTATATATAATACATATATACATACATACAGAAGGGGAACAAAACATTCTCCGGATAAGTGAATATTTCGTATGTATGATCAGGAGTATTTTCGCTTATGATAACATCAAACGAGTACTGTACTGTTTTTCGTCCTTTTTATTTACTTGTACAATGTATAAGGAAGTAGTGTAATCAAAGAAAAATTCTTGTTTAAATTACTACAAAAATATCAATAAAAATACTTTTTAAAAAATATTAAAAATACTATAAAATGAATGATTGTTTTATTTAAAAATACTTTGTGGTTTGAAGTACATGTTTAGGAGCAACATATGGCATTAAAAAAGTCTGCGGAAGACTTTACTAAGCACCCTTTATGCTACAATCAAAAGAATTTACAAGAATAAGATTTTAGGTGAAAAACGTTTAAAAGTAAATTATTTGCAAACCTTTACAGATAATTGTCATTTTCAACCCCAAATAAAATCAGCAGCTAAATTTTCTGGATGAAAAGTGTTCACTTACCTAGAAAAGAAGAAAAAATATATATTAAGAAAATGGATGTGGGAATATGTTCAAACATGATAAAATAGTACTATCAAATTTTAAGGATTATAAACATCTTAAAGTACAAATTTAGTTGAAAAGTGATAACAGCTATTTAAAAACATACTAGCTGTTATCCCTCAAACGCTGTATGTATAAGTAAGTAAGTAGTAAGTAGAAAGTAAAGCAAAAAGTTTTTAGTATTGGCTTTTAGTAAGTCTGAAAGCCAATACTAAAATTAATATAAAATTAACTACATTTTACAGTCGATTTCAGCTACCATTTGCAATTTAAAAATAGGGAGATATGCTAAATCACCGGAGAGGATCTTGATTGGATAAACATTCTCTTTACAAGTATTTACAAAATAAAAACTAACAGCAAAACAATGGTTTATCCTTTCATGCTAAAAGTCTTTCGCGTGGAGTATTCGTTGGAACCTGCTCTTATTATTATTGATATCATAAAATGTTAGCCAAAAGATCACCATGCTACTGCAATTTTGATGTGATTAAAACATTCCGTTTGCCGAACGATGGCCGAATGCTTAGGGTTCTGGCCTTCGGAACCGAAGTTCATGGGTTCAAATCCCACTGTGGCATGGATGTCCGTAGCAGTTCGGAATCCACTTTAAGCAATAGATCCCGGTCTCATTAGCCCTCGTGTTTTAAAAAGTAGACCGTAGTGATCCAAACCAAACCAAAACGTTCTATTTACGACTTTCACAGTCCTCTATGAACCTATCCAAAAACAACCAGAAATGCTCTCTCTCCAGAAGGGACCTTGATTGGATATTCATTCTCTTTACTTCCATAATACAAAAATAAAATTCAACAATAAAACAATGGTTTTCCTAGTTTTCCATTTCATGAGAGAAGACTTTCGCGGAGTATTTGCCTTACCCTACTCTTGCATTGTTATTTATATCATTAAATATTATCCAAAGAATGATTTTTTTTTTGTTAACGTACCCAGGTGATTGCAATCTCAAAGCTATAGGAACATTTTGCCTTTTTCAGTCCTCTATAGTCTTTTTCAAACACATCCTCTATCTCCGGATACACCTTGAGTGTTTAAACATTTTCTACTTTCCGAGTAGAAAATGATACTTCCGAGTATTCCGTGTATCGCAAAGTAAAACGAAACAGCCTAACTATCGTTTTCAATTTCATGCTGTTTGAAGCCTTTCCACTCAGAATATTTGCTTGGACCTGCTGTTGCATTATTATTGCTATAATTAAATGCTACCCAAAGAATGCTATCTTGCTACTCTAACCAGGGGACAGCAATTTTGATGCGATAAAAATTTTCCATTTTTCACAGTTCTCTATCACCCTATCCAAAAACAAGCAGAAATGCCCTCTCTCCGGAAGGGACCTTTGCGTGATTGGATATGCATTCTTTTTACTTCCAAAGTTCCTGAAAATAAAGTCCATACGCAAAACAATGGTTTTGCCTTCGTACAAGAAGCCTTTCACTCAGAGTATTTATCCAACCCTACATTCACATTATTGTTGATATCACTAAAGTGTGATATCATACTCAAAGAAAATGCTTCCCTTGCTACCGTAACCAGGCGACCGAAATTTTGATGCGGTCAAAGCGTTTCGGCTTTCAGTCCTCTATGACCATATTTAAATACAACCAGAAATGTTTTCTTTCCAAAAATAACCTTGATTAGATATACATTCTCTTTATTTCCATAATACAAAATAAAATCCAAAAGCAAAACAATGGCTTTCCTAATTTTCCCTTTCATGCGAGAAGACTTTCGCGGAGTATACGTCTTACCCTGCTTTTGCATTATTATTCATATCACTAAATGTTATCCAAAGAATGATTATTTTTTGTTAACGTACCCAGGTAATTGCAATCTCCCAGCTATAGGAACATTCTGCCTTTTTCAGTCCTCTATAGTCCTTTTCAAACACAACCTCTATCTCCGGAGAAACCTTGATTGTTTATACATTCTCTTTACTTTCCGAGTATCGCGAAGTAAAATGAAACAGCATAGCTATAGTTTGCAATTTAATGCTACTTGAAGCCTTTCTTTTTTCGAAATATTTGCTTGGACCTGCTGTTGCATTATTGTTGCCATAATTAAATGTTACCCTCAAGATGCATCTCTTGTTAGCATAACCAGGTGACAGAAATTTAGATGAAATCAAAACTTTCCAATTTTCCCAGTTTTCTATCACCATATCCAAAACCATCCAGAAATGCTCACTATCCGGAAGGGACCTTTGCGTAATTGGATATGCATTCTGTTTAATTCCCAAGTTCCGTAAAATAAAGTCCAAGTCCATCCTCAAAACAATGGTTTTTCCTTACGTACAAGAAGCCTTTCACGCGGAATATTCATCCAGCCTTACATTCACATTATTGTTGATATCACTAAAGAAGATATCACACCCAAAGAAAATGCTTCTCTTGTTACCGTAATCAGGTGGCCACAATTTTTATGCGATCAAAGCTTTTCGCCTTGAACAGTCCTCTATGACCCAATATAAATACAACCAGAAATATTCTCTCTCCGGAGGGTACCTTGAGCGGATATAGATTCCTTTCACACTTCCCAAGTATCGCCGAATAAAACCCAACATCAAAACAATGGTTTTCCTTTTCACGCGAAATATTCATCCAGCCTTACATTCACATTGTTGTTGATATCACTAAAGAAGATATCACACCCAAAGAAAATGCTTCTCTTGTTACCGTAACTAGGCTACCGCAATTTTGATCGGATCAAAGCTTTTCGCCTTTCACAGTCCTCTATGACCCAATCTAAATAGAACCAGAAATATTCTCTCACTCCGGAGGAAATCTTGAGCGGATATAGGTTCCTTACCCACTTCCCAAGTATCGAAGAATAAAACCCAACACCAAAACAATGGTTTTCCCTTTCACGTGAAATATTCATCCAGCCTTACATTCACATTATTGTTGATATCACTAAAAAATGATATCACAACCAAAGAAAATGCTTCTCTTGTTACCGTAATCAGGTGGCCACAATTTTGATGCGATCAAAGCTTTTCGCTTTTCATAGTCCTCTATAAACCAGTCTAAATACAACAACAGTACTCTCTCCGGAGAGGACCTTGAGGGGATATAGATTCCTTTCACACTTCCCAAGTATCGCTGAATAAAACCCAACATCAAAACGATGGTTTTCCCTTTCGTGCGACAAGAAGCCTTTCACGTTGAATATTCATCTAGCCCTACACTCACATTATTGTTGATATCCCTAAAGAGGATATCAAACCCAAAGAAAATGCTTATCTTCTTACCGTAACTAGGCGACCGCAATTTTGATGCGATCAAAGCTTTTCGCCTTTCACAGTCCTCTATGACCCAATCTAAATACAACCAGAAATATTCTTTCTCCGGAGGGGACCTTGAGCGGATATAGATTCCTTACCCACTTCCCAAGTATCGCCGAATAAAACCCAACATCAAAACAATGGTTTTCCCTTTCGTGCGACAAGAAGCCTTTCGCGCCGAAGTCGACCCATCAATCACTCAAAGGAAAGAAAAGAAATAAAAAGGGAAACCTGTGTATCACAAAGTTTCCATCTGTAGAGAGGAAGGAAACGGGCCGCCCCGATCGGGGGATGGATGAGAGATGAATCGGAATCCGATTGGTATTCAATTCCACGTCCACGGAACGAAAAATTTTTTCCGCGGACTTGGCGTTCAAATCACGCTTTCGGAATTGATCGGGTGCGTTTCTGCAGTGAAAGCGACCATGCATTGCCACGGCTAACCTAAAGACACAGTAACTAAAAGGCTGATGAACCGGCACGTCCTTTACCTTTTTTTACTCGGATTTGCGCGTATTTCAAATTTTTTTTTATCGTTATTATCATTTTAATGTATTTTTGTTGAGTAGAGGATTTGTCATGTCTATGTGTTTGGGGCTGATTTTGACCTCCCGAATGTCTTGTGAGGGGTTGACTTGTTTAGTGGATCTTGAATCACACTTTGCTAAGGCTAAGACATTTTTTTTATTTCTATCATGAAGAGAAAGTTTGCCTCAGATTAAAAGTTTTGGAGTATGCAAATATGATAAAATTAGTACAATAAGGCAATTTGTCACAACGTCACGAACTACTATAATGCCCTTCCCATTCATTTTCATGTTTACAACAGCCAATAGACAAACAATAAACTGCCCTTCCGTTTGAAACTAAAGCCAGAATTGTCCTAATTTGAGAATTTGTCCTACTGCGTGAAATCGCCTTGTTGTTGCTTTTGTTTATTAGTTGCAGAATATATTTAAAAAAACAAAACCAATAAGACAATTTGTTGCAATGACACGAACTACTATAATGCCCTTCTCATTCATTTTCATGTTTACAACAGCCAATAGACAAACAATAAACTGCCCTTCCGTTTGAAGCTAAAGCCAGATTTGTCATAAGTTGAGAATTTGCCCTACTGCGTGAAATCGCCTTATTGTTGCTTTTGTTTATTAGTTGCAGAATATACCTTTTAACAAACCAATAAGACAATTGGTCGCAACGTCACGAACTACTATAATGCCCTTCCCATTCATTTTCATGTTTACAACAGCCAATAGACAAACAATAAACTGCCCTTCCGTTTGAAACTAAAGCCAGAATTGTCATAAGTTGAGAATTTGCCCTACTGCGTGAAATCGCCTTATTGTTGCTTTTGTTTATTAGTTGCAGAATATACCTTTTAACAAACCAATAAGACAATTGGTCGCAACGTCACGAACTACTATAATGCCCTTCCCATTCATTTTCATGTTTACAACAGCCAATAGACAAACAATAAACTGCCCTTCCGTTTGAAGCTAAAGCCAGATTTGTCATAAGTTGAGAATTTGCCCTACTGCGTGAAATCGCCTTATTGTTGCTTTTGTTTATTAGTTGCAGAATATATTAAAAAAAAAAAACCAATAAGACAATTTGTCGCAACGTCACAAACTACTATAATGCCCTTCCCATTCATTTTCATGTTTACAACAGCCAATAGACAAACAATAAACTGCCCTTCCGTTTGAAACTAAAGCCAGAATTGTCATAAGTTGAGAATTTGCCCTACTGCGTGAAATCGCCTTATTGTTGCTTTTGTTTATTAGTTGCAGAATATATTAAAAAAAAAAAACCAATAAGACAATTTGTCGCAACGTCACAAACTACTATAATGCATTTCCCATTCATTTTCATGTTTACAACAGCCAATAGACAAACAATAAACTGCCCTTCCGTTTGAATCTAAAGCCAGAATTGTCATAATTTGGGAATTTGCCCCACTGCGTGAAATCGACTTATTGGGGTATTTTTTTCTGTAGCTACATTACAGTATTTGGATAATGGTTTACTAAACTTCCTACTTTTTATAGGTGTATGTGTCGTTAGATTATAAACCTCTTGAATCTTTTGTAACAAAAAATGATTTAAAAAAAAGTCTTAAATCGCTTGTCATGCTGAAGAAGTTCACATCAGATTAATTTATATTTTCTTGCAGGAGCTGTAAGTAGTTAGAATTTGCACCATATTACACATTGTGTGCGGTACATTTCGCAACGGAATTGTACCGGAGCTGGCGTTTTTCGCGTAAATCTAGTTATTCAGTTAAACCTCAATAGATTGAAATTATTTAATTTTAACCAACTTTTCGTATTTTATATTGAAATATATAAACAAATATATAAATAGACAATAAACATATAAATTTATATATAAAATATTATATATATTTTAATATATATATATATATATATATATATATATATATATATAATATTATTTTCGCAAGAATAAATATAAAGTTAATTTTAAATCTAAATTGATTTTTTTAATCAACCTTCTCTTCTGTGGTACAGCATAGACTAGTAAAAACTAGTTTTTATTTGTCTCAATTTTTCCAGAATCTATGTAGTAGACAAGAACATTCGGCTTCGTTTTCCTGTATATACAGTTATTTTTGTACCCACAAACAAACCATGTTGTTACACTAACCCGTACTAGTACGTGACCCGCGCTCAAGTATCAATCGTCGGAAAACGTACTAGTACGTGTCCCGCATACAATGTGTTAACTGTGATCCCAGATTAATTAAAAATGTTTGAAGAGATACTTGGGAAGTTGCTGAAGTTGGGATTTTTTGCTGTAGCCACGTAACATCATTTGGTTTTAACCCAAAATATTCTATAAGTTCACTTACATGGACTTTAACATGTATGTATAGATTTATTTAAACTTCTTGAATCTCTTGTGATTTGAGGAGAAACTGAACCTCAAAACTACTGTCAACTTCTTCAGTTTCCAACGATAAAGAGAATCTCAATATACAATTATCTGACACCTCATCGTGACTGGGAAGAAGTTATAGTTTGAATAATTAATTGCTATCAAAAGTAAAACCATTTATTGTATTACAAAAAGAAATATTTGAAATTTATTTACCTTCTAATCAGTAGTAATTTATTATATCTGACAAATTTACGCATTTTGAATTTCTTGCAATGAAAAAGAAGTGCACTGAGCAGTGATTACGAACTAGTTGAAGAATTTGCAAATAAGATTATATCGTAAAAATGTGACAACATAAACTTTACTTACAGTAAATTTATTAGTGGGATTTTGTAGCATAAACTTATTTCTTTTTCAGATTCATATTTGTGTATGTCTGATTAATGTAAACCTTGCATCTCTGAAAAACCTTCTATCTTCAAAGAAGAAGTGCACTTCATAAACACTCATCTACCAGAGATTGTAAAGATGTCACGGAGAATACAAGAAAGTGCATTTAAAGTAAGGATTTTTATTATGTAATAATATTTAAGTATTTGGTGGGTTTTATTGAATTAAGATTGTGAGTTTTACTGATTCACCACATCTGTGCGTATTTCATTAAGAAGGAACTCGTATTTCTCGATGATTAGAAATTACTTTCCCAGATCTGGAGGTGATTTTAATTAGTAGAATTTCAATGGTAAATGGAAAGAGTAGCTTGTAAATACTCTTGAGTAAGAAGGAACTCGTATTTTACAATAATTAGGAATTTATTTCCTAGATCTCAAAGTAATTTTAATTGGTGAATTGTAATAAGTAGAATGAGTAAGTTTTGAATACCCTTGAGTAAGAAGGAACTCGTATTTCTCGATGATTAGAAATTCCCATCCTAGATAGGGAAGTAATTTTAACTAGTAGAATCGTAATAAGTAGAACGAGCAAGTTTTGAATACCCTTGAGTAAGAAGAAACTCTATTTCTCAATGATTAGAAATTTCCATCCCAGATCTGGAAGTAATATTAATTACTAGAATTGTAATGGTAAGGGGAGAAAATAGGTTTTGAATACTTTTGAGTAAGAAGGAACTCGTATTTCTCGATGATTAGAAATTCCAATCCCAGATCTGGGAGTAATTTTAACTAGTTGAATCGTAATGATAAGTAGAAGGAGCAAGTTTTGAATACCCTTGAGTAAGAAGAAACTCGTATTTCTTGATGATTAGAAATTCCCATCCCAGATCTGGGAGTAATTTTAACTAGTTGAATCTTAATGATAAGTAGAACGAGTAAGTTTTGGATAATCTTGAGTAATAAGGAACTCGTATTTCTTAGTGATTAGGAATTTCTTTTCCAGATCCGAAAATAATATTAGCATGTAGAATTGTAATGATATGTAGAACGAGTAAGTTTTAAATACTCTTGAGTTAGAAGGAACTCGTATTTCTCGATGATTAGAAATTCCCCTCCCAGATCTGGAAGTAATTTTAACTAGTAGAATCATAATGATAATTAGAACGAGCAAGTTTTGAATACCTTTGAGTAAGAAGGAACTCGTATTTCTTGATGATTAGAAATTCCCATCCCAGATCTGGAAGTAATTTTAATTAGTAGAATTGTAATGGTAAGTGGAACGAGTAGCTTGTAAATAATCTTGAGTAAGAAGGAACTCGTATTTTTCAATGATTATTAATTTCTTTCCCAGATCTCATTATTAAGTGCAAACCACTTATATTTTGAAAAAATAACGGCTGCATTATCATATGAATTGCTTCATTCGCCGTTAAAACTAATTCCCTCTACTATCTTTATCTTCGAAAATAGTAATAATACTAATAAAAAAGAATATCTTCCTAAAATACCGTGCCTGTCATTTCACGGAGAAAACAATGTTTATAAACATACACAGGAAAAAAGTAATACTAAAATAAAATCAAAAGACGGATCTTGGGCATTAAAACAATGTCTCTAATCCTGATGTATTACGGAAATCTCTAATACCCCATCTCTGCTGTTTCACCCCGGTGCAATGTTCTATCCAAAAAAACAGATGCCGCGAGTTCCAGAACATTGCCAATCTGCCCGTCTTTCTCTCTTTTCTAAGTAGAGCGACGGGGGTGCTTTGCTGGTCGGTACACCTCTCAACACATCTTAATAATTTGTGATGGCACCCAAGGTGACTAGTTACACAAAATATATATATCTGGATTAAGAATGCTGGAGAGATTCACCGAAATTAAGCTCGTTTGGGTAAGAGAGAAGTTATTACAGAGATTTATGTTTATTTTTTTATTCTCGTAGTTTGATTTAGAGGGCAACTTATTTGGTTTCTGTCAACAAGTGTTAAGGAGACAGTGGTTTACAATGCGGTTATGGTAATTTTTAACTTAAATTTATGAAATTTGTATACATATACAATAAAAATAACTGAAGAGTCAAAAATAGTTATAAATTAAATATTACAGTAAAATAATCCCCTATAAAATAATAGCCTAAGTTATCTGTCCGTCTGTCCTCGAATTTATGAAGCGTTTGGACCTGGAATGGATAGAGGCATCCATATTGGTTACTTGATGAGTTGGGGTTATCAAAATTCAAAGCGAGTTCGAAAACGTTCGAAATCTACCCCTTCCTCCTTTTCGATCGTGCCATTATTTCAAGCCTTTTTTACCCTGTTAATAGCAGACGATTACATTCATCAATTTATCACATTATAAGTAGATGAAAATAACATTTTTTCTAGCGTTATGACGTCACTCCTTTAACCATCTCATATAATCATTCCTTATTTTGATTATTTAAATATTGTCTGCATTATTTTCATAGGTTTTATCACTGAACTTAGATTTTACATAAATAATTCCCCTTTATATTTGGTTAAATAATAGATTAGGTATATATGTGATAATTTTAAATTTAATCATGGGTTATTTTTGTTGCAATGAAAATTTTATCACCGGTATTAACAACAAATTCTTTTCCTAAAAGTCTAGGAGTCTATTTCACGTACTAATAAATATCTAGCGTTTAAGTTTATATATCTTTGAAAATTGAGACGTCTGTTCGTTTCTGTGTTATTTTTATACATAACCACACAATTTGCAATCGATTCGCTCAATTTTGGACGTCATTCATACATAACGCCAAATAATCACTGTCAATATTAAAACCACTGATGTCCATCCTATCACCAAATATGAAGATAAATTAAAATTGGCAATTAACATGCGTTCAGTAAAGATAAACAAATTATTGGCTTGTACCAGATAATCTATATATATATAAATGAATTTGTGTGTGTCTGTCTGTCTGTCTGTCTGTCTGTATGTATGTACTCAATAGACTCAAAAACTATCCATCCAATCGCCGTGACAATTTGGGAAATGTTTAGGTATATCCCTGGGAAGGTTTTTGTAAATTTTCAACGTTCAAAATTCATTCCTTCCCCCTTTTTCGAGCATTTCATGTCATTATTCCAAGCATTATTTTCCCCGGTTAAACTCAAACGATTAAGTTTTTAATTTATCGCATCATATCTAAGGGAAAGAAGCAATGTTTCTAGCAATGTGACGTTATCCCAAGTAATTGTTTTAAACGCAGTTTTCCACGGTTAAAAGCAGGAGATTAAAATGTTCAATTCATCACATAATAAATAGGCGAAAATGATATTTTTCTATCATTATGACGTCATTCATTTAAATATTTCATTTATTCATTTCTTATTTTATATTATTTAAAATCGTCTGCTTAGTATCTATTCGATTTGAACTGAAATTTGAGATATAAAGTGATTCACTTTCATTTCTATGTGACGCAAATTATAGCATTTTTATATGAGAACTAATTTTAAATTTAATTCTTGGTTCATTTTTATGTTACAATGAAATGCATATCAACAATATTTTAAGTACAAAAAGTACAAATTTCAGTGACTCTCATGGCCAAATAAAACCTATCATTTTATATAGTTATCTTCATATTCATATGGTTGTCGATATGAATGTGTGTTTCTGTTTCATACAAAACTATGTGGTTTGTCATAAATTTCCTTAATTTTGGAAAACATTTATTACTACCAACAAAATTAGCACTGTTGCTGTCAAAACCTGTGCTTCCTATTCTATCACGTAATATGACAAGATCTGTTAACTTTGCTAATCAACGTACAGTAGTAATACAGTAATGCAATTTAGGGTTAAGCTTATATTTTACAATAAAAAAAGTTTGAGCAAATTTAATATAAGACAAATTCGATTATAAAAACTGAATAATGTTATAATACGCTTATGATAGAAATATATAAACATGCCAATGACTCGAACTGAACTGTGACGAATTTAGAGAGTTATTCACGAAAAATAAATCTTTGTTTAAAAGTAATATATTAAGTTCACCGTAGCGAAGCACGGGCAAACTTGCTAGTTCTCAATAAAAAATCAAACCATTTTTTTACCAGCCTCATAAAGTACTTTACAATTACAGGAAATTAAAAATCTTACTGATTCCGCATATGACGGGCTATATGCTAGTATCAGAATAGGAAGGAAAAAAATACGCAAGTCTACTGATCTTTAATTAATTTCTTTTGTAGAAAAAACACTTTTACTCAAAACTTTTATTCAGCACTTTTATTCAAAAAGCTTTTGTGGCTTTTCAGATGAGATTTGTAACATCCCAATGCAATGTATTGGACAAAAACAGATTCAAAGGTAAGACAATCAAAGATTTCAGAGGGTTTTAAAGCGTTGCTGTCCCGGCTTTCTTTTTCCCCATTAGAGCGACGGGGGTGCAATCTGGAGAGTGCAGCTTTCAACTCGTCTTAATAATTTGCGATGGTACCTATGGTGATTTTTCTTTACAAAATAAATATATCTGGATTAGGTTGACAACACCAATTCCCTTTAATTAAGTGCGTGTGGGTAAAGGCGAAGTTATTACAGAGAATAATGATTGTTTTTTCTCGTAGTTTGATTTAAAGGACTTTTTATTTGATTACTGACAGCAGATGTAAAAAAGATTTTCAGGCTACCCGGTTTATATTCCCTTTTACGAGTTCTATTAAATCACCTGTTAATCTCGTGTATATATAAGAATATGTTACCATAATGACTTATTTTTGTTTGTGATTTTATCATTTTTGCGTTCGTGTATAGATCTACATGTAACATGGTTTCATTGCTGTATCTACTTGGTGCAATGTCAGAACCTGATGCAACGAGTTCCCAAGCGTTGCCAATCTTGCCGTCTTTCTCTTTCCCTCGCAGCTACGAAGTACTTCGCACGCTGGTGTGTCTTAATAATTCGTGGTGGCACCCAGTGGGACTTGGTTTACAAAATAAATATATTTCTATTAACACACTGTATGCGGATACTTTTGGAAGAGGAATTGTACCTGGAGCGGGCGTTTTGAGCGTAAATTTAGTTATTCAGTTAAATCTCAATAGATCGAAAATAATTTAATTTTTTAACCAACTTTTCGTATTTTATATTGAAACATATAAACAAATATATAAATAGAGAAATAAACAAGCATATATATATATATATATATATATATATATATATATATATATATATATATATACAAATATATGTATATATATATATATATATATATATATATATATATATATATATATATACAAATATATATATATATATATATATATAATTTCATTTTCGCAAGGATAAATAAAAAGTTTATTTTAAATTATATTTTTTTAATCAACCTTCCCTTTCTGTGGTTCCGCATCGACTAATGTAAAAACTATTTTTTATTTGTCTAGATTTTTCTAGAATCTATGTAGTAGACAAGAACATTCGGCTTCGTTTATTTGTATATACCGTTCTTTTTGTACCCACAAACAAACCATGTTGTTACACTAACCCTACGTGTATAACGTGTACGAAAATAACGGTATATACAAGAAAACGAAGCCGAATGTTCTTGTCTACTACATAGAATCTGGAAAAATTTAGACAAATAATACTCTAGTTTTTAAATTATTAGTTTTATGATTGCTCTTTTCATTTTTTATAATGTAAACATGTTTATATATAACATAATTCGAAAAAATTAAAACTATATACTACAGTTTCTATTTGATTTTTCATATTTACGACACTATTACAAATTTTTAAACTAAAAATTATATTTACAAAAATTTTGTTTACAAGAATCTTATGGTTGTTATTTATATATTTGTTTATATATTTCAATATAAAATATGAAAAGTTGGTTAAAAAATTAAATAATTTTCGATTTATTGAGATTTAACTGAATAACTAAATTTACGAGCAAAACGCGCTCTCCCGGTACAATTCCGCCGCGAAATGTACCCGCACACAACTTGTTAAGGTACAAAAAGCTTCATTTTCTTAAAATATTATTTGTAACAACGTAGAATATTGCCATAAATATAAAATGTGTCGTATAAATTCAATGCTTTTTTTCATTAAATTATTTTCGTTCGTGCTTTATCGGTTTCTTTTTTAAAGTAATCCTCTTCTGAAAATCCTAGAATTTTGCGGAATAGGAACATGCTGAACAAAAAATTTCTTCTGTTATTTTGATAAGTATAACAGCACACAAAATGTCCCCTCTCTTGGACTTCTAAGAAAAGTTCTTGTCAATGCCTACTAGAAGGCATACCATACTTGATTATGTCTGCGCAGATGCAAATTTAGTTTGCAGAAAAATTTCAGTAGCCCTG
>CM063499.1:50229620-50234620 GCA_032207245.1 Pardosa pseudoannulata
ATGTCCTTATAAGTATATATACGTTGTTAAGGGTTAGAAAAATCTCAGCGAAAATATGTTTAACTATTTCTGGGTTGTCAATATAATTGACTCTAAAATATACTGAAAAGAAATATAATACAAGTAATCCATGTAACACAAGCTGTTTTCATCTTATACACTAGACGATCCGACAGACGTTGTCTTGTTTTAACGTTGTAAATCCAAAAAATTGTAAAATGTTTTTAAATAAATTATAAATTGAATCTTTTAAATGGAAAAGTGAGAAAAAATATTTTTAAATTATTTAACGCCAAAGTTTGATAAAATATCATAACATGTTTTTCATTATTTAATGGTGCTACCGTATTAAGTAAGGTCGAGGTATTCACAAGCGACTAACGCCTCTTAATGATATCAAAAGTCGCCTGAGGGCGAAATTTATGGTACCAATTTGAAATATCTGGCAATTTGTTACATCATTAGAACGTGAAAGTCGCTTGTGACATATCTCTACCTTAATATGGTAGCATTCTAAGTTAGAAGCCCTTACTAAGAACTTTTGACTTACCAATTTATTTCTAAATATACATGTATTTGGTTAAAATGCGTGTGTATTAGAAAAATGAAAGCAGTGCAGTCCAATAAGAAATTTTACATAATTATGTCTATTTTACATTGTTTTAAATCTAATCAAAAGGTTTTAGTTGTATAAAGAAGGGCCAAGCTAGAAGAAATATTTTGTTTGTGTATTTACTTCTTTGAGAGGTATGAGACATAACTTTTCTTTCTTGTGTGCTACAAATTGTTATCCAGAACTGAACGAAATCAGTGTGCTTGAGGTGTCACTGTAGATATATGTTAAACAAATTATGATTTAAAATTCCTTTTTCATTATTTAACGGCGATACCGTATTAAGGTCGAGATATGTGACAGGCGGCTTACGCCTCATAATGATGTCAAAAGCCGCCTGGGAGCGAAATTTATTGTACCAATTTCAAATATCTGGCGATTTTTCAGATCATTAAGAACCCGAAAGTCGCTTGTGTCATTTCTCGACCGTAATATGGTAGCATCCCAAGTTAGGAGCCTCATATGAGGTTCGTGTTAGCCAGAGGATTAAAATGTTTCATGAAAATTTTAGATTGTACCTCATACATATATGCATTTGTGTATACAAGTATTCCTACATACATGCATATATGAGTATCTTTGTAAAACAATGCATCGCATGATTTTATAAAGTAAAGTTCATGTAGCTTTAATAACTATCACTTACTAAGTGCTTCTGACTTACTAATTTATTTCTAAATATACATGTATTTGGTTAAAATGTATATGTATTAGAAATGTAAATGTATATGTATATGTAAAGTTGTGCAGTTCAATAAAAAATTCTACAAAAAACTGCCCGTTTTAAATTGTTTTAAATGTTATCACAAGGTTTTAGTTGTTCAAAGAAAAACAAAGCTAGATGAAAATGTTTTGTTTCTGTATTTACATCTTTGAGAGGTGTGAGACATAACTTTTCATTCTCGTGCTACCAATTGTTATCCAGAACTGAGTGATATCAGAGTGCATGAGGTATTACTGTAGATAAAAGTTTAATGAAATATCATTTAGAACTGTTTTTCCTTATTTAATGGTGCTACCATATTACGCTCGAAATATGTCACAGGCGACTTAGGCCTCATGATGATATCAGAAGTCGTCATGATGTCATCAGTAGTAGCCTGAGAGTGGAATTAATGGTACCAAATTCAAATATCAGGCAATTTTTCATTTCATCATGCCGCAAAAGTCGCCTGTGACAATCTGGACCGTGATACGGTAGCATCCTAAGTCCCTCATTTGAGGTTCATGTTATCTAGAGGATTAAAAAAATATTTAATGAAAATTTTAGACTGCGCCTCATCTATGTATTTATGTGTACAAGTATTCCTATACACAGGCATGTGTGAGTGTCTGTATAAAACAATTCATCGCCAGTAGTGACCGGATGCTGCTTTGATCGCTGGCCAGTCTCGACCTTTTCCCACTTTCTCCCCTCGCGGGACGTGATCAGAATTTCCTAGGTGGAGCGGCGCAAGCTCGTCCGCGCTTCACGTCTCACGGCATCCCGTAACGACTTTAAAGCAAGCGCGATCGTTATCGGCCCGTGACGCGAGAACTCTTCTCTGTTCCCTCTACCCTTTTTCCACTGCTCGAATTACTCCTGCGTGGAACACACAAAAATATCGTTTATGTGACAAATAACAAGTGGGCTGGTGGCCTTCTCTGACGAGAGTTGTCATGTTTACATTTATCGGTAAGAAACATTTGGCAGTAGAGGCTTGATTTGGAGTGTCAGCTCTTTACTGTTCCATTGACTCTTCTCTATACATCGAATTAATACTGAGTGGAACACATAGAAATCTTGTTTAGTTTATGTACTTTTATCAAACCGACGGGTTTCCTTCGCTGACGAAAGCCGCCATGTTTACATTTTGCAGTGCAGGTTTAGTTTGCGGCAAGAACTCTTCTCTGTTCCCTCTACCCTTTTTCCACTGCTCGAATTACTCCTGCGTGGAACACACAAAAATATCGTTTATTTTATGGGACAAATAACAAGTGGGCTGGTTGCCTTCTCT
This sequence comes from Pardosa pseudoannulata, assembly GCA_032207245.1. Taxonomy (NCBI): domain Eukaryota; kingdom Metazoa; phylum Arthropoda; class Arachnida; order Araneae; family Lycosidae; genus Pardosa; species Pardosa pseudoannulata. The sequence continues at coordinate 50,232,231 of CM063499.1, forward strand.
GACGAAAGTTGTCATGTTTACAATTATCGGTAAGAAACATTTGGCAGTGGAGGCCTGGTTTGATGTGGGAGTTCTTTACTGTTCCATTGACTCTTCTCTATATATCGAATTAATACTGAGTGGAACACATGAAAATCTCGTTTAAGTAATTTTTATCAAACCGACGGGTTGCCTTCGCTGACAAAAGCCGCCATGTTTACATTTTACAGTGACTCGAGAACTCGTCTGTTACCCGACCTTTCTCTATAAATCGAATTACTCCAGCCTAAAAAACACAAATATATCGTTTATTTCATGCGATGAATATCAGATGGCTGGGTTACATTTGACTGGAGAACTATTCTTTGTTCCTATCACCCTTCTCTATAACTCGAATTACTCCTGCGTGAAACACACAAAAATATCATTTATTTTATGTGACAAATAACAAGTGGGCTGGTTGCCTTCTCGGACAAGAGTTGTCATGTTTACATTTATCGTTAAGAAACATTTGTTTATCGAGGCTTGGTTTGATGCGAGAGATCTTTACTGTTCCCATGACTCTGCTCTATACATCGAATTAATACTGTGTGGAACACATAAAAATCTTGTTTTGTTTATGTACTTTTATCAAACTGACGGGTTGCCTTTGCTGACGAAAGCCGCCATGTTTACATTTTACAGTGCAGGGTTAGTTTTACACGAGAGTTATTCTGTTCCTCTACCCTTCTCTATAATTCGAATTACTCCAGCCTAGAAAATACAAATATATCGTTCATTTCATGCGATGAATATCAAATGGCTGAGTTCTTTTTATTTGTAAAATTGGTCACGTTTTTCAGTAAGAAACATTTGAAATGGAGATTTCATTTGACTGGAGAACTATTCTTTGTATCTATCACCCTTCTCTATAGCTCAAATTTACCCTTGAATGGAACACACAAAAATATCGTTTTTTTTTATGTCACAAATAACAATTGGGCTGGTTGCCTTCTCTGACGAAAGTTTCATGTTTACATTTATTGGTAAGAAACACTTAGCAGTCGAGACTTGGTTTGATGTGAGAGCTCTTTAATGTTCCATTGACTCTTCTCTATATATCGAATTAATACTGAGTGGAACACATAAAAATCTCGTTTAAGTGACTTTTATCAAACCGACGGGTAGCCTTCGCTGACGAAAGCCGCCATGCTTATATTTTACAGTGCAGGTTTAGTTTAACTCGAGAGCTCTTCTGTTCCCCTACCCTTCCCTCTAAATCGAATTACTCCAGACTAGTAAACACAAATATATCGTTTATTTCATGCGATGGCTGAGTTACTTTTATTGGCGAAATTTTGTCATGTTTACCTTTTTCAGTAAGAAACATTTGAAATGGAGATTTCATTTGACTGGAGAACTATTCTTTGTACTCATCACCCTTCTCTATAATTCAAATTAACCCTTACGTGGAACACACGAAAATATCATTTATTTTATGTAGCAATATTAAATGGTGGAGTCAATTTTAGTGACGAAAGTTGTCATGTTTACCCTTTTCAGTAAGAAACATCTAGCAGTAGAAGTTTAGTTTGACTCGAGAGATCTTCTCTATTGCTTCTATCCCTGTCAATAACTTGAATTAATCTTGCGTGGAACTCAGAGATATCATTTATTTCAAGCATCAAATATCAAATGGCCGGAATACTTTACTGACGGAAATTGTCTTATTTACATTTCTCGGTAAGACTCATTTGGCAGTTGAGGTTTCGTTTGACGCGATGGCTCTTCTCTGATCCTCCTACTCTTCTCTATAACACGAATTACCCCTTCGTGGAATATCACTTATTTCATGCGAAGAATATCAAATTGTCGGATTACTTTTCTAACGAAAATTGTCTTAGTTACATTTCTCCGTAAGAAGGTTTGACAGTAGACGTCTGGTTTGACATAATATAACTTTTCTGTCTCTCCTGCTATTCTCTACAGCACGAATTAACCCTACGTGGATCATTGAAAAATCTTTATTTCATGCGGTGAATATAAAATGGCTGGGTTACCTTTACTGAGGAGAGTTTTTTTTATCTTTTTCAGTAAGCAACATTTGGCAGTGAAGGTTTGGTTTGACCCTTCTCTGGTCCTTCCAGCCTTCTCTATAACTCGAATTAATCCCTGCTTGGAACATTATACCTGCTCGGTAAGAAACATTTGGCAGTAGCGGTTTAGTTTGACCCTACAGATGTTCTTTGTTGCCTCTATCCCTGTCTATCACTCGAATAACTCTTGCTTGGAATACATAGAGATAGAATTTATTTCAAGCGTCCAGTATCAAATAACCGGATTAGTTTGCTGGCGAAAGTTGTTAAATTTACATTTCTCGGTAAGAAACATTAGACAGTGGAAGTTCCGTTTGACGCGATGGCTCTTCACTG
>CM063499.1:50239620-50242120 GCA_032207245.1 Pardosa pseudoannulata
ATGACTTTGGTGAAACCGTCTCTAAAACAGAGATTAATCGCGGTTACCCGTTAAACGACTTTGGTGATACCGGGCCTTAAGTTCATCAAGTTCAGCTAATTTTGCTTTAAAATTGAAAAGAAATAGCATAAAATGCCACGTGAAACTTTTGTGGCGAAGTTAGGACTCTTTAACATAATTATACTATAAGATGATAAGACAAAACATGGCTAATATTTTTCTAGTATATAAAAAGTTAACTCTAGTAAAAGTAAATAAAGTACCTGTTCCGGTTATCGGATTTGCCTCAAAACTGAATGTAAATCTCCTATTTTACTGAAATAACCACCTTCTAAATTTCATTCACTTACGTCGTTTGCATTTTTAAATTAATATGTGATTTCAGTACTTGTCAGCTAAAGTTCTTCTCCCTATTGCCAGATTAAGCTTAAAAACAAGGAGTTATTATCTTATTTTGGAGTAATAACTATGTCTCAAAATTTCTGCATTTAGCTCGTTTAGCAAAAACTGGTCAGATTTGAAATTCCGACAGTATATGAGGAGGCGGGTAAAATATCTGTTATTGTTGTGGGATTTTGCCCCAGGGGCAAATTTCTTATCTTGGTGTAATAACTGCATTCCAAGTAACTAGTTCGCAGTTTTGAATTACAGTGTATCTAACAACAATCAGACAGACGCTCTATGTTTACTAAACTGTAATATAAAATAAATGTTTACTTTATAAACAACTTGCATTATTTTTAAGTACTTCAAACGTGCCTAGAAATTGTATTACGGTGTTTAGATGCTATCATCTTCTGTTCATCGAAAACATAAAAGTTTGGGAATCTTGATAAAGACGGAGATTAACCAGGATGAGTTTAAACGTTTATTTACTGAATTATAAAATAAACAGAGAGAAACTATCTGTATTTATTTCTGAGTAAGTTATTAATAATTTTTAAAATTTTCAAAATTTAAAATTGAATGAAGAAATTACGAAAGTTTTGTTAGTCATGTAATATATATATATATATATATATATATATATCTATATATATATATATATATATATCTATATATATATATAAATATTATATATATATATATATATATATATATATATATATATATATATATATATATATATATAAAAATAATTTAAATTTAATAATTTCTTAAAAACCTCTTCTCTCCTCTCCCATTCTAATTCTTTAAAATATTTTTCCCAGCATCTAAATGTCTTAATCAAAGGAGTGTCTTCAACTTAAAATTCTTTCGATACAATTCCCAGAGATTTCTATCCTATAGATGTAAATTTTCTGTCTATTCTACACGTTTTCCAGCTGTCGCCGGCAAATGGCAAATTCAAAACTAGGTGCAAATCTCTAATTTTGGTATAATAGCCACGTTCCATATTTTATTCATTTAGCTCGTTTTGCATTTTTGAGTTATTGAATCTCTAACATAACTAAAATAACAACGTAACTTTACGGGGGTTATTAATATTTTATAAGAGTTTCAAAATCGGCTTGAAACCTTTGCTAGTCACGCAAAGACTATTTAACCATCAATATGCAATACCATAGGGCACAAACTGGTGAAGCCTCAAAGTATCAAAACAGTATGAAAGGCTAAGTATATGTTCCAGTTGTTGGATTCAGCCCAAAACTAGGTGCAAATCTCTTATTTTGGTGTAATAACCACATTCCATGTTTCGTTCATTTAGCTCGTTTTGCATTTTTGACTTATTGAATCTCTACAATAAATATCATAACAATATAACTTTACGGTGCTTATTAATATTTTATAAGAGTTTAAAAATCGGCTTGAAACCTTAGCTAGTCACGCAAAGACTCTTTAACCATCAATATGCAATACCATAGGGCACAAACTGGTGAGTCTTCAAAGTATCAAAACAATATGAAGGGTTAAGTATGTGTTCCGGTTGTTGAATTTAGCCCAAAACTAGGTGCAAATCTCTTATTTTGGTGTAATAACCACGTTCCATATTTCATTCATTTAGCTCGTTTTGCATTTTTGAGTTATTGAATCTCTAACATACCTATCATAAAAACGTAACTTTACGGTGGTTATTAATATTTTATAAAAGTTTCAAAATCGGCTTGAAACCTTTGCGAGGCCCGCAAGGACTCTTTAGCTATCAATATGTGATCCCATGGGACACAAACGGGTGAGGTGTCAAAGTATCAAAACAACATGAAGGGTTACATATGTGTTCCGGTTGTTGAATTTAGCCCAAAACTAGGTGCAAATCTCTTATTTTGGTTTGATAACCACATTCCATATTTCATTCATTTAGCTCGTTTTGCATTTTTGACTTATTGAATCTCTAACATAAATATCATACCAACGTAACTTTACGGTGGTTATTAAATTTTAAAAAGTTTCAAAATCGGCTTGAAACCTTTGCTAGTCACGCAAAGACTATTTAACCATCAATATACAATACCATGGGGCACAAACTGGTGAAGCCTCAAAGTATCAAAACAATATGAAG
>CM063499.1:50247120-50249620 GCA_032207245.1 Pardosa pseudoannulata
ATCAGGTATTTATTTCTTCCGTCATGACCTCAAAAATATATCTCCAAAACATTTTTTATAAGTAGTTAGATATCTATCTGTTACATCCATTTAATGATAATTACGCAGTGTTCTTTAAATATTTACATTTTAAGAGTGTATTATTTTCGATCTGTATAAGGGGGTAGATAGTTTCACAATTAAAAAGAAGTACTAGTAGTATTTAGTACTAGTATTATAGACTACTAGTATATGATTTTTATCAATATTTTCATATTGTCCTGGATTTAGCGAAACTAAAAATGTTAGAAATTAAACAGTTTTTTTATAATTTTGTCTCAGAAATGTGCTGGTAATCCTCTATAAAATAATATCCTAAGTTTTTTTCTTTGTCTGTACTCGAATTTTTATGAAGCGGTTGGACCTCAAATACATCCATATTAGATTCTTGATGAGTTAGGGTTAGCAAAATTCAAAACGAGTAAAGTTTATCATCTCCTAAACTATCCATCCGATTCTAAAATAAATTGGTATAAATATGCTTCATATCACAGCGAAAAATACTGTAGTCTTTAAAACGTTCGAAATCCACCCCTTCCCCCTTTTCGAGCGTTTAATGCCATTATTTCAAGCTGTATTTTCCCTAGTTAAGAGCATGAGATTAAATTTATCAATCAATTTATAACATAATAAATAGGTAAAAATAACATTTCTTCTAACATTATGGCTTCATTCCTTTAACCCTCTAAGCGGTTCGCACGTACAAATCCGCCAAACCGATGACTTCTTCAAAGCGGTTGTCATGTACAATTTTCGACCTCCCAAAACGTTCCGAAAATGGATGTATTGTACATATCTGCCAGTGTTTTCCCCCCCATGGAGTTTTGAGGTAGGATGGTCAGATCGATTGTTTAGGAACTCCACCTCTCTTTGATTGACATTTATTGAGGGATGCACTCCTACTCCCTGAGGCACATAGACGCTGATAGCTTTTCATGGCTTTGTAAATCTCTATTTCGAAGTATTTCGTTTGCGGTAACAGATGTATCTCTAACTGCACACTTAAATAGTTTGGATGGTTCGAAAAAAATATAAATCATTCATCTTAAAGAATATTTCTATTTGTACTTTTAGAATTCATTATTCTTAATGATCTTCGAGACTTGACGAGCTTTATGTGTATTAAAAATTAAGAATCTATAATGTATATTTATATATCTATTTATAACCGGAAGTAAAGGGACAATAACGAGGGTGGGTTTCTCGTATTCCAATCTAGTCGACAAAGGGTGAAGTAAAAAAATCATAGAACACTTTGGTAACCCACACAATAAAACTTTTTGGACACTTTTTTTCCTCAGTGTGTTCCACTCGGAGGGTTAACCATCTCATTTAATCATTTCTTATTTTAAATTATTTAAATATCACAGTAAAAAATACTGTAGTCTTTAAAACGTTCGAAATCCCCCCTTCCCCCCTTTTCAATCGTTTAAGGTATCCGTCTGAGTTCGGACAACTTTTTTCTTTAAACGTAGAAACTAGTTCATGTTTTTACAGTTTTTTCCGGGATGCAAAACTGTCCTAGAGGGTCACATGCAACCCGAAGTCGGCCATTAAGAAACCCCAGGTCTAAATTATGGATCGTCAATAAAGTCAATTAAGCAAAGGGAAAGCTCTTATATTCCTTTAACCCTTCACTGCACGATTTTTTCTTTTAAAGCTCCTTTTCACACACTTGTTTATGCTCAGACAACGTTTTAAAAATATTTCAAAAATTCTTTTTGAATTTTTCTTATATATTTATATATATATATGTTTTTTAAAATATATGTTTTGAATATATGTATATATATATGTATAAATATATGTATATATATATATGTATATATATGTATATATATGTGTATATATATATTAATATATAAGTATTATCTTGTGTATATAAATAATATTTTGTAATATATTATAATAATGTATATAATATGTATATATATATATGTAATAAATATATGTATAAATATAATATATATGTGACAATATATTGTATTTTTATTATGTGTATATATATTTAAATATGTGAAATATAAATATATATGTATAAATATATGTAAAAATATGTATATATTTATGAATATATTTTATTATATGTTTATCAAAATTGTTTATGTATATATATATATGTTAAATTATATATGTATAAAAATGTATATATATATGTATGTTTTTTTTTATAAGTATATATTTATATGTATATGTTTATATGTTTATGTATATATAAATATATATATGTATATATATATGTATATTTTGTATATATATATGTATATATATGTATATATATATGTATATATTTATATATATGTAAATAAAGATATATATATGTATGTATATATATATAAAATATATGTATATAATATGTATTATATATGTATATATATATATGTTATAAATATGTTATGTATGTTTTATTTATATATGTATATATTATGTAATAAATATTATGTATATATATATGTATATA
>CM063499.1:50254620-50272120 GCA_032207245.1 Pardosa pseudoannulata
ATTTATTTAGTTACGTTTTTTTTACACAGATCAAGCGCAGTTTGGGCAACTTGTTTTCTATATATTTTGTACATTTTCTACATATTGCTATTTTACAGTCAGAACAAGAGACGTACACTTTTGATTACACACTAAAAAGCTTAGTAATGAACCAGTTTTCGCATATGGACAGATTTTTCAATATTATATTTTCATAGACTTTTATGAGTGTAAAAATATTAAAAGTCAAGAAACTTACTTCGGTTTCGTTAATAACGATTTGAGAATTATTAGACTCGAAATAATTTTTGTGTTAACACATTTTGTTCGGGTACATTTCGCAGCGGAAGTGTACCGGGAACTGGCGTTTTCCGCGCAAGTTTAGCTATTAAGATAAATATCAATAGATCGAAAATTCTTTAATTTTTTTAACAACTTTTCGTATTTTATATTGAAATATATAAACAAATATATAAATAAAAATTTATATATAACAACCATAAGATATTTGTGAACAAAAAATATATGTTTTAGTGGATAAATTTATAATAGTATCGTAAATATGAAAATTCAAATATAAATAGTAGTATATATTTTTTAATTTTTTTGAATTATGCTATATATAAACATTTTTACATTCCAGAATCTATGTAGTAGACAAGAACATTCGGCTTCGTTTTCCTGTATATACCGTTATTTTTGTACCCAAAACAAATTATGTTGTTACACTAAGCCGTACTAGTACGTGACCCGCGCTCAAGTATCAATCGTCAGAAAACGTACTATTACGTGTCTCACTTATAATGTGTTAAAATGATCCATCCCGCGGTACTAGTGTTACCCCTATTCCGCATACTTTATAAAATGTAATACTGTCTACCAAAAAATTAAATCATGGAGTAAATTCAAAAATCGGTAGTTTTCTTTTAAATTGATGAAAATGTTTATTATTATTTATTAGCATGAAAATCAATTTATGTATACTCTACCAAAAACCTCACTCAACAATTGAGTAAGTTTGAAAACTTTTTTAAAAAATTAAAGAAAATTTTGTTTGTTGATTCTATTTTGAAAAAATATTTGAAATTTTATTAATAGTTTAGGTGATGTATAAATTCGAAATTTTATATGATTCTGTGTTAATTAAAAAGAAGAATTTTATTGATTATATAAAATCAAAAACATTTTAATCATTCGAAATAAAAAAACATTATTCACTCAAGAGAAAATCTTTCTATAGAAAAAAACATATTCACAATTAAGAAAAAAAAATTAAATACTTTCTTTCGGATTCTAAAATTTCTATATATATAAATTTTATAGAAAATTGTGCTGTTTATTTACTCTAAAAAACATATTAGCATAAAACATGATTTTTTTAAAAAATGTTTTTCTTTAGAATGTTTTTAATTTTAGAGTGAATAATATGATTTTGCAAAAATGTTTTACTTTTTTGTGAATAATGTTTTCTCTTTAATATGTTAGAAGAATAGTTAGAAGAATAGATTTAGAGTGAATAATACGTTTTTAATTTTATTTAATTCATAAAATTCTTTAATTTAATTAACACAGAAACATATCAAATTTAGAATTTAAACATTAAAAGACATCATTATTAATTAAATTTCAAATGTTTTTTTTTTCAAAATTTGATCAACTGAATTGATGAAAATTTTCTCTATTTTTTTAGATATAGTTTTTAAATTTGCTCAATCGTTCAGTGGGTTTTTTGGTAGGGTATACATAATTTGATTTTCATGTCAATAATGTAAGTAATAATGAATTAAGTAAATAGAGTAATAATGAACTAAATAGATAGAATAATAATGAATTAAAAATATTTTGTTCTCTTACTCCTGTATATATTTAAAAATATAAGTGAGAAACCAAATATTAGCAGTACATGCGTGGTTAAAATAAGTATTTCTGTTGGAATTTGAGCATTAAAATTAAAGGATTTCAGAAATTCATGACCATATCTTTAAATTTTAGAGTAATTTTATTTTTCAAATATTTGTTGAAAGATTTTGTTTGGTTTGGAGTGCTATGGTCTACTGTTTTGCTCACGAGGATTAAAGAGACAGAGACCTACAGTTTAAAGCAGATTTCGAACAACTACGAACATCCATACCAGCATCGAGATTCGAACCGAAGAACAGCGAAGAACAGCGCTATACTATTCGGCCATCGTTTAGCTTGGAGGAGATTGAAATATGTATATAGCAATCCTCTATGAGGCTATATACATACACTGTCTACCAATAAGTATTTGGACACCTATGCAAATGACGATATCTGAGGTCTTGAGGTACGTCACGTCCTCCGCCGGTGTACATCGTGTAGGAAACAGCATCGGCATTAGTCGCATGCATGATGCCGCGCAGTTCGGAGCTATCTGATTTCGAGAAAGGTATAATTATCGGGTATCACAAATGTGGCCGATCCTTAAGGGTCATATATAGCGATCTGAAGTACCCAAAATCGACAGTGGCCTATGTGATTGAGAAGTGAAAGGTGAGCGGGGATTGTCGGAATGTGGACCGAGTCGACAGACCAACGAGACTGGGAGATAGACCGACGAGTGCTGTTCAGAGAAATTCGGAAGAACCGCACCCAGCCGATGGTCCTCATCCGCGAGGAGTTTCAACAGGCATCCGGGAGTATTTTTTCAATAAATACTATCCTTAACACTAAATTGCCCAAGGCAGTCATTTTGACTGTTTTTTAATTTCAATTAGAAAAACAATTATGAAATATAATGACACAATTTCTTAGAATTTGGTGACTTTTTCTATAACATATAAATGGGTTTATGAATAATTGTAGTTACTTCCGCCCTCCTTTATTATATAATATTAAAAATTAATTTTAAACAAATTTCTTTACATGTTTGTTATTTTTTCACAATGCAGTCATTTTGACTGTTTTTGGGCAATATAGGTATACAAGAAATCTCGGGCAATCTAGTGTTAAAGAAGCGGATGTGGTTGGTTTTCATGGTCGTACTGCTGCCCATGTAGGAAATTCATAGCCCACTAGTACTATACTAGATGGCGCTACTGAGAATAGTTTGTAACCCCGCTTGGACAGAGAGAGATCGAATGTAACCTTCGAAGCGAAAGGATGGGCGATAAGCTCTCCCCCTGTACCAAGGCATGTATATAGCGCGTGTAAATAAAAGCAACTAAGCGAACCCGTTGGCTGATCATTACTATATCATTGTGTAATTAAGGTGTAAACAATCACAAGACCCAGAAAAAAATACCACTGAACCACCGGATCGAGAAAGAATATGCACAGCCCATAAGCCTTTGATCACAAAGTCTAACCTCTCTGCTCGGTTAATGTGGTGCAAAGAACATCGAAATTGGACGGTAAATCAGCGGAAATGGGTAATTTGTAGCGAAGAATTAAGGTTCATTTTTACTGTTAGGATGGCAGGGCCTGGTTCTCATGCCAGTTCTCATGTTTCGAAGTTAACCAAGGCTTGGTATGGTGCCAATGGAGTTCATCGATTGGACTGGCTTGCCCAGGGACCAGACCTGAACCCTATCGAGACCCTCTGGGACGAGTTGGATCACCAAATTAAGAGGTGCACTACCCGTCCAAAATCGATGAAAGAGCTCGTATGTCTACTCCAAGCCAAGTGGAAGACAATACCACTAGCTGTAATACAAAGATTTGTGGAAAGTATGCCCCGGAGGGTTCACGATGCAATTGATTCTCGTGGAGGCTCTACCAACTATTGATTTTGTATATAGTTTTTCTTTTCTATCACAGGTGTCCAAATACTTATTGGTAAACAGTGTATAATACATGTGTAACGATTGTTGTACTAATTTTTAAATATGACTCGATTAAGGAGAACCCTCCTCAGGCAAATACCACGTCTTTAGAAGTTAGTGAAATGCACGAGGAGAAAGGAAATCAAACAGATTTTAGACTTACAAATGAATTGTTACGGTTACACGCATACGCAAGGACGCACATACAGTCTCTAAGACAACAGTCCTTCAAACGTGAGGGTAATAACAAGTACGGAATATCCAGTAATCAAAAATCCTCTTTCATTACGTGTTTAAGTTTTATTACCGACATCTTATAGTATTTAGATTAAAACGCTTTCAGTCTTTGCAGGGTACTTCGGAATACATACATACTAAACGTATCCTTTAGCATCACTGTTCAAGTGATGTTTCTAAAAAGCGAGCAATTATTACCAACGGTGGATCAAATGGGGGGGGGTATGTCCTGCAGATTAAATACTGCTTTTCTATTGAATGGTCGATTACGTTTTTAAAGGGTGCATCGATGATGATCATTAGAGATTCAGGGGTAACTCTTAACATTAAGGTGCGGCCTTATGAATAGCTCCTCTATGGTGGAGATTGATATTTATTAGATTTCCCTACAGGGAAATGCCAGGAATGGAAAATTTCAAGATATTGCTACCTCTATGCACAGTCAAATCTAAATACAGTCAGTACCGGCTATATGGTCGCCTGCTACATCGCACGGGAGCTATTCTTCTGACCTGCCTGGACCAGGCCCTCTAGGTCAGAGTTACTGTGAAGCATGGAAGTAATGAGATTACCAGAAATTTGCACACGATAATGAGGACTGAAAATACTAAATTAAGTTAAGGCAGTGAGAAAATTAAATTTAAAATTTAAGACTAAATAAAAACGGAAGATTCACGAGTTCAATGAAGGGGATACACGATACCCAACAATTAAGATAAAGTTATATGTTCAATTAAAATAGCAATACAATTTTTATTATTATTAAAATAGTTAATTTACAATAAGTAATAAGCTAAGTAGCGGAGTTTAGTAACTTAGATGGAACGGATCCAGGCCAATGTTAGGAGAAAAACTAATGGTTCCTGAGAGCCAATAGAATTTGAGCAGATCTGAGTATGATCCTCCAAGGGAGTGAACGACTGAGAGCTAAGTCCAAACTTTTTATGAAAGTGAGGATTCTGGGTAGACAAGGATGAAAAGTGATTGGCTGCTGAGAGCCAATGAGACTCAGTCTAGATCTCTATTAAGCACGGCTAAGGGCCGTTTAGCGTTTGTAGGATCAGTGTGGTCATATTGAAGTCCAGTAGATGATCAATGCAAATGTTTGAATAAAAATTAATGGCTAATTTTTTGAGGAAATTTGGAAGAGTGGGGAATTAATTCTCCTGTGGATCTCAGAATTACGATAATACCAAGGTGAATTAGTGATTTGCCTAATAATAATGTTTTGAGCAGCAGAGTCTTAGCAGCATATGAGTATACGGGACTTGCATACGTTTATAAGGGATGTAAATAAATTTTATAAATGAGCATTATTTTATTAAAATTCAATTTATTATTTACCCGCTAATAAGGGCACTCCACTTATAAGGTCAGTTTTCCAAAGTCCAGTTTAACTTAATAGGGAACATGTGTCAAAGAACACCACTTATATAGTCATTTTTTTTCTTGTTATCAGTTATATGGTGGTATACTGGTTATTCATGTTTTCAACGAGCTTCCGGTTTTTTTTAAGTCAATGCGAAATTGGAGAGGATCTAAATTCAAGCCTTTATTTTCTTCCCTTTCCTCTCTTCTTGTTTGTGTAGACTTGATCGTTGGAGTTTTCCACCTCTTTCAGTTCTCACCCTCCACTGATAATAAGTGGACATTTGTCTGTTTATTGGTTGAAGTTATCTATCCCATACATGACCTCAGGTGTTTAAAAACTCATGAAATAGATAAATAAATTATAAAAAAATGAAATAAACTGATAGAAACTTGACTTCCTCAAGCGAGACGGACCTGCATATTGTTACAAAATCAGTAAATTCAGCATTCCTGTGATTTATCAGCAAGCCAGTTGGTCAGTAGCTACTAGAAATTCATATATTACGGTCCAAATTGCAACATTTTAATGTTGAAAAAAAAAGAAGAGATTTTGCTCTTGAGGGGTTTTTTTAATTAAAAAAATAGATAAATTAATAATAAAACAATGAAATAAACTGATAGAAACTTTACTGCCTCAAGCGAGACGGACTTGCATATTGTTGCAAAATCAGTAAATTCAGCATTCCTGTGATTTATCAGCAAGCCAGTTGGTCAGTAGATACTACAAATTCATATATTAGGGTCCAAATTGCGCAACCGTGAGATCAGAAATGGATAAGGGAGCAAGGACTGCGAAAGTTAACATTTTACTGGTGAAAAAAAAGGAGAAATTTTGCTCTTGAGGTTTTTTAAAAAATTCAAAAAATATATAAATAAATAATAAAAAATTGAAATAAACTGATAGAAACTTGACTCCTTTAAGCAAGACGGACTGCATATCGTTACAAAATCAGTAAATTTATCATTCCTGTGACTTACCAGTAAGCCAGTTGGTCAGTAAATAATACAAATTCATATATTATTGTCCAAATTGTACAATCTTGGGATCAGAAATGGACAAAAGAGCAAGGACTACGAAAGTTAACATTTTACTGGAGAAAAAAATAGGAAAAGATTTTGCTCTTGAGTTTTTTTTTAATTCATAAAATAGATAAATAACAAAGAAAATAAATAAACTGATAGAAACTTGACTCCCTCAAGCAAGACGGACTGCATATCATTACAAAATCAGTAAATTCAGCATTCCTGTGATTTATCAGCAAGCCAGTTGGTAAGTAGATACTACAAATTCATATATTAGGGTCCAAATTGCTCAACCGTGAGATCAGAAATGTACAAAGGAGAGAGGACTGTAAAAGTTAACATTTTACTGGAGAACAAAAAGGAAGAGATTTTGCTCTTGAGGGTGTTTTTAAAAATTCATATCGAAGAAAAATTAAAATTGAGGAAAATAATATAGATGCTTTTAGATTAAATGTTTAATATATTATATACACATACACCTATCTTACAATTTGTTATAATTATATAACAATTATGTAAATTCACGTTTATAAATAAATCTGGTTTTTGTATTCTTCAGTATGAAGTCATTGTTCTAAGGGAACCTTTTCATCATCTCGGAGTTTTGCTTATTACAGGTTAGAAACCTCTAAGTCAATCTACTTGATTTAAATAGTTGAAACCTGAATACGATTTTTGTCTGTCTATCCTACATTAATGGCCTCATGTTGTTATTCATCGACGCCACGGTGTTGGAAAATTTGCAGGATTGTTCTTGTTTTTTATTGTGGTTTTGCCGGATTGTAGTTGTTGAAGACGACCCACGCATTGATGGCGCATTCCTCGATGTTCTGTTCTTGAACGTTAGAAAACGATTGCATAAACATGAAGACATCATCGATTCCCTATGCATGGTATTACCCCTTCCATTATTGCTGCCAGTGCTTTGGCAGAACCTTAACACAACTGTTAGATTATACAATTTCCACCTTCTCTAAATGGAAGGCCATTAAAATAAAAAGGCCCGATTAAAGGGTTAGGCTCGAAACCGACTGGTCATTTACAACTGGGTGGTACTGCACTCGGAATGACCATGAAAGCGCTTCTCTGTTTTCTTCCCGCCCTCATTGGTGGACCACCCATCGCATGTTCCCCGTCGCCGATAAACAGTTGTAGCAACAGCTAATTTTATTTATTTTTTTTTTACTCTTTGCTGGTGGTTGTATGTTCTCCCGGCCGTCTATTTAATTCCATTCTATTAAATTTGTGCCGTCTAGTTTTCTGTTTTAAAAAAAGGGGGGTTCCCGTAGCATATCTCAGAACCCGTTCCAGTTGGCGATAATAATGCGGAAAGATATCTAGAAGAGTTAACCTGCTGATCCCTATTAAAACGTAACTCCGTATCTCTTTTTTCGAGGAATAATAATAATAAAAAAACACCACCACACCACACCTAAGGAGGAACGTAGGATGTCTTCCGAAGAGGACCGTGTAATGCTGAAGTGAAATGGTTAAAAAAAATTATATTTTTAAGAGCCTGGTTGCCGCGATTTGCTCGTCGATCGCCCCGATTGGCGACACGGCCTCTTTTTTGTTTAACACCCACCAACCACTTGTTGATGGAGGAAGAGAAGACCCACACCGGGTTTGTCAAACTGTCAGCTGGAAGAATATTTGTCTGTTTTTTTTTTCTAAATAGAAATGGGACTCCTGCTAGAGGATTTTAGCGTCTGTCAAAACGCTAATTCGCCGTGTGATGCCATTTTGTGAATCCTTTCCTCTCTCTCTTTTTGTGAGGGTAAAAAAGAATGCATGTTTGACGTGCATAACTTTTTTGACCTGTATGCTGAATGCAGAGGTCGTCGAGATTTCACCATTTTAATCGCTCTTAACTGTTTTCCACAGTTTTCTCTTTATGGACCAAATGTTTGTGTCGGACAGTCAAACTGTTAGTTCAAAATTCAGAGATTAATGCTTTCTTATTTTGTTGTTTGTGGCATCAGTGCAAAGCATCAGAATTTGTGTAACAATCAGAGACGATGAAAAAACTACTAGTAAGTCTACGTAATAGATTTACTAGTAGTTACTAGTTAGTTACTAGTGGTAGCAGCAGTATTTATTACTAGTAGTTAGTTACTAGTAGTACTAGTTAGTAGTTACTAGTTGTAGTAATAGACTTACAAGTAGTCTATTTATATGTATGTGAATCTTTAGACTGATATGTATGTATCTTTAGACTAAAATATATACCTATGTATAATTGAGATTTTATAATACTCTTCTAAGTACCTCTATAATGCTGGCCGAAAGATGGTCGATTGGTTAGGGTGCTGACCTTCGGAACCGGAGTTCGTGGGTTCGAATCCCACAGTGGCATGGATGTTCGTAGCCGTTCGGAATCGGCTTTAAGCAGTAGGTCCCGATCTCATTAGCCCTCGTGTTTCAAAAAGTAGACCGTAGCGCTCCAAACCAAACCAAACCAAACCTCTATAATACTTTTTAATAAATTTTACTAAATTTTTACTTCTGTTTAAAAATAATGGAAAAGTATAACTTCATTCTATTAAGGTTTAATGCATGAAACGTTTTCATTTCCTCATTTCAATTTATTCAATAGTGGGTTATTCCCCATTTATTCTTAATTACTGATTTAATTCGCAACATCGTAGCATTATATAGTTTTAAGATAATTTCGTAATTTTACTGTGCTATACACACTGTAAAAATACATTTTGTCTTTTCAGTGTTGTAGGCAAATTTTGAATTTTTTAATAACCGAGCATTTGCTATGCATCCATGCCTTTTCTACGGACTAAAGAAATTCCAATCATTATATTAAAATTTAAGGCAAGTATGACGTGGAATAATCAGTACAAAAATTTGTATTTAAAAAATAAAATTAGTGGTTGCCGAAAAAGAAAAAGAAAATACTCAAATGCGGCTGTTTTCGTTCTTTAGTGTACACATAAATCTGTGTTTATTAACACATTGTGTACATTTCGCAGAGGAATTGTACCAGGAGAGAGCGTTTTGTGCGTAAATTTAGTTATTCAGTTAAATCTCAATAAATGAAAATTATTTCATTTTTTAACCAAATTTTTCGTATTTCATATTGAAATATATAAACAAATATATAAAGAAATATATAAATGACAACCATAAGATTTTCGTAAACAAAAAAAAATTTTTTTAGTGTATAAATTTATAATACTATCGTAAATATGAAAAATCAAATAGAAATGGTAGTATATAGTGTTACTTTTTTCGAATTATGTTATATATAAACGTTCTTACATTATAAAAAAAATTAAAAGAGCAATAATAAAACTAATAATGTTTTACAGAGTGGTAATGTTCAAAGCATTTTCCTTTATAAAAAGATACATGGTAAAACCCGTACTAGTACTTGACCCGTGAGAAAACGTACTAGTACGTGTTCTGCATACAATAAGTTATGTGCAAGGAAATTATACATTTATATCTGTATTCGAATTACCATAATTACGTATTTAATGCCTAACTTCTTAGTATTATATAGTTTTAAGATAATTCTTGGAAATGTAACTGTCTTATACATTGTAAAAAATTTTTCTAGTCCTAGCAATGTTGTTAGCAAATTCTGAATTTTTCAAAACCAGGTGTTATTTTATAAATTATATTCATGATTACTTCCATTTTATATTTATGACAAAATCCCAATCAATATATTCTTTATGATTTAAAGATAATATATCGTGACATATTGTGAACTAAAATATGTATATATATATATACATGTATATATATGTGTGTGTATAATATATATGAATATATATAATATGTGTGTATGTATTATTTATGTATGTAAATATATGTGTATAAATATGTATATATATATGTGTGTGTAATATATGTATATATATGTATATGTATATATATATAATATATATATATATATATATATATATATATATAAATATATAATATGTATATATATATGTGTGTGTGTATATATATATGTATATATATGTATATATATATGTGTGTGTGTGTATGTATATATATGTTATATGTGTGTATGTATGTACGTATGTTATATATATAGTGTGTATAAATATGTATGTTAAATATATGTGTGTGTGTATATAAACATGATTACTATGTATATATATATATATATATATATATATATATATATATAGTATATATATATATATGTATGTATATGAATGTATAATTTTTTATATGATATGTATGTATATATGTATTTATATATTATGTATATGTATGTTATATGTATTTATATATGTATGTTGTATATGTTTTTGTATGTATATATGTATTTATATATGTATGTATATATATGTATATATATGTATTTATATATGTATATATATGTATATATTTATTTATATATATTATATGTATATATATGTATATATGTATTTATATATGTGTATAATATATGTATATAAGTATTTATATATTATGTATATATATGTATATATGTATATATATGTATGTATATATATGTATATATGTATTTATATATGTATGATATATATATATGTATTTATATATGTATATATATATATGTATATATGTATTTATATATGTATATATATGTATATAATATTTATATATGAGTATATATGTGTATATTAGTATTTATATATGTATGTATATATGTATAATTTTATTATATATGTATGTATATATATGTACATATATATGTATATATATATATTAATATATATATGTATATAATATATATATATATGTTATATATATTATATATATAAAAAATATAAATATGTAATATATATCTATAAATATATATATATATAAATATATATATATATATATATAATAAATGTTTATATTTATCATGTATATATATGTATATATATATATGCATGTATATATATGTATATATATAATGATGTATATATATGTATATATGTATATGATAAATATATATGTAATATATGTATATGTATGTATGTACTATAAAATATATATATGTATTTATATATGTATGTATATACAGAAGAGGAGAAAATTAAGAGAGGCAATATTGAAACACTTAGTGAAATTGTTTATGCTGCTTTTTTTAATGAAACTGTTTAAATACACATAAGCCATCACTGATAATGATCGAAGTTTCCGGAAGTAATGGTAACGATCCATCGAGTCGCCAAGGATCATTAAAAACCGTCTCCTAAATTATTCCGCTTTATTTTTCGTTCACCTCTCTCTCTCTCTTATTTTGCACTGAATGATACGCTAAACAGCTCATTTGCAACATAATGAGACAATCCAATGATGTGACCAATTGCGGTCGCCATTAAAAACGGGACGGCGTTTGATTTAATGTGTGTGCGCAAGCGTGGGTCAGCTCTCTCCTGGAAGAATTAATCAAAACCTTGATTTACTTCTCGAGGAAGTTCGAAGGGGAAAAAATTAAAAACATGAGAGAAAAAAAAAACATCTCATTATGTCTCATGAGGATACTGTCAGGATCATTCATTCTATCTTTTATTTCTCTTTTAATGGAATTGGCTTTATTATTTTACTTTTCTTACTTTTAATTTGCAACGGTGACATTGTTCGATTTTGACGCTCGCCAAGGGTTATTAAGATCTGACTGTTTTTAATTACGCTGATATTCATCACTTATGGGACATTGAATGTATATCTGGGGATTTATTACTAGGAAAAGTTATGGTGTGGTCCTCGTAAGAACTGGAGGATATCTAAGCAATTACTGTACGCTGATACGGTTGGTATGTTGCAGAAGCATCGATGTATCCCACTGCTGAAGAGTTATAGATTATCATCGAAGATGATCTGAGGAATGTTGTAGAAATAGGATTACAGAAAAACCTTTTGATGAATCTTCCAAGCTGTGTTGTTTTTCTTTTAATTTCGATATTGTGGATTTGTTTTTAGGATAAAGTATAGTTTGGTGTCCTTTAGAATTAGTAATATTAGGTAATCCATATATGTTGCAAAGTACCTTGCTCATGTAAAAGATTTGATGTGACTCATTACGTTAATTATGGACGGTTAAGATCCAAATTGATGTTAGGGATTGGATTTATTTCCAGGAAATAGGTTTGGTTTCCTCGAGAACTAGTTGAAATTTATTTAATAAGAATCCACTGATATTGCTAGTACCTTGCTCATGTAAAAGATTTGATGTGACTCATTACTTCAATTATGGACGGTTATGATCCAAATTGATGTTAGGGATTGGATTTATTTCCAGGAAATAGTTTGGTTTCCTGGAGAACTAGTTGAAATTTATTCAATAAGAATCCACTGATATTGCTAGTACCTTACTCATGTAAAAGATTTGATGTGACTCATTACGTTAATTATGGACGGTTAAGATCCAAATTGATGTTAGGGATTGGATTTATTTCCAGGAAATAGTTTGGTTTCATCGAGAACTAGTTGAAATTTATGCAATAAAAATCCATTGATATTGCTAGTACCTTGCTCATGTAAAAGATTTGATGTGACTCATTACGTTAATTATGGACGGTTATGATCCAAATTGATGTTAGGGATTGGATTTATTTCCAGGAAATAGTTTGGTTTCATCGAGAACTAGTTGAAATTTATGCAATAAAATTCCACTGATATTGCTAGTACCTTGCTCATGTAAAAGATTTGATGTGACTCATTACGTTAATTATGGACGGTTAAGATCCAAATTGATGTTAGGGATTGGATTTATTTCCAGGAAATAGGTTTGGTTTCCTCGAGAACTAGTTGAAATTTATTTAATAAGAATCCACTGATATTGCTAGTACCTTGCTCATGTAAAAGATTTGATGTGACTCATTACTTCAATTATGGACGGTTATGATCCAAATTGATGTTAGGGATTGGATTTATTTCCAGGAAATAGTTTGGTTTCCTCGAGAACTAGTTGAAATTTATTCAATAAGAATCCACTGATATTGCTAGTACCTTACTCATGTAAAAGATTTGATGTGACTCATTACGTTAATTATGGACGGTTATGATCCAAATTGATGTTAGGGATTGGATTTATTTCCAGGAAATAGTTTGGTTTCCTCGAGAAATAGTTGAAATTTATTCAATAAGAATCCATTGATATTGCTAGTACCTTACTCATGTAAAAGATTTGATGTGACTCATTACGTTAATTATGAACGGTTATGATCCAAATTGATGTTAGGGATTGGATTTATTTCCAGGAAATAGTTTGGTTTCCTCGAGAACTAGTTGAAATTTATTCAATAAAAATCCACTGATATTGCTAGTACCTTGCTCATGTAAAAGATTTGATGTGACTCATTACGTTAATTATGGACGGTTATGATCCAAATTGATGTTAGGGATTGGATTTATTTCCAGGAAATAGTTTGGTTTCCTCGAGAACTAGTTGAAATTTATTCAATAAAATTCCACTGATATTGCTAGTACCTTGCTCATGTAAAAGATTTGATGTGTCTCATTACGTAATTATGGATAGTCATAATCCAAATTGATGTTAAGGACTGGATTTATTTCCAGGAAAGTTACAGTTCGGTGTCCTCGAGAATTAGTTGATATTTAGGTAATCAAAATCCACTGATATTGCTAGTACATTCCTCATGTAAAAGATTTGATGTTACCCATTACGTAATTATGAAAGGTTATTATCCAAAATGCACACTTGTTCTTGTTAAGGACTGTGGGTTTATTTTCGGGAAAAGTTATAGTTTGGTCTCCTCGAGAACTAGTAGATATTTTGGTAATTAAGTCCACTGATACTGCTAGTACCTGGCTCATGTAAAAGATTTGATGTACTCCATTGCGGAATTATGGAACGTTATTATTCAAAAAGCATGTAAAGGACTGTGGGTTTATTTCCAAAAATTTTATAATTTGGTTTCTTCGAGAACTTGTAGATATTTAGACAATAACATACTAGACATTAGTCCACTGATATTGCTGGCACCTTGCGGATGTAAAAGAGTTCATGTACCCCATTATGAAATTATGAAAAAGTATAATCCAAAATGCATATTAAGGTTTGTGGATTATTATAGAAATAAAGCCAAATAAATTTCTTATTGGGTATTATGGAAAAAACAGGCAAGAAAAACATCTTTGTATTGGGAAATCAATTTAAATTAATTCAAGAATTAATAAGTCAGCTTTCTATTAAGCTAGTACAGTCGACTCCGCTTAATGTCATCGCGGTTAATATTATCAGTAGCTTATTGTTATCGAAATCACTTTGTCCCGATTTTCTCTATTCATTTTTATGTTATAATTATCGCTTTATGTGATCGGTACATCGGTTAATGAAATCAGTTTTCGAATCTCATTTTAACTGTTAAAGAAACATTCACAGTGTATTGAGAAGGAACCAAATCTTTTTTCCCCCTTCGCTGCTGTTTTAATTTCCGAGAATTCTCCCACTTTCACCTAGGTAAATGGGGAATGATCAAAGGAGTGAGGTTTCACACGTTCCTGGAATTTTTCTGAAATGCGCACACCCTGCTGGTGGTCAATGGTTGTCAGATAAGCAGAAGACAACACATTCTTATAAGAAATGAGAAGGAGCGTATTCACAATTTATGCCTTGATAGCTTACATGCAGCTTGTCGATATGGAAGCCAGAAAGCGAAATGATTTAACGTTAAATCAAAAGATCGAAATTTTCAATCGTTATGACAGGTTACCAAAAATGAGTCAGCGCAATGCTGCAGCGCAGTTAAACATTTCTCAGCCTCTGAATTGCATTGAAAATGTTGAAACGTAGAGTACAACACCGCTCCGATGACTTTAAAAACATTATGATTACGAATAATTTATTAATAAGCTTCTTAGAAAAATTGCACACAGTCAACAATTGATCAATTTTTTTAATTATGTATATAATTCTATAATTCAAAGGATAATATACTATACATAAATATAAGATGAGTTTTTTTTTATTTTATTTTGAAATTTAGTACGTGTGAATTTGGGGGGGGGGTAAATTTATCTAATTTTTCATATCGTTTATTGTTATAAATCGTTTATTTTTATCAAAATCACAGTGTCCCAAACTGATCACATTAAGCTTAGTCAACTGTATTCATCACTTCCAGACTATGCAGTAAATCAGGCAATTTATATCCAGGAAAGTTTGCAGTTTTCTCAGGAATCATAATATATGTAAGCTAATACATATAATTGAAACTACTGATATCTTGCCTCAATAATACTTTCTATATATACGCCTCTGTGTGGATTTGTAAAATATTTTTATCCGACATGCAAATCTGTGGTATGTTGTAGAAATAGGATTACCAACTACTTATTGATAAAACATCCAAACAAAGAGCTGCTTTCCTTTTTAATCGTGATTGATTTGAATTACGCCGAAGATTAATAAGATCAGACTCATTTTAATTATACTGATAATCATCTCTCACTGGCCATTGTGTATAACTGGAGATTTATTTCTTGGAAAAACTAGGAGTGTGTTCTTTGCACGATTTGGTGGATATTTGAGCAATTATAGTATGCTGATACTGCTGGTAATCTTGTCATGTTTTGAGATTCGATGATTAAAATTGCACAGGGTTGTAATTAAAATAGGATTTTCTTGTTGGAACACTGCAAAAGTAATATAATTATGTAACCTACTTATAGAGAAAGTAGGCAAACAGGCAAGTTCTTTTCGTGTTACACTTATATAAATTTTATTAAGAATTAATAAAGTATGAAAGCTTTTTAATTACGTAGATATTCATTGTCTATAGACCATTGATTTGGTGGATATTTTTAGCAAATATAGTATGCTGATGCTGTTTGTTTTTAATACATAACAACACGGTATGACTATATGAATTCAATGTGATTCTAATCTGCATTCACAGTATCGGAAGACTTTAGAAGAGTATGAAGATAAACAAATTATTGAGCGTGTACCAGATATCTCTCAGCCAAAGAACAAACTATTTTTATCTGCCTTATAGCGCACTTCGAAATTCTGGATAATTAAAAATTTTGCTGTTCCGGTCATATAACGGGCTATATTATAGTTGATGTATAAATATCAATTAACGGCTATAAGTTTAATTAATAGATTAGGTATATATGTAAGAACTTAAAATTTAATCGCCGATTATTTTCTGTTGCAAGATAATTCTCAGCCAAAAAGAAACCATTTTTTTTTACCTCCTTCATAGGATACTTTACAATTCTGGAAAATTAAAAATTTTACTGATCCCGTCATATGACGGGCTATATGCTAGTTTATATATAAATATCAATTGACAGCTATAGGTTTAATTAATAGACTAGGTATATATGTAATAATTTAAAATTTAATCATCGATTATTTTCTGTTGCAAGATAATTCTCAGCCAAAAAGAAACCATTTTTTTACCTGCTTCATAGAATACTTTGCAATTCTTTAAAATTAAAACTTTTACTGATCCCGTCATAAGACGGGCTATATGCTAGTTTATATATAAATACAAATTGACGGCTATAGGTTCAATTAATAGATGAGGTATATATGTAATAATTTAAAATTTAATCATTCATTATTTTATTGGGGAAGGTAATTCTCAGCCAAAAACAAATCATTATTTTAGATGTCTCATAGCATACTTTACAATTCTGGAAAATTAAAAATTTTACTGATCCCGTCATAAGACGGGCTATATGCTAGTTTATATATAAAGATCAATTGACAGCTATATGTTTAACTAATAGATTAGGTATATATATAATAATTTAAAATTTAATCACCGGTTATTTTCTGTTACAAGATAATTCTCAGCCAAAAAGAAACCATTTTTTTTCCTTCTTCATAGAATACTGTACAATTATGGAATATTAAAAATTTTACTGATCCCGTCATATAACGGGCTATATGCTAGTTTATATATAATCCTCAATTGACAGATATAGGTTTAATTAATAGACTAGGTATGTATGTAATAATTTAAAATTTAATCGCCGATTATTTTCTGTTGCAAGATAATTCTCAGACAAAATACAAACCATTTTTTTACCTGCCCCATAGGATACTTTATAATTCTGGAAAATTAAAAATTTTACTGATCCCGTCATATGACGGGCTATATGCTAGTTTATATATAAACACAAACTGACGGCTATAG
>CM063499.1:50277120-50279620 GCA_032207245.1 Pardosa pseudoannulata
ATATACATGTACATAGTATATATTCGTATATGTGTGGTATTTATACCAAACAGTCATATGTGTGTTGGTGTATATATATATATATATATACACACACACACATACATAAATGTATCTCTGTGTGTGTGTGTGTTCAAACGCATACATTCTAGTAAAAGTAATGTTAACATTATGTTAACATCAAGCTACTTGGTTACAGTATTAACATTAAAAGTGACATACTTTCAAGACCTAAAACAGTCCGAGCAATCTAAATTATTATAATTGACAACAATTCGAAAAATATCACACCTCTCCCCGCCGTTATAGTTTTCGGTGATGCTCGCGACAAGGTACAAGGTTGTTGGCAGATGTCGAGAACTCAATTCCAATTAACCGAACATCTGCGTGGCGCGAGAAAAAAACGAATTAAATTAGATACAAGATTTCGAACAACCCAATAATGAATGGGCATCTAATGATTTCGACAATTTCCGGCAACGCTTTTAACAACATGTGTTAGAGCTGAGAGGCAAGCCCTTCGATTAATTTCGTATAACGGGAACCGGCAATTTTCGGCTACCTAAATTTATGATCTTTGAGAAAATTTACCCTGCGCTGATGGATCATAAAGGGTACTCGGATGTTTTTTTTTAACTCTCTGCCTTCGCCTGTATTGTTCTCCCGTTTTTATAAGCTTGGTGGTAATTGAAGCGTGCTTCCAAAGATTGGATGAGGGTACACTTAAGACTTTAAAGACAGTGGTTATCAAACGTTCATTGTAGAGTGTCCTCCTTGGCATGCATTCATACCATAGTACTCAGTTTGAGAACCTTAGAAATTGAGGATCGGCCGGGCTTCAAGTTTAATACAACTGCAGTTCTTGACACCTATAGGTATTAATGCAGTAGCAAGCGAATTCAACTTGAATTTTAACTTTTAAGCATTTTTAATCTTTTTTTAATAATTTCACAACTATCAGAAGTTTTTAACATAAAATATCTTATATACTGTCACGAGCTCGGCTGTTTTTGTTTTCCCGCCGGTGGCAACGCGAAAAGAGTTGGAAAAGAAAATAAAGGTTGTTGCTGATGTCGAAGTGGAGTCTGTGGTCGAATGTTTCATTCTTTTTTGAATACTAATTTGCTCTCCGAAAAAAAAGCATTTTTTGAGAATAGAACATTGGTTTCGGCACCACAATGTTATCTCAAAAAATAGTCTTTTTGGGAGAGCAAATTAGTATTCAAAAAAGAATGAAACATTCGACCACAGACTCAACTTCGACATCAGCAACAACTTTTATTTTATTTTCCAACTCTTTTCGCGTTGCCACCGGCGGGAAAACATAAACAGCCGAGCTCGTGACATATGCATTAAAAGTTGAAATCAAATATTCAAATACTAGCATATAGCCCGTCATATGACGGGGTTAGTAAAATGTTTAACTTTCCAGAATTGTGAAATACCGTATGAGGCAGGTAAAAAATGGTTTTTTTTTTTGACTGAGAATTATCTGTTACAGGCTCAATAATTTGTTTATCTTCATACTCCTCTAAAATCACCCGATACTGTGAATGCAGTTTAGAATCACGTTGAATTCATTTAGAAAGATAATTCAGTTTTCTTAGCTACTTCGAAATTATCGTTAAGTTCTTCCCAATTTTTTCCCATAGTAATATTTAACACGTTGACTGCCAACTACGAGATAACTCGTAGATCATGTTCTTTTTAGGACGCCAACTGCGAGTCATCTCGTACTGTGTTTACTTGCCCTTTTAGTGCCGCTACGTATAAACTCGTAGTATATCAAGGCTAATATCGATAGATGGCTTCTAAGAAAAGAACAAAAAATCAATGCTGGATTGCATAAACCGAAAATTTATTATAAAACGAACAAAAGTATAATTATTCTAAGAATAATGTAATGTGATTAAATCAATTTGTTATTTTATGCCAGATTTCTGAAAAATGCCGTCGCATTCAACATGTTAATGGAAGTAAAGGAGTGAATCTATCATTTTTACTACACCCTGAAGGTAGATAGAATTAGCTGTTAATATCGGTGATAAATTTTTCATGGAAAAAAAAAACACTCGATGATTAAATTTTAAATTATCACATATGAATATAACCTATTATTTAAGCCAAATATAAAAGAAAATTATTGACGTAATATCTAAGTTCAGTGATAAAACGTATGAAAATAAGGCAGACGATATCTAAATAATTTAAAATAAGAAATGATTAAATGAAATGGTTAAAGAAATGACGTCATAATGATAGAAAAAAGTGTTATTTTTTCCGATTTATTATGTGACAAATTGATAAATTTAATCGCCTGCTCTTAACCGGAGAAAATAGGGATTTAAATAATGGCATTAAGTGCTAGAAAAGGGTGAAAGGGGTGGATTTCGAGTGTTTAAATTTTAAGTCGCCTTTTCTTGATTAATTTTATTGGACTCCTTTTTTATTTTCCTTTACAAATGCATTATTTTCCCATTTCTATACCCCAGAAAGTAAG
>CM063499.1:50284620-50292120 GCA_032207245.1 Pardosa pseudoannulata
ATAGATTCCTAGACTTTTAGAAAAAGAATTTGTTGTTCATACAGGTGATAAAATTTTCATTACAACAAAAAATAATCGATGATTCAATTTAAAACTATCACATATGTACCTAATCTATTATTTAAGCCAAATATAAAAGAAAATTATTTAAACAATATCTATGTTCAGTGATAAAACGTATGAAATTAATGCAGACGATTTTTTAAATAATTTAAAATAAGAATGTTAATTTCATCTACTTATAATGTGATAAAATGGTGAATTTAATCGCCTGCTCTTAACCAGGGAAAATAGCACTTGAAATAATGACATTAAACTATCGAAATGGGGGAAAGGGGTGGATTTCGTACGTTTTCGAACTTGCTTTGACTTTTGCTAACCCTAACTCATCAAGAATCCGATGGGGATTTATCTATCCATTCCAGGTCCAACCGCTTCATAAATTCTAGGATGGACATACAGATAACTTATTTTATAGGGGATGATCCTTAATCTCTTATGCTGAACGATGGCCGAATGGTTAGGGTGCTGGCCTTAGGAACCTAAGTTCGTGGGTTTGAATCCCACTATGGCATGGTTGGTCGTAGCCGTTCGAATCGGCTTTAAGCAGTAGGTCCCGAACTCATTATCCCTCGTGTTGCAAAAAGTAGACGGTAGCACTCCAAAACCAAAACCTTAATCTCTTATATATCATTACCTATCTTATCAGCCGGGCAATTTTCGAATTTGTTAAGCACTGCTGTATGTAACAAAGTTTGTGAATTTGAATATCGATGATTTCATAGTAGTTCCTAACCGTTACCATAGACTTAAGCAATTGGTTCCAGTCTCATTAGTTTCTGTTCAGCCCCTCCCCCAAAAAAAGAATAATGCTCCAATTCAAACCCAAACCTAAATTATCTACTCACTTCATTTACCGACTCGTAAGTTTATGCATGTTAATTAGAACTCAGAGTAAGATAATTTCATTGCACTAATTTTAAACAAACTAAGTTTTAGGTAGAGGAACTCGGTTGTGAAATACTCATTACAACGTACTTTGTTGTCCCTGCAATCTAGTTTCACTCACTACCCGATATCTTGATAATGAATGATGAGTTCACGATATCTACAATGAAAAAGAGTCTGCTCTAATGAATTATTCATTGTCGCTTATAACCTTATAACAGGACAAGCCTTCTGGTATCTTGCTTTAAAATCCTCTTAAAGGAAGTCTTTTGGTTTTTTCGGGCACAGATTATAACCTTGTCCCTCCATTCGTCAAGTCCTTTACTTTAATCCGGTGTAACCGAATTTCTCCTTTTTTATTTTATTTTTTGTTACGAATCTGTCAAATTTGCATTTGTCAAAAATTAAAAGCATGTGTAAAGGGTTACGAGTTGACTGAAAATACCTGTAAATCTTCCGCAATAACTAATAATAATCTGTCTCTCTACCGTAATGTTTGTATTTTATTACATTTAATAAAGAGCACTGAAATTTTAAGTTTTCTCTAACTGCAAAATACTCATTAAAAATTAAAAAAAAAACATGTTCAAAGTTAATTTTCTTTAAAGAAAATTAAAAGGAAAAGCATGTGCAAAGTATTACAAGCTGACTGAAAATACCTGTAAATCTTCCGCAATAAATTAATAGCTGTCTTTTTTTAATCTGTCTCTCTGCCATAATGTTTGTATTTTATTACATTTAATAAAGTGCACTAAAATTTATATTTTCTCTAACTGCAAAATAGTCATTAAAAATTTAAGAAGAGGATGTGCAAAGTTAAGTTTAAAGTTTTCCTTCTAAAAAATTAAAAAAAAAACATAATCATTAAAATTTTTTTAAAAAAGCCTGTGCAAAGTTAATTTTATTTTAAAAAATTAAAAAAAGCATAGTCATTAAAAAGTTAAAAAAAAAGCATGTGCAAAATTAATTTCCTTTTAAAAATTATAAAAAAGCATAGTCATTAAAAAATTTAAAAAAGCATGTGCAAAGAAAATTTCCTACTTAAAAATTAAAAAAAGTATAGTCATTAAAAAATTAAAAAAAATCATGTGCAAAGTTAATTTCCTTTTAAAAAATTAAAAGGAAAAGCATGTGCCAAGTGTTACGAGCTCACTGAAAATACCTGTAAATCTTCCGCAATAACTTAATAGCTGTCTTTTTTAATCTGTCTCTCCACCATAATCTTTTTATTTTTTTTACGTTTAATACAATGCACTAAAATTTTAAGTTTTCTCTAACTGCAAAATAGCCATTAAAAAATTTTAATAAAAGCATGTGCAAAATTAATTTTCTTTTAAAAAATTAAAAGGAAAAGAATGCGCAAAGTGTTACGAGCTCACTAAAAATACCTGTAAATCTTCTGCAATAACTTAATAGTTGTCTTTTTTAATCTGTCTCTCTACCATAATGTTAAAAAAAAAGCATGTGGAATGTTAATTTCCTATTAAAAAATTAAAAGGAAAAGCATGTGCAAAGTGTTACAAGCTCACTGAAAATACCTGTAAATCTTTCGCAATAACTTAATAGCTATCTTTTTTAATCTGCCTCTCTACCATAATGTTCGTATTTTATTGCGTTTAACACATCGCACTAAAATTTTAAGTTTTCTCTAACTTCAAATAAGTCATTTAAAAAAAGCATGTGCAAAGTTGATATCCTTTTAAAAAATTAAAAAAAGCAT
The DNA here is from genome assembly GCA_032207245.1 of Pardosa pseudoannulata. NCBI lineage: Eukaryota > Metazoa > Arthropoda > Arachnida > Araneae > Lycosidae > Pardosa > Pardosa pseudoannulata. Next base: position 50,287,289 of record CM063499.1, read on the forward strand.
AGTCATTAAAAAATTTAAAAAAATCATGTGCAAAGTTAATTTCTTTTTAAAAAATTAAAAAGAAAAGCATGTGCAAAGTGTTACGAGCTCACTGAAAATACCTGTAAATCTTCCGAAATCACTTAATAGCTGTCTTTTTTAATCTGTCTCTACCATGATATTTGTATTTTATTAAGTTTAACACAGTGCACTAAAATTTTAAGTTCTCTCTAACAGCTAAATAGTCATTAAAAAATTTTTAAAAAGCATGTGCAAAGTTAATTTCCTTTTAAAAAGTTATAAAACAGGCATAGTCATTAAAAAATTTTTAAAAAGTATGTGCAAATTTATTACATTTAATACAGTGCACTAAAATTTTAAGTGTTCTCTAACAGCAAAATAGTTATTAAAAATTAAAAAAAAGCATGTGCAAAATTAATTTCCTTTTAAAAAATTAAAAGGAAAAGCATGTGCAAAGTGTTACAAGCTGACTGAAAATACCTGTAAATCTTCCGCAATGACTTAATAGCTGTCTTTTTTAATCTGTCTCTCTACCATAATGTTTGTATTTTATAACATTTAATAAAGTGCACTAAAATTTTAAGTTTTCTCTAACTGCAAACTAGTCATTAAAAAATTTTTAAAAAAGCATGTGCAAAGTAAATTTCCTATTAAAAAATCAAAGGGAAAAGCATGTGCAAAGTGTTACTAGCTGACTGAAAATACCTTTAAATCTTCCGCAATAACTTAATAGCTGTATTTTTTAATCTGTCTCTCTACCATAATGTTTGTATTTTATTACGTTTAATACAGTGCACTAAAATTTATATTTTCTCTAACTGCAAAAAAGTCATCAATAAAGCATGTGCAAAGTTAATTTCCTTTTAGGAAATTAAACAAAGCATAGTCATTAAAAATTTAAAAAAAAAGCTTTTGCAAAGTTAATTTTCTTTTAAAAAATTAAAAGGAAAAGCATGTGCACACTGTTACAAGCTGACTGAAAATACCTGTGAATCTTCCACAATATCTTAATAGCTGTCTTTTTTTATCTGTCTCACTACCAAACTGTTTTATTTTATTAGATTTAATAAAGTGCACTAAAATTTTAAGTTTTCTCTAACTGCAAAATAGTCATTAAAAAATTTAAAAAATGCATGTGCAAAGTTAATTTCCTTTTAAAAATTAAAAAAAGCATAATCATTAAAAAATTAAAAGAAAAGCATGTGCAAAGTTAATTTCCTTTTAAAAAATTAAAAAAGAAAAGCATCTGCAAAGTGTTACAAGCGGACTGAAAATACCTGTAAATCTTCCGCAATAACTTAATAGCTGTCTTTTTTAATCTGTCTCTCTACCATAATGTTTGTATTTTATTACATTTAATAAAGTACACTAAAATTTGAAGTATTCTCCAACTACAAAATAGTCATTAAATAGTTAATTTACCCAATCAAATTTCATGTTATCTAGTTTTAATCACTAGGTTATATCTCTATAAGCAATTATATTTGTGGTACCAAAAATGAAAAAGACGCTATAATGAATTATTCATTGCACGGTTTCTCGCTTATAACGGGACAAACTTTTGGTATTTGCCTTTAAAATCCTCATAATGGAATTCTATCGTAGTATTTCTGGTTATTAAGGAAATGGATAACAAACTTGCTCCTTACTAATCGTTGTTTATTGGAGTTTGTCATGTGTAGATTCCCTTATTTTGCTTTATTTCCTTTTGTGTTATGAATCTGTCAAACTGGCAGTTGACAACAAAAAAAACTACAAAAATAATTAGAAGAGTATAAATGTAAATAGGTTACAAGATAACTGAAGACACTTATAACTCTTCAGTAATAACTTTACAGCCGTCTTTTATAATCGATTACAACTACCATTATGTTTGCATTTTATTCCACTAATTTCAATGTTCTAAAACTAAAGCTACGGGAGCTATATTTGTTCGGAAATACTCGTTATATAGTACTTTGCTATATCATAGTTCCTGTAATCGAGTTTTACTTACTCTCCGATATTTCATTAAGGAATATTGGGATCACAATATCGCAAATAAAAAAGATTTTAGTAAATTATTTAACATATGGTTGTTTGCTATAATAGAAAATTTTATGGGGCTCGGCTTTAAAAATCCTCTTATCAGAGATCTATCTCAATATTTCTAGTCGTTACAGGTTTGGATTATAACCTTACCTTTTCATGTGTTATTTTTACTTGGATTTCCACCATTTTATTTTATTTTCGTTTTCGTTACGAATCTGCCAAGATTGCATTTGACAAATAATAATTATACTAGTAATAATAACAGAAAAAGTCAGAAGCAAGTGTAAATGGGTTACGAGTTCATTGAAGTCACCTGCAAATCATCGGCAATAACTAGACAGCTGTCTTTTTTTAATCTGTTATATCTACCGATGTGTTTACATTGCATCTCATTAATTTCAGCGCACTTTAATTTAAGCCATGGAAGCTCTATTAGTTGGGAAAACTCCTTATATTGTACTTCCCTATATCATTGTTCCTTAAATCAAGTTTTATTTACTTCCCAATATTTCGATAACGAATGGGAAGCGTACATGGTATCTCAATTGAAAAAAATATTTCAATGTAATGAATTAATCATTGTACCGTTAGTTGCTTCTAACAGGACAACCTTATGGTACTTGGGTTTAAAAATCCCCTTAACATAGCTTTATCGTGATTTTCTGGTTGTTACGGATCTGGATTACAACCTTGTCTTTTTATGCGTTGTTTATACTTTGATTTCCACCATTTTATTTTATTTTCATTTTTGTTACGAATATGTCAAGTTTGCATTTGACAAATAATAATAACAATAATAGTAATAATAACAGAAAAAGGCAGAAGCAAGTGTAAATGGGTTACGAGATCTTTGAATTCACCTGCAAATCATCGGTAATAACTAGACAGCTGTCTTTTTTTAATCTGTTATATCTACCGATATGTTTACACTGTATCTCATTAATTTTAGAGCACTGTAATTTTAGCCATGGAAGCTGTATTGGTTGGGAAAACTTCTTATATCGTACTTCCTTATATCATTGTCCCTTAAATCAAGTTTTATTTACTTCCCAATATTTCGATAACGAATGGGATGGGTTCATGGTATCTCAATTGAAAAAAATACTTCAATGTAATGGATTAATAATTGTACGGTTAGTTGCTTCTAACAGGACAACCTTCTGGTACTTGGCTTTAAAAATCCCCTTAACATAGCTTTATCGTGATTTTCTGGTTGTTACGGATCTGGATTACAACCTTGTCTTTTTATGCGTTGTTTAGCCCCTGAATTATCCCCATTTTATTTTATTTCATCTTAGTTACGAATATGTCAAGTTTGCATTTGACAAATAATAATAGCAACAATAATAATAATAACAGAAAAAGTCACAAGCAAGTGTAAATGGGTTACGAGTTCGTTGAAGTCACCTGCAAACCATCGACAATAACTAGACAGCTGTCTTTTTTAATCTGTTACATCTATCGATATGTTTACATTGCATCTCATTAATTTCAACGCACTTTTATTTTAGCCATGGAAACTGTATTGGTTGGAAAAATTCCTTATATCGTACTGCCCTGTTATTGTTTCTTTAACAAGTTTTATTTACTTCCCAATATTTCGATAACGAATGGGATGGGTACATGGTATCTCAATTGACAAAAATATTTCAGTGTAATGAATTAATTTTTGTACCGTTAGTTGCTTCTAACAGGACAACCTTATGGTACTTGGGTTTAAAAATCCTCTTAACATAGCTTTATCGTGATTTTCTGGTTGTTACGGATCTGGATTACAACCTTGTATCTTTATTTGTTGTTTATCACTGGATTTCCTTCATTTTATTTAATTTCATTGTTGTTACGAATATGTCAAGTTTGCATTTGACAAATAATAATAACAATAATTGTAATAACAGAAAAAGGCAGAAGCAAGTGTAAATGGGTTACGAGTTCGTTGAAGTCACCTGCGAATCATCGGTAATAACTAGACAGCTGTCTTTTTTTAATCTGTTATATCTATCGATGTGTTTACATTGCATCTCATTAATTTCAGCGTACTTTAATTTTAGCCATGGAAGCTCTATTAGTTGGGAAAACTCCTTATATCGTACTGCCCTGTTATTGTTTCTTTAACAAGTTTTATTCACTTCCCAATATTTCGATAAAAAATGAGATGAGTTCTTGGTATCTCAATTGAAAAAATACTTCAGTGTAATGAATTAATCATTGTATGGTTACTTGCTTGTAACAGGACAACCTTCTAGTACTTTGGTTTAAAAATCCTCTTAACATAGCTTTATCGGGATTTTCTGGTTGTTACAGATCTGGATTACAACCTTGTATCTTTATTTGTTGTTTATCACTGGATTTCCTCCATTTTATTTAATTTCCTTGTCGTTACGAATATGTCAAGTTTGCATTTGACAAATAATAATAACAATAATAGTAATAATAACAGAAAAAGCCAAAAGCAAGTGTAAGTGGGTTACGAGTTCGTTAAAGTCACCTGCAAATCATCGGCAATAACTAGACAGCTGTCTGTTTTTAATCTGTTATATCTACCGTTGTGTTTACATTGCATCTCATTAATTTCAGCGCACTTTAATTTTACCTAAGAAAGCTCTATTAGTTGGAAAATCTCCTTATATCGTGATGCCCTTATTATTCTTTCTTTAAATCAAGTTTTATTCACTTCAAGATATTTTGATAACGAATGGGATGGATTCATGGTATCTCAATTGAAAAAATATTTGAGTGTAATGAATTAATCATTGTACGGTTACTTGCTTCTAACAGGACAACCTTCTGGTACTTCAGCT
>CM063499.1:50304620-50312120 GCA_032207245.1 Pardosa pseudoannulata
TAATAAAATAGAAAAAGATCATGCTTTTCTAAAAAATAAGGGTTTAGCATTTAGAAGATGCGAAAATAATCTTATGTACATATATACTATCATAAATATATTCATTTCCATTTGAAATTGAATAGCAAAGATGTATTTTTGTGTTACTCGGATTACCAAATATCAGGCGAGAATGATGCTACCATTCGATAACACTGTCATTTTTTGAGCCCATCTCAACAATGGAATTGCTTGTGCCGCAAAATGAAACTGGTATTTTGGTCGGTTTTTTGATAATATCTTTCGAACTAATTGGATTATCGGAACGCGAATGGGCGAAATGACTTCCCCGGATCGTTCCGCGTTTTCTGGTACCTTTGGAGCCCTTCTGCGTCCAGCGGTTTGTGAGGAGATAGACGCACATAGATAGATAGATAGAAACAATCAGATTTTAATATATAAGGTAGAATTATCTGTAGTAAAAAAAAAAACTTTTCGTTGTTGTATAGAAATTAGAAACTGTTTTCACTTTCTCGACAAGTGTTATATTGATCATTATTGATGCTATAGAGGAGGAATGGTTAGCAAGCAAAAATGCCACAGGAAGACTACCAATAAGTACAAAGTTTTCTTTAGAAAAATTGCCTGGGCGAAACTTGCGACAATGTGATGTATGCAGTAAAATAAAATGGTAATGGAATTAGTCGATCCAACATAATTTGCGCTATATGTAAAAAAGGAATTCGTGGAATTTGTGCAGCAAAACCTTCTTGTAATAAATGCGAATAAAGAATATTTTTGTTGGTAAAAATTACTTGTTACATAATAATTAGTGTTAATTATAACCATTTATATTGTTGTCCCAAAAAATTAATACGCATTTCATCCCGCACTATTAGCATATATATAAGAAAACTCTTCAGCACTCATACGGTTAAAACCGACTCCGAACAGTTAAGAACATATATACCAGCAGCGGGATTTGAACCCACAAACCCCGGTACCAAAAAGAAGCACTATCATTAACACTAGAATTACGGTGGTCTTTGTATACCTAGAATTACGGCGGGTGTCATTTTGCACCCTTGATAAGATATCTGCATATTTCTCTATATAATATAATATATTTATGAAAAAATAAATTAAAATAGTGCAAATTATGACAACTACAGTTTGTTTTTAAAAATATACAGACTTTGCAGGTATGTAGGATCAATTAAACGATTTACTACGTTCTCTCCTAAACTTTGATCACTTGGTCTCATTTCATCTTTCCTAAATATGGAAATCCGTTTAATAAGTATTTTGTCCTAACATCTACTTCTAGCCAAAATTTTATTCCGAATTTATCGAGCTTGTTAGGCATATACTGCAAAAAACAGCATCTTGTTTTTGTAGGGAACAACTGTTCATCAAACGTATTGTTTTAATTTGGTTTGTAGCAAATCTTACAGTTTTCTATAAAAGTATTCCATACCTCGGATATTAGTGTAAGTTTATCACACTGCAAACGTGAAGACCTTGTTAGTTTATTTTCAAAACGAAGAAATTTCATAATTTCTGGAAACCTATCTCTACTCATAGTTTCGTGAAAAAACTTTGCTCCAAGTCTTGGACCACAAACTAAGAATTGGTAAGCCCTTGGCGGCTAATGCCCCCTTAGGTACAACAACGCTATGAATGCTTCCAGTTGTGCTAATAAAATAGTGAATGAGTCTTTATGAAGTTTACACTGGTCTTCAACATCAGTATATATCCTGCCGTATTTCTAGGTATAATCATTTGTTAGGGTTAAAATAAAAATACGATTTTCTTGAAATCTTTACTATTTCGTAAATCACAATGATTTAGGAAAAGTCAAGAAAGGATTAAGATATTTGCAAAAAAATAGAAGAGCTGTCAGAGATAAAAGTTTGCTAGGTGTCAAAATGATCCCTTCCGTAATTCTAGTGTTAAGGCATCGTTTGGCCACATGTTGTTGAAATAAGAAGTAGTATTATTAACACTGACAATTGCCTATTCTAGATCTACCAATTACGATCTTTCTTGCACCAAGCAAGTATTTATTGTACAACAAATTACACAAATTATGATTTAAACTTACATTAAACGACATTCATTTTTGTGTTACAGAAGCATTATTGATGATGTTCAAAATAACTAAAACAACATAGAATTTGGTTTACAATTGTAAAAAACATAATACGTAATTGTGTTTTGTTAAGTATTTATTCATAAAAACCCTACACTAGTTGTTCGGAGTTATGTTTTATACATGTTTTGGCAACATAAAACAGTTCTGGCGTGACATAATACCAGGATAAAAAACACTTAGCAAATCTCCTTGACCTGTAGAAATGTATAAATACATATTTAGAAAGATTCTTTTCTCATTTGCGGCAGAGTATTTTGACACCACGTAGTGTTGAAACAAGTGGCAAAAACTAGAAACAGCGACAAAATACCAGTTCTAGATCTAATAATTATTACCTCTGTTACAGCAAATAAGCATTTATTATTCAGCAAATTTCCTATAATCTAGATTTCAACCTAGGAATAATAACTTAAGAAGATACATATACATGTATTAGTTTGTGTTTCAGTGGCAAGTTTGATGTTCTTCAAAGCAAATAAATCTGTAAAGAATTTGTTTTAGGCATGTAAAACGTAGTTTATTCATCAGATAGGTATTCATTAAATATCCACTAGCACCACAATGTCCACTAGTTGTTGAAAAGTATGTCATAACAATGCTTCGACATAGAAAATCATGTAACATTACATCTTAATATAAAATCTCGGCAGAACATTTTGACCTGAGGAAGCGTGTAAATACCGTGTTAGGAAAATCAGTTACCAGCATTTATATTTTACATTTGTTATTCAGCAAATTTTATCAACTTTCGATTGCAGCCAAAGAAATACTTAATGAATGAACATATTAATTTTTGTTCCAGTAGCAGCGTTAATGTTTTCTAAATCACTTAAGACCGCAATAAAAAATGTGTTTTATATTGGTGAAGCACCGTATTAAATGTTTGTGATAAACGTTCATAGGATATCTCCACTAGTTATTGGAAGAGATGTAGTATCCAGGTTTTAACAACGAAAAACAATTACCACTCAAAATTACAGCTGGGCAAAAAGCCCCGGTAAAAACACCTTGACCTGCGGAAACGTATAAATACATATTTAGATGCCTCCCCTCTGTCACTTGGAGCAGTGTGTTTTGACACCGCGTGCTGTTGAAATAAGTGGCAAAAGAACTAACACTGACAAAGCACCGTTCTAGATCTTGTAATTACAGTCGCTGTTACGCATGTTACGTTTCACGTTTCACCCCCTCTGTAACTATTCAAGCCCGAGGCTTGAGTGTCGATATCATACAATACGCAAAATGCATGATGGCCGTAGATTTATCCATTTATGCAACAGGCAGTTTCGTACTTATTTCATACTATCTTGGGATTATTATTATAACAGATCGTTTTTTCTTTTCAGATGGGGTGGAGAAAATCACAGCTTTTCGGGGTCATGTTAAGATGTCTCCGTAGAGTGTTGAATTAGCAGTTTTGTGGTGTGTTACTGTGTAGGAAATGGACGTTTTTCTTCTTTCTTTGGTGGCGGAGGCGTTCTGAAAGAGATTGATGTTGTCTTTGGGACAATCACGATGCATGTTTTTCTCGTAAAAGAATTTCTCGTAGAAGTGTGTACGGTGAAACATGAGTGCTGCATATAACGATAAACCTGTGTATAATGATATACTTTTTGATCCCGCAGAAATCCTTATTTACTCAAAGCAAAATCACAAAAGGTTTAGTAATTGTGTTATAAATATTCACACCAGGGTTGGAAAAATATTTTAAAAAAAATTAGAGTTAAAAATCAAAATATATAATATACGCTATAAATCGATTTTTATTTATAAAATTTTTTTATCTGCAATAAAAGAGGTTAATAATGTTTATAAATACTAACTTTTAAAATAGTTGCATAAAGTTAAAATAGATATATAAGTACAATCGAAACATTATTATTTACACATTACTAAATGATCAAATATATTTTTTTAAAAATATTTATTTAAAATTTAATAAATTTAAATTATATACCGAATTAATTTAACAGTTTACACACTATGCAACAATATTTTTTGGTCCCTTGAATTCCTTATTTACTCAAGCAAAATCACCAAGAGGTAATAATTGTTATGATTACTAACGTAAAATCCTATTAGAAAATTAAATCAGATATCCGAATTCAATCAATTAAATCATAATCAATCATACTACCGTACATATTTTTTGATAACAACCCCTAAATTCTTGGAACTCAATGCAAAATCACCAGGATTAGTAATTGTGTTATAAATGCTTATTCAATGTCTTTGGAATATAGTTTTTAAAAGAAATGAAAAAAAAATGATTTAAATCAATGATTTTTTTTTAAAAATCAACTGATTTAAATCAACTGATTTAAATCATGCCAACCCTGATTCCCACTTAAATATCTTAACAATGTTAAATTAGATGTCCAAATAAATCAACACTATATATAATATACACGCTAAGTAACGATATTTTCTTTGGTACCACCGAATTCCTCAAATACTCAATGCAAAATCACCAAGAGGTTATAATTATGTTATGAATACTTATATTTTAAAGTAATTACATAAAGTTAAATTAGATATCCAAGTACAATCAACACTATATTACATACTAAGTAACGATCAAGAGGTTAGTATTTGTGTTATAAATATTTTCATTTTAAAATATTTAAATAAAATTAAATCAGATATCCGAATTCAATCAACACTACATTATATACACACTATGCAACGGTATTTTTTTGTACCTCTGAATTCCTTATTTACTCAATACAAAATCACCAAGAGGTTAATAGTTGTGAATAATTGCAAATGTCAATAATTGCAAAATCACCAAGAAGTTAATAACTTATTCAATACTTTATATAACGATAAGCCTATGTAGAAAAATTATTTTCTGTAGTCCTGCCGAATTGCTTATTTACTCTATGCAAAATTACCAAGAGGTTAGTAGTTGTGTTATAAATGCTTATTCAATGCTTTATATAACGATAAGCCTGTGAATAAAATTATTTTCTGTGGTACTGTTGAATTCATAATTTAGTCAATGCAAAATCACCAAGAGCTTAGTAATTGTGTTATAAATATTCACACTTTAAAATATTGTTAAATTAGATGTCATATAGAATCAACACTATATAATATACACACTACGTAACGATATTTTCTTTGGTACCACCGAATTCCTCATTTACTCAATGTAAAATCACCAAGAGGTTAATAATTGTGTTATGAATACTTGCATTTTAAAATAGTTACATAAAGTTAACTTAGATATCCAAGTACTATTAACACTGTATTACATACTAAGTAACGATCAAGAGGTTAGTATTTGTGTTGTAAATATTTTCATTTTAAAATATTTAAATAAAGTTAAATCAAATATCCGAATTCAATAAACACTAAATTATATACACACTAAGCAACGATGTTTTTTGGTCCTGCCGAATTCTTTATTTCCGAATTCCTTATTTACTCAATGAAAAATCACCAAGAGGTTAATAATTGTGTTATGAATACTTAAATTTTAAAATATTGAAATAAAGATAAATCAGATATCCGATTACAATCAACACATTACTATATACATAGTACATAAAGATATTTTTTTAGTTCCTCCGAATTTCTTATTTACTCAATGCAAAATCACCAAGAGGTTAACAATTGTGTTATGAATACTTACTCAATGCTTTACATAACGATAAGCCTGTGTAAAGAATTTCTGTGGTCCTGCTGAATCCCTTATTTACTCAATGAAAAATCACAAAGAGTGTAGTAATTGTGTTATAAATATTCACACTTTAAAATATTGTTAAATTAGATGTCATATACAATCAACACTATATAATATACACACTACGTAACGATATTTTCTTTGGTTCCACCGAATTCCTCCTTTACTCAATGCAAAATCACCAATAGGTTAATAATTGTGTTATGAATACTTACATTTTAAAATAGTTACATAAAGTTAAATTAGATATCCAAGTACTATTAACACTGTATTACATACACACTAAGTAACGACCAAAATAGTATATTGTATTGTAAATACTTACATATTAAAATATTAAAATAAAGTTAAATCAGATATCCGAATTCAGTCAACACTACATTATATACATACTACTTAAAGATTATTTTTTGTTCCCGCTGAATTCCTTATTTACTCAATGCAAAATCACCAAGAGGTTAGTAATTGTGTTATGAATACTTATTCAATGCTTAATGTAACGATAAGCCTATGTATAAAATTATTTTCTGTGGTCCTGCCGAATTCCTTATTTACTCAGTGCAAAATCACCAAGAGGTTAGTAATTGTGTTATAAATATTTACATTTTAAAATATTGTTAAATTATATAACAATAACACTATATAAAATTAATATTTTCTGTGGTCCCACCGAATTCCTTATTTACTCAATGCAAAATCACCAAGAGGTTAGTAATTGTTTATGAATACTTCAATTTTAAAGTATATACATAAAGTTAAATTAGATATCCTGAATCAACACTATTACTCATACTAAATAACCTAGAGGTTAATAATTGTGTTATGAATATTTACATTTTAAAATTTCTAAATAAAGTTAAATCAGATATCCGAATTCAATCAACTCTACATTATATACACACTACGCAACGATGTTTTTTTTTGTCCCTCTGAATTCCTTATTTACTCAATGCAAAATCACCGAGAGGTTAATAATTGTGCTATGAATAATTTAAATTTTTAAAATATTGAAATAGTTAATCAGATATCCGATTACAATAACACTAAATATATACATATCATAAAATATTTTTTTAGTCCCGCCGAATTGCTTATTTACTCAATGCAAAATCACCGAGAGGTTAGTAATTGTGTTATAAATGATATTCAATGCTTTATATAACGATAAGCCTGTGTATAAAATTATTTTCTGTGGTCCTGCCCAATTCCTTTTTTACTCAATGCAAAATCACCAAGAGGTTAGTAATTGTGTTATAAATATTTACATTTTAAAATATTTAAATGAAGTTAAATTAGATAAGTTCATCAACACTACATTATAACACAGAACGCAAATATATTTTTGCCGAATTCCTTGTTTACTCAATGCAAAATCACCAAGAGGTTAAATGTGTTATGAATACTTATTCAATGCTTAATTACGATAAGCCTATGTATAAAATTTCTGTGGTTAATTCCTTATTACTCATGCAAAATCGAGATTAAATTGTGTTATAAATGCATTCAATGTTTTTATATAAGCAAGAAAATTATTTTCTGTGTCCTATTTTATTTATCAATGAAAATCACCAAGATATAAATGTTATAAATGCAAATTTAATGCTAAAAACGATAAGCTATAAAATTACTGTGGTCCTAAAATTTTACTCAATGCACTATAAAAGGTATAATTGTTATA
>CM063499.1:50317120-50319620 GCA_032207245.1 Pardosa pseudoannulata
AAATCATCAACAATTCAAAAAAAATGTCCTTGAAAATTTAAAAGAACGAAGAACTTCCAAATGGCATTTAATAAATATAATTTCTGTATAAAAGATTTGGTAATACCTTTTATACATAACTTTTAAATACGTATTTAATTGTGGCTCGTGAAAATTTTTAAAGTTTGAAAAATGACTCGGACTATCAAGATAAATGGTTAAGATATTCATTGTTAATATTATTATTTCTAGCATATAGCCCGTCATATGGCAGTAAAATTTTTAAATCTGTATAAAAACTATTAACAGTCAGACATCTAAGATATACTTTTTGCTTCAACGCATTTTACCAAAGATTGATGATGCAGCCCTAACTGCAATTTTTGGCTGTGTCATTGCCCAACCCTCACTTGTAGTAAAAGACAGCCAAGTGATGGCTGAACTGGTAGGCTACTGCTCTTCTGTACCGGAGTACGTGAGTTCAAGTCCCAGTGCTGGTATGGATGTTTGTAGCCGGCTAGAATTGCCTTTAAAAAGTAGGCCTCGATCTTAATAGTCCTCTTTTGACACATCATGTGCTGGTACATTTCGCAGCGGAATTGTACCGGGTGGCAGGCGTTTTGCTTGTAAATTTAGTTATTCAGTTAAATATCGATAGATAAAAAATTATGTCATTCTTTAACCAACTTTTCGTATTTTATATTGAAATATATAAACAAATATATAAGTATACAAATAGACAAATCTATATATAATATAAAAATATACATATATATAATATTTTCGCAAGGATAAATAAAAAGTTAATTTTAAATCTAAATTGATTTTTTTTAAATCAACTTTCCCGTTCTGTGGTTCCGCATCGACTGATGTAAAAACTAGTTTTTATTTGTCTAAATTTTTCTAGAATCTATGTAGTAGACAAGAACATTCGGCTTCGTTTTCCTGTATATACCGTTATTTTTGTACCCACAAACAAACCATGTTGTTACACTAACCCGTACTTGTACGTGACCCGCGCTGAAGTATCAATCGTCAAAAAACGTACTAGTATGTGTCCCACGCTCAAGTATCAATCGTCAGAAAACGTACTAGTATGTGTCCCACGCTCAAGTATCAATTGTCGGAAAACGTACTAGTATGTGTTCCGCGCTCAAGTATCAATCGTTAGAAAACGTACTAGTATGTGTCCCACGCTCAAGTATCAATCGTCAAAAAACGTACTAGTATGTGTCCCGCGCCCAAGTATCAATCGTCAGAAAACGTACTAGTATGTGTTCTGCGCTCAAGTATCAATCGTCAGAAAACGTACTAGTATGTGTCCCACGCTCAAGTATCAATTGTCGGAAAACGTTCTAATACGCGTCCCGCATACAATTTGTCAACAAAATAGTAGGTCGTAATGCTACAAACTAAAACATTTTTTTAATGAAATTTTCAATTTCTTCTGTACAACGTACAGGAAATTCTATTTTTTCAAAACCCCCCTCATAGATAAAACGATTTGTCTCTCAAATAAAATAGAATTATCACAGCCATAATTTAAAAAATTTCCTCAACTACTTCAGATTCTTTAACTTGTACCTTTGTCGTGAATTACTCCGCTAGCACCACTAATTACCTTATCCCACATAACCTTATAGTAATTGATGCACCCTAAAAGATAATTCGATAATGTACTCACTCTCAAACGCAAAAAATTTTTCCGAATTGCTTATCATACTAATAGAATTAATCAAACCGGAAAAAAAGATGCATACGTAATGTTCAGCAGCCTTGAACCAAAGCAAGAGTGTGGGCAGGAAAGAAAGCATTAGCATGCAATTTTGCTTTTCTTGCTTTCCGTCTCAACGGATGTTAAAATATTCCAATGAAAAATAAAAAGTGCCATCGAGACAACGAAAAAAGTGATCGATCACTCTGGGACCATTGTTTTTTGGCGGTTTTTAAGTAGGTACTTTGTAAAGGGTTAGGAGAGTGATTTACCCGTGTAGCGTATTGGTTTTAGTGTAAGTTTTTAATGTAAACGCAATCATTGAGTAGACTTGTATCGGCTCATAGTAAACCAATGGCTTGGGGAATTCCATTACAATAGGGTCTCAACTTTAATGATCTCTCTTAAATTTGGCCATTGTAAAGAAATCCTTATTAAAATTTTCAATTTCTTTTCTGCAAGTTTATTTTTAGGACTAGTCTTGATTCTCTTCTTACAATACTAGCATATAGCCCATCATATGACGGGATTAGTAAAATTTTTAATATTCCACAACTGTTAAGTACCCAATGAGGAAGGTAAAAAATGTTTGTGTGTTTGGCTGAGAACTATATGGTTCACTCTCAATAATTTATTTATCGTCATACTCCTCTACAGTTTCCCGATCCTGTAATGCAGTTCAGAATCACATTGAATTCCTTTAGTCAAACTGTGTGGTTATGTATAATAAACAAACATACAACAGAACAAACTTCTTAATTTCCAAATATATATAAATTAAAAGTTAGATATTTATTAGTCCGTGAA
>CM063499.1:50324620-50327120 GCA_032207245.1 Pardosa pseudoannulata
CGACGTTAAAAATTAAGACCAGGTGTTAGGGCGTGGAAAACTAGTAGTTTTGTAAAAACAGCGAAGTCAGTCTACTAAGCTGCTATGTTTGTTTGCACTGGTATTGCAACTCTTCCGAAGCTGCGAAACAGCTGTTTGTTTTTAGTATTTTTTTTTGGCCTACCTTACGTTGACTTTGTATGCATTGCTATATTACGGCACATTCTCGTATGATTCAAACTGCTCTTTCAGCCACTGAGTTCGTTCAGATTATTCATATTGCGGCTCTTCTGCAGCTGCGAGACAGCTGATTGCTTTCAGTATTTTTTTTTAAATATTTATACTTTCTTTGCGTTGACTTCGCATGTATTGCTATATTACAGAACATTCTCCTATGATTCAATCTATTTTTTAGCCACTGAGTTCGTTCCGATTATTCATATTGCTGCTCTTATGCAGCTGCTAGACAGCTGATTGCTTTCAATATTTTTAAAACAATTTATACCTTTTTTACGTTGACTTTACATGTATTGCTATATTACGGCACATTCTCGTATGATTCAATCTGCTTTTTCAGCCACTGAGTTCGTTCGGATTATTAATATTGCGGCTCTTCTGCAGCTGCGAGGCAGCTGATTGCGTTCAGTATATACTTTTTAAATATTTATGCCTCCCTTACGTTGACTTCACATGTATTGCTATATTTCGGCACATTCTCGTATGATTCAATCTGTTGTTTCAACCACTGAGTTCGTTCGGATTATTCATATTGCTGCTCTTATGCAGCTGCGAGACAGCTGATTGCTTTCAATATTTTTTGTTAAATTTTTATGCCTCCCTTACGTTGCTTTGCATGTGTTGCTATATTTCTGTACATTCTCGTATGATTCAATCTGCCTTTTCAACCAGAGTTCATTCGGATTATTCATATTGCAGCTCTTATGAAGCTGCGAGACAGCTGATTGCGTTCATTTTTTTTTTTAATTTTATGTCTTCCTTACGTTGGCTTTTCACGTGTTGCTATATTTCTGCCCATTCTCGTATGATTCAATCGGCCTTTTCAACCACTGAGTTCATTCGGATTGTTCAAATTGCAGCTCTTATGCAGCTGCGAGAAAGCTGATTACGTTCAGTATTTTTTTAAATATTTATCCCTTCCTTACGTTGACTTTGTATGTATTGCTATATTACAGCACATTCTCCTATCATTCAATCTGCTTTTTCAGCCACTGAGTTCGTTCGGATTATTCATATTGAGGCTCTTCTGCAGCTGCGAGACAGCTGATTGCGTTCAGTATTTTTTAAAAAAATTTTATCCCTTCCTTATATTGACTTTGTATGCATTGCTATATTACAGCATATAAAATCATTTTTTTCAGCCATGAGTTTGTCCATATTAATATTTATCTGAAGCTGCGACAGATTGCGTTCATAAAATTTTACCACGTTGTTTCACGTGTTGCTATATTTCTGCCCATTCTCGTATGATTCAATCGGCCTTTTCAACCACTGAGTTCATTCGGATTGTTCAAATTGCGGCTTTTCCGTAGCTGCAAAACAGCTGAATGAGTTCAATTACTTTCCAGTAGTATTCCTCCTTTACGTTATCTTTGCATTTACTGTTATATTCTTGCACAAAGGTGTTACATTTTAGACTACATAGCTACATCAGTTGAGTTTATATCACATCTATACCGATTTATGTCATGATAAATTATAATATAAATCATTTTTAATTCTAATAGAGCATTATACATTTAAAAAATATTTTCACGTCAAATTGCATATAAATTACTAAATTATACCACGAGGTTTCACTTGAGTCATAATACCTGAGGAATAATTGTCAACTACCTACTTCCATAACACACAGATGATATGGAAGCATGCATTTCCTTTTTTTATTTATTCGACAAAGGTATAGAGATTTGTCTTTCTTTCTGACACACAAGTTCCAAAAATCATTCTATTTTTCTTTTGCTTCTAAAAAAATAATAAATCAGTTATAATATTAATGGAACTGTATATAGAACATTAAAAAAATTCACGCCAAACTATGTATATGTTTCCAGATTATATCGCCAAATTGTACTTCAATTATATATTCAGAGAAATAATTGTTAACTCACACATAAATGCTATGGAAGCACCAGGATGGAAACATGCATTTCATTTCCATATTTACTTGGCAAAGGTGCCGAGATTTTTCTTTCTGGCACAAACACCGACTTCCATGTTTTTTTTCTGCTTCTGAGGCAAATAATAAATTAGCTTTAATACTAATAGACAAGTATATAGTAATTAAAAATAAATCACGCCAAATTGTGTATGTTTCCGAATTATATCACCAAATTGCACTTCAATAATAATTGTCGACTACCTACATCCGTTCACACATAGAAGATATGGAAGCTCCAGGATGGAAACATACATTTCATTTCCATATTTACTTTGCAAAGGTGCCGAGATTTTTCTTTCTGGCACAAACACCGACTTCCATGTTTTTTTCCTGCTTCTGAAG
>CM063499.1:50337120-50339620 GCA_032207245.1 Pardosa pseudoannulata
TGGAAGAGTTTCTAGATCATAGATTTTTGTTTTATTATCGAGATTGTATTTTCCTTCAGTTTGTTTAGAGTTAAAGAATATAATAGTTAGAGTTAAAGAATATAGAGATTAAATATTAGATTGGGAAAAAAATTCCATTATTTTTTTCGGTAGAGGGCTGTAGTGATCGATATCTCGTAAAATATTGATCAAACAATTTCAAATTTACATTCGTTGTCAAACTTAACCAATTTGGAAACTGGACTTTCCAAACTGGATTTTTTTTTAACTGGAAAGGAATTTTTACTTTAAAACATTTTTTTTTTTTTTTTCAGATTCTAAATTGATTTGCGGGTTCGCTTCTTAGGTTAGATTAATTTAAAATAAGAGAAGGAATTTGATTAGTTTCGGCGGTTTTTTGCTGGAATGGGATCTGGGTTACTAATTTGGCGACAAGGAATCATTACCCGTATGGCGTTTGCTGGGTCGGGAGTATAAAGTAACTTACATTCGTTGTCAAGGTGGCATTTCACACTAAAAATTTTTTTATTGCTTTTCGTTTGGTCCATTCAGTGAGTTACAGGGTGTTAAAAACGGAAGTCAATAAAAAGAAAATTCGGTACATTTTACAGTGTTTTTTTTTTTTTGTTAAAGGCGAAAATGCAAAACAGGTGGCTGAAATTATGAATGGTGTTTATGGTGCCGATCCTGTAATAGCTAATTACGCACCATTTTTTCTTCTTCGATTCAGTGCAGGCATTCTTGATGCTAAAGTTGCATCGCTCACAGGCAGACCCGTCGTCGAAAATGTCGATAAAATCACAGAAATAATCGAACTTTACAGGCATGTTAGTTGTCGTAGCATGGCTCAACAACTAAAGATCGACCATAAAACAGTTTTAAACCATTTGCGCAAAGCTGGATTCCAAAATAAGCTCGATGTTTGGTCGCCACACCAATTAACACCAAAAAATATGAGGGATCGAATTTCTGTCTGCGATTGGAGATTTAATGTGACACCATTTGATTAATTAAAAATAAATAACACATTGATTAAAATTAAATATTTCTAGTACTGGAGCCCGTTGCGCTGAACACTACGCCACAGATAAGTCGGCAGTTTTCAAGCGGCATTACAATAATCTCAATAAGCAAGCAATTTTGGATTTTTAATAAAAAAGAAATTTTCTATCGGATCATATTGTGAATCTAAACCATTCTCAAATCAGCTTAATTACATATATAAAATTTCATCAAAATTAGTTAAATAACTTTGTTAGATTACACACACACCCATACACACACATACACACACACACACACACACACACACATACATATATATATATATATATATATATATATATATATATATATATATATATATATGTGTGTGTGTGTGTGTGTGTGTGTGTGTGTATGTCTATTTGTGCTCATTATATAAATTAAAATGCATATATATATATATATATATATATATATATATATATATCTGCTGAAATAACTCTGGAGGGAGGAGGTTTTTAAGGAAATATTAAAGTTAAATAATTTTGATATATTTCATATATATATATATATATATATATATATATATATATATATATATATATATATATATATATATATATATATATATATATATATATATATATATATATATATATATATATATATATATATATATATATATATATATATATATACATATATATATATATATATATATACACACATATATATATATATATATATATACACACACACATATATATATATATATATATATATATATATATATATATATATATATATATATATATATTTATTTATTTAAGGATTTATCCAAAACTTGGCAGTGTACGAAAGAGCTCCGAATTGCTTATATTTTGTAATTTGGTTATAACACATATGTAAGTTAACGAGATTATATATATGTATGCAGATGTTACCCTATTTATATGCACATATAAATGAATATATATGGATATGCAAATATATTTATGTCAACTTGGCATGTTTTGCATTTCAGCAATGTGAAAAATATCCGTCTGGGACTGTTTTAACCACTAGCGGTTAAGTTAGTTCTGCCCATCATTATCAGTTTGATGCATGGGATTTTAATTTTGACAGGTACCCAGAACGTTTCATTCCCATGACTAATGAATAGCGACGTTTTAAAAAAAAAAACCGAATATCGCTAACATGGCGGCAAAGACACATCCTAATCAACTAGCGATCATCGATCAACTTAAAAGTTCCTTTCTCTTACTTACAGCGGATAACCACTGACAAAAACGGGTTGGGAAACCGATTTCCCTCTTACATCTCAACTCTTCTTTTTTCCCACACTGCTGGTGTAATAAGCCTTTTCGTTTCCTTCTTTTTTACTCAACAGTCAATCGAGCCTACGCCGAGCGTCGTTTTGGGTCCTATTTGAAATTCAAATATGTCAGCAGGTAGGATATTTAAAAAATACATATATATCTATATATATACAAACATTCTTTCTTTTTTTATACAA
>CM063499.1:50344620-50347120 GCA_032207245.1 Pardosa pseudoannulata
AGTTCTCATCACACTACCGCTGTTACTATGGCTAATAGATAATCTGCAATATAAATGTATAATTGCAGTGAGGGGCAAACAAAAAATATATATTTTGCAGGCCAATATAGTTTATTTTAAAACTGTAAATCCAGTATACGAATATTAATGTATGAATTGCTTGATTTGGTAGATTCGGAGCTCTACAGTCTACGTTTTTTCTACGCGAGTGCTATTGAAACTGAGGCCTTCTGTTTAAAGTTATTCCTAGAATTGGGATTCGACTACTATGAATTGTTAGGTTTGGTAGGTTCAGAGAACTACAGCTTAATTTTTTGCTAGGCGAGCGCTATTGAATCCGAGACTTATTGGTTAAACCGAATCTCAGCAGTGGGATTCAACTACTATGAATGTTAGGTTTGGTAGGTTCAGAGAGCTACGGTCTGCGTTTTTTCTACCCGAGTGCTATTGAAACTAAGGTCTACTAGTTACAGTTAATACTAGAATTGGGATTCGACTACAATGAATTGTTAGGTTTGGTAGGTTCAGAGATCTGCGGCCTACGTTTTTTGCTAAGCGAACGCTATTGAAACCGAGACCTATTGGTTAAACCGAATCTCAGATGTAGGATTCGACTACTATGAATTGTTAGGATTGGTAGGTTCAGAGCGCTGCGTTCTATGGTATTACTAGGCAAACGTTATTTAAACCAAGAGCTATTGGTTAAACCAAATCTCAGCAGTGGTATTCGATCACTATGAATTGTTAGGTTTGATAGGTTCAGAGCGCTACGGTAGAATTTTTTGCTACTCGAATGGTAATGGAACTGGGACCTGCTAGTTAAATAGAATCCTACCAGTTGGATTCGAATTCCCAAATTCCAGTACGGATGGGCAGCGCTCTACCTATTTGGTCATAATTCCGAATGTTATGAACGGATAAGTAATTGTCTGCAATTGAACCTGTATCGTAATTTGAATCTGAATACAGAGAACTTTTAATTCCGTATTCAGGTTCAAATTGCGATGCATTAATATTATGAAATGACTCTAAATACCCATGCAGAAAGCTAATAAAGAAATACAACATTGGTATGGGATAGTTCTGATTAAAGAGTCAAAAATAATCTTTAATAATATATTAAAGAGTCAAAAATAATATTTTTCTTGCAACATTTGGTGGTGAATTAGTCATGATATTACATATGTTCATTATATAGGCACTTTGAAAAAGATTACGTGACATGATACATCAAAGGAAGTTACATAGATGTGTAAAACAACGGAATATCTTTAAATAAGAAATAAGCATCACATGGTGTAGTACGGATTAAATAACTATAGACATTAACTGAATTTCCTCTTCAACGTAAATTGGCTGATACGTCTTCTAAGATATTTTAAAAAGAAAGAGGCAAATAATAGTAATAATTTAGTATAAATTATATTCTCCGTATAAATGTCACAGAATTATAGTGGACAGAATATACAATTTAAGTGAATGACTTGCATCAAAGGAATAGATATTATTCAGTTGTTTAAACAAAGAATATGATCTAATATAAAATTATCTAGAAATAAGGTATCATTTGACAAACAGATTAAATAACAATAAATAGACGCTTAACTGAATTAACTCTTCCATAAAAATTGGCTAATACTTCTTCCATAGATACTTGAGAAGAAGAAAGAGCTTGATGAACAGTAATATTTATACGAAAAATTCCTGTATCACAGTGCCACAGAACTTTGGGTGGGCATTATACAGTGAGCTAATACTTGCATCAAAGAAAATCGTGTTATAGAGTTATTTAAAACAGAGGATATTATATAGTTTAAAATAACCTAGAACTAATGTATCATACATACAACAGATGTTTAAAACGTTGAATGCGATCTACTTTACAATTATCTACAAAAATGTTTCAAAGACAGACGGATTAAATCACTATACAGATATTCAACAAAATTACCTCTTCCACGCAAAAGTTGCTCTCTCTCTCCTACAGATACTTTAAAACAAGAAAGATACAACTGAACAATGATAATTATAATAAAAAGTTCCTGTGTAAATCGCAGAATTACAGATATGGACAGTATACTGGCATTTAAGGGAATACTTGCATCAAAGGAAGAAATGTCATATAGTTGTTTCAAACAGAGGGCATAATCAAATATAAAATTACCTAGAAATAAGGTATCTTATCGTGTACGAATTAAATAATTAAAAATAGACATTTAACTGAATAACTTCTTCCTCGTAAATCGGTTGATACCTCTCTGAAAGACACTTTAAAAGAAGAAAGAGGCAAATAAGCAGTAATAATTTCTTAAAAATTATTATTATTACCCGTATATAGACATTTAAATTAATGCTAGCATTAAAGGAATAAATATCATAAAGATGCCCATTGTTTTACAAAGGGCATAATCTAATATAAAATTACCTAGAAATAAAGCATCCTATCGTGTACGGATTAAATAACTAAAAATAGACATTTAACTGAATAACTTCTTCCACG
>CM063499.1:50352120-50354620 GCA_032207245.1 Pardosa pseudoannulata
CATGAAGTTCTATGTACAAGACCCGTAACACCTGGGTCAACATCTGTGGGAAAATATCTCTAGAAAAATCTGTCTCCGACAGCGTGTATCTCCTGTTTATTTGGAAATTTCCTAAATTGTCCGCTATGTAGGATTATAATTGGTCGGGCCCCTTCTCTGAGGGCTTAAACTGTAGCTCCAGTGGTCAATTTAGGTTAGGGGTTAAAAAGGGGAATGTAAAATGACGCGGGAATTTTTAGCCCTTGATTTAAGTTTTGAAAACCCCTGAGAATTTTTTTTTGCATACATGTATGTAAATATGTTAATAAAGTGTATACTCATACACATTGTTCTAAAATTCAATTAAAGACGGGCAAAAACATAAAGCGATGCTCCGATAATACCTACGCCTTAATGAATAACCCAAATAATACCACTGATTGATTATCGATTTGCCGATGATCCATCGATACGAATACACGAAATAGCGTGCTCGCGATATTCCAATACGACATGCTGTTTACTCAATCATGTTCGGATTCGTCATTAATTATGATCTGATAGCGATTGGCGATCGCTTCCTGGCATTAAGTCGACGCCAGGTTATGCTCGGTCGATGCTGTCGTATTCGGTTAATCAATTTATTTTTATTATTATTATCCTCATCGACATTCGCTAATTAAAAAAATGCTTTCCGTTGGCGAGCTATTTGGATTTGGGTGGAACCGTTGGCGATCTTATTTGCTCGCCTCGTAGGAATTTGGAGATAATCCTTAATTTGCTGTGGTTTTTTTTATTCAGTGTAGATTGCTGATAGGAATTGACGGTTAATATATTCTCGGCGTTAATGGATTTGTGAGCATGATTGATTGATAACTTGATGAGTAATGTAACAAATATTTTCAATCTTTCTGTTAGTAAGTTTCTGTTGAAATTGAGTGCCCACACTTTCGGGTATTTAACACTCTCGCTCACCTGAACCTCGTGTGAGGTTCCTAATTAATAATATAAAATAAATTTTAAATGATTTATCATCAAACTTTTATCTTCATGGCACTTCATAGATCTGGACCTCATATATGGCTTCAAATTTGATTTATTGCTCGATAACAGTAGGTAGGACAACATTCTAAAGTTGGTTTCCATTGACTTAGCCAGAACTTTTTAGACCTCATATATGGCTTTAAATTTGATTTATTGCCCGATATTGGTTGGTAGGGCAAATTTGTAAAGTCGGTGTCCAGTGACTTAGCCAGAACTTTTTAGACCTCATATATGGCTTTAAATTTGAGTTATTGCCCGATATATATACAAAATAACACAGTAATTCCCATTTATATATTATATATTATTTATTTTTATATATGTAGTATATATATGTATATTGTAATTATGATATATGTCAGTGTATATGTATGTTAGTATATATTTATTATATATGGCTTTAAATATATTTATATACATACATACATATATATATATAAAATATATATTTTTACACTTCTAGACATTAAACTCTATTTATTATGGATAAAATCATGTCACTTTTTAAACCAAAACCATTCCTAATTAAATTAATTAGAATATGTTAATTTGATTTATTGATTTAACAGGTACACCGGTTTAGACTACAAACCGTTAAAATTGTCATAGATTTATTGTACCAAAATAACAGCTAAATTATCCAACATTACATACTACAGTTAACAGGCTTATTTCTTATTGGAAAACACTACGTAAAATTTCCAAACTAATTATTTTATTATATATATATATTTTATATAATATTATTTTATATTGAATTGAACGATACAACCAGTTTGTTGTAGAATGCAACCTCAACTGCATTCAAGGAACGAAAGGTTTCTCTTTTTTTGTTGTCTCTAAAATACGGTAGATTAAATTAGTATATATACTTTCAGACACATCAATCTCTATTTATTATGGAAATCATCTATCTCGAACCAATATATATCTAATTCGAAAATACCGGTTAATAAATTGAATTTATAGTTTGCCATGTAACATGTAAACTGGTTTATTTGTAATACAAATGATACAACCCGTTTGTTGTACAATGCAACCTCAACTGCATTCGAGAAACGAAAGGTTCCTCTTTGCTTTGTTGTCTCGAAAATACGGTAGTTTAAATAAAGAATCATTAACCAAACAGAAGAAATCTCTAAACAAGTGTATATATCTAATTGTAAAATATTGGTGAATAAATTGAAGGTATATTTGGCTATGTAACATGTCAACTGGTTTACTTTAATACAAACGGTACAGCCCGTTTCTTGTAGAGTGCAGCCTCAACTGCATTCGAGAAACGAAAGGTTCCTCTTTACTTTGTTGTCTCGAAAATACGGTAGCTTAAATAAAGAATCCAAACTATACATACTTTAATTAACACGTCAATCTCCCTTTTTTTATTGCGGGTAAACACCATGTAATCTAAAACAATATATATTATATATATATATATATAATATATATAATATTTATAATACAATATATATATATA
>CM063499.1:50364620-50387120 GCA_032207245.1 Pardosa pseudoannulata
CTTATTCGGTTTTGCAAGTAACATACACTATCGCGTGATTGTATGCCATACAACAAATGCTAAAGAATGTTTTTCTATGCAAAACGGATTAATGCGCGAGCTTGAACGAAGCTCTAATTTCAGACTCGGTTTTAATTTCAGTGTTTCTTTTTCAACTCAACTTTCGAGATGTTCCGTGCAGAAACGCCGTGGAAACCCCGAAACGAAAGTGACCAACGCCCACATGAGTAATAACCCATAAATTCAAATCAAGTGTGTTTGTTTATGCTCATAACCCGCCGTTAAAAACACACCCCGTAGGAACATATATCTTGCTATTTCATGCTTACGATTTCGAGTTGAGCTATCCTTCAACTGGATGAAGGATTTTTTGAGTAATTTTTTACTCAAATGATTGAAGAGAGTTGAAGAAAAGAATTTTAGGAGGTCATGATGATTTGAAAATTTAAACAAACCCTTTAAATTCTATACCTATAATTTGCATGTATTTACATATATATGTTACACAGCCAAAACAATGACGGGTTCTAACAGCATAGAATTTAGACCGTCTCTCGAAGTTTTCGTGGCTATTCAAAACTAGCATATAGCCCGTCATATGACGGAATAAGTAAAATTTTTAATTTTCCAGAATTGTAAAGAACACTATGAGGCGGGGGAAAAATGGTTTGTTTTTGGCTGAGAATTATCTGGTACACGCTCAATAATTTATCTTCACACTCCTTTAAAGTTTCCCAATACTGTGAATGCAGATACGGAACCTTGATACGGAATTCTAAACTGAATTCCGTATCAAGGAATACTCTCCAAAAAATTTTTACACTATGACTGACCATTTGCATCAAAATCATAGAAAATTAAAGGGACGCTTTCTTGATATACCTAAATAATAAGATAATGCTAATTTGACCGTGACTTTATCTTACTCGAATTTATCTTAAAAGTTTAGAATTATCTCGCAAAGTTTCGGAGACGGTAAAATATAAAATTAACATTTAACAAAATTATACTGACCTTATGTTAGTTGCCAACTTTAATTTATCTTGTCATATTACTTAATAGGATGGACAGCAGAAGTTTTAATATTGACAATGATTATTTCGCTGTATATATGAATGATGTCCAAAATTGAGCGAATCGATTACAAACCGTGTAGTTATGTATAAAACACAAACACACAAACTTCTTAATTTTCAAAGATATGAAAAGAATTTGCAATTAATACCGGTGATAAAATTTTCATTGCAACAATATATAATCGATGATTAAATTTAAACTTATCACATATGTACCTAATCTATTATTTAATCTCAATATAAAAGAGAATTATTTACGTAACATCTAAGTTCAGACTCCTCGACTTTTATGAAAAGAATTTGTTGTTAATACCGGTGATAAAATTTTCATTGAAACAAAAAATAATCGATGATTCAATTTTAAATTATCACACATGTACCTAATCTATTATTAGGCCAAATATAAAAGAAAATTATTTACGTAATATCTAAGTTCAGACTCTTAGACTTTTATGAAAAGAATTTGTTGTTAATACTGGTAATAAAATTTTCATTGCAACAATATATGATCGATGATTAAATTTAAAATTATCACATATGTACGTAATCTATTATTAGGCCAAATATAAAAGAAAATTATTTACGTAATATCTAAGTTCAGTGAGAAAACGTACCAAAATAAGGCAGACGATATTTAAATAACATTAAATAAGAAATGATTGACTGAGATGGTTAAAAGAATGACGTCATAATGCTAGAAAAAAAATGATATTTTCATCTATTTATAATGTGTCAAGCTGATGAATTTAATCGTCTGCTCTTAACAGGGAAAATAGGGCTTGAAATAATGTCATTAAACGATTGAAAAGGGAGGAACGGGTGGATTTCGAATTATTTCGAACTCACTTTGAATTCTGCTAACCTTAAACGCATCAAGAATCCAATATGGATTCCTCTATCCATTCCAGGTTCAACCGCTTCATAAATTCGAGGACAGACAACTTAGGCTATTATTATATAGGTGATTAATTGATAAGGTTAAAACATTACCAGCCCAAATTCGTTTTGCTGCGGTTGGACTCAATAATTATATGCAGTCGATTTTCGTCATTATGTCACTTCATCGTAATCGATGTCAGTCAACAATCGTGTACTTTCAACACTTTTTTATTTCAAACTAAAATTGAAAAAATAGACTAGCAATTTTGCTGCATACGTTCGGCAGTTTAGTCGGTTGCCAGAAAACTGATAGAAACATAAGTCTAAAGCAAAACAGCAATTTTTCCAATCAAAATTAGTTAATATAGCGTCCTTGTGGTAAGTCAGTGTCGCGGGATTGAGATTGATTCGGCTATTTTGCACTATTAGTCAGGGCTTCGAACCGGAACTGAACCGAAAACCGAAAACCGGATAAAACCGTTATTTTGGTCGGAACGAAAACCGGAACTGAACCGAAAAAAATATCGGTTTATTTCGGTTCGATATATCTTTCAGTCATTTTGTTACTGTTACCAACTTATCAATATTTTCTAATTTAACGTCAACTTTATAATTATCATTACATGTATACTGCTTCTCGATTTCCTATTTTGATATTTGTTGAAAGAGCGTTTTCAGGTTTGAAATTTATTCTCCGAGACAACAGAAGTAATCTCAGTGAAACCACGTTAGAAGATATATTAATAATTAGAGGCAATTTTCATATGTTAAATAAATAATATTTTTTTACATAATTATTGCAAGGCCAAGTGCACGATGTGAGAGTCAAACGACGAATGTGGGTAATCATGAACCTAGTTGTCAAATGCGATTTTGATAATGGATAACAATGCCAATGCTCGCCGCTCTTATCGTACCTGCTGTTTGTATCAATTCACATAGTGTACCAATTAAAAAAAGAATAAAATCTTCTAAATTTTGATAGAATTACATTTTTTGTTTATGATAGAATTATATTTTTAGTACAAATAAGAATATACATAAAATGAAATTATTCATTTGGAACTGAAACGAAAACAGTTATTTTTGGCGGAGCGAAAACCGGAACTGAACCGAAAACCGTTATTTTTGGCGGAGCGAAAACCGGAACTGAACCGATATTAATTTTTTAGTTGAACCGGAACGAAAACCGGAACAAAAAAAATTACGGTTCGAAGCCCTGATTAACCGCTATATTTTTAACATTGTATGCGGAACACGTACTAGTACTTTTTCTGACGATTGATACTTGAGCGCTGATCACATACTAATACGGGTACTAGTACTCTTCATAGAGGAAAATGCTTTCAACGTTGCAACATTGTAAAACATTATTAGTTTTATGATTGCTCTTTTCATTTTTTTATAATGTAAAAATGTTTATATATAACATAATTCGAATAAATAAAACTATATACTTCTATTTCTATTTGATTTTTCATATTTACGATACTATTATAAATTTATCCGCTAAAATACTTTTACCGCGAATACTTTTAACATATTGTATGCGGCACACGTACTAGTACGTTTTCTGACGATTGATACTTGAGCGCATGTCACGTACTAATACGGGTTTTGCCATGTACCTCTTTATAGAGGAAAATGCTTTCAACATTGCATATGATTGCTCTTTTCATTTTTTTATAATGTAAAAATGTTTATATATAACATAATTCGAATAAATAAAACTATATACTTCTATTTCTATTTGATTTTTCATATTTACGATACTATTATAAACTTATCCGCTAAAATACTTTTACCGCTAATACTTTTAACATGTTGTATGCGGCATACGTACTAGTACGTTTTCTGACGATTGATACTTGAGCGCATGTCACGTACTAATACGGGTTTTGCCATGTACCTCTTTATAGAGGAAAATGCTTTCAACATTGCATATGATTGCTCTTTTCATTTTTTTATAATGTAAAAATGTTTATATATAACATAATTCGAATAAATAAAACTATATACTTCTATTTCTATTTGATTTTTCATATTTACGATACTATTATAAATTTATCCACTAAAATACTTTTACCGAGAATACTTTTAACATGTTGTATGCGGCACACGTACTAGTACGTTTTCTGACGATTGATACTTGAGCGCATGTCACGTACTAATACGGGTTTTGCCATGTACCTCTTTATAGAGGAAAATGCTTTCAACATTGCATATGATTGCTCTTTTCATTTTTTTATAATGTAAAAATGTTTATATATAACATAATTCGAATAAATAAAACTATATACTTCTATTTCTATTTGATTTTTCATATTTACGATACTATTATAAATTTATCCGCTAAAATACTTTTACCGCGAATACTTTTAACATGTTGTATGCGGCATACGTACTAGTACGTTTTCTGACGATTGATACTCGAGCGCATGTCAAGTACTAATACGGGTTTTGCCATGTACCTCTTCATAGAGGAAAATGATTTCAACATTGCATATGATTGCTCTTTTCATTTTTTTATAATGTAAAAATGTTTATATATAACATAATTCGAATAAATAAAACTATATACTTCTATTTCTATTTGATTTTTCATATTTACGATACTATTATAAATTTATCCGCTAAAATACTTTTACCGCGAATACTTTTAACATATTGTATGCGGCACACGTACTAGTACGTTTTCTGACGATTGATACTTGAGCGCGGGTCACTTACTAGAACGGATTAGTGTAACAACATGGTTTGCTTGTGGGTTCAAAAATAACGCTATATACAGGAAAACGAAGCCGAATGTTCTTGTCTACTACATAGATTCTGGAAAAATTTAGACAAATAAAAGCTAGATTTTACACCAGTTGATGCGTATCCACAGAACGGGAAAAAATTAAAACTATATACTACTATTTCTATTGGATTTTTCATATTTACGATACTATTATAAATATATCCACTAAAAATATATTTTCTGTTTACAAAAATCGTATGGTTTGCTATTTATATATTTTTATTGATATATTTGTTTATATAATTCAATATAAAATACGAAAAGTTGGTAAAAAAAATTAAATAATTTTCGATCTATTGAGATTAAACTGAATAACTACGCGCAAAACGCCCGCTCCTGGTACAATTCCAATGCGAAATGTACCCGCACAAAATGTGTTAATATAATTAAAACAACCTTAAATTTTTAAATAAACAAATTCTTTGTTGTATTCTAATTTAATTATTATTAAACATATTTGTATTTCTAAACGATTATATTTGTATGTAAATTTGAAGACGTCGGTGTTTTTGTAGTAACATCTGTTAAGTTGACATTACACTGATATGGCACTTAGGAAACCACGCATCCGTGTAGATCTGTCCTTCAATCTACGCATGTAGATCTTATCTAAAGTTATAGTCAGTTCTACCGATTTTGATTTAGTACTTTTTATTACTTTTACGCTGATCCGCATCTATATTCTGTAATTTTCAGTGATCCTTAGCAATTCGAATCCCTATATACTTAAAACTTAAATCGTCGTATTTTCAGTGAACCAAATAATTGTTTAGCATAATATCTAAAACAATCGAGCTTTGCTAATCTCGGTATATATGACAATCATCGCTGTAAAAAAAGCGAATAAAATATCGGAAAAAAAGTAGTTGCAATCAGCACTTTATCTATCATTCACACGCCATGTCACGAAATCGATTATAGCCAGTTCTTTTTCTTCTTTTCTGTCATTTCGATCTTTTACCATAACAGGGACCCCCTCCTTTAAATCCCGCATTAAGTCTTCACAGTTCGCTCCCTGGCCGTTAGCGAGCCAACCAACCTGTAAACATATGCCAGCAAGTGATATGTACCTCGACCAACCTTGCATTGAACCATCATCGAAAATCCAAGGCGGAGTTGTAAGAAAATAAAGAAAGAAAGGAGGTTTACGGACAGTTTCGTCGATGGAAATCTTATGGTAATCATTCCATTAAATCATTCCGATTCCCTCGTGCGTGCGGGGGTAGTAGGACAATCCATCTCGAGATCCCCCTGGCTGCACTGTCGCCTTCCACACCATCTTGTTACCATCCTTGAAAGCAAGAGATCTTTCTGGTAAGGAAAGCAAAATTTCACGGTTTGTTTTTTGTTGTTTTTCCCTCTGTATTAGCATTTCTGTGTAGTTCTCTTCTCTCTCTTCTGTGACCACTCTACTGTAAAGACATTAAAACGTTAGATAGGCTTTCAAACCGCCGATCGCAGACGCTGATAAACCTCGGGGAGGAAGATCCTCTGAGGAGAAGAAGAAAAAACCTTGAAAAACGCACAAAGCATGGTGTGGTTTGTGTTTGTCTGTATGTATGTACGTATGTTGTTTTGGTATTGCTCCGTCGCCTGGTCTCAGTCGGACGGCCTGCCGTAACTTTAATGGGCTGAGGAACAGCCATCGTGGAAAATCGGTGCAGACTAACTGGCTTCTACAAGGGATCTCTTTATGGACAAACATCAGAAGACTCTAGTAAAGTAAATAAGTCCCGAATTGTCTTTACATGCCGTTTGAAGGACTATTTTTGTGATCGGGATTGAACGCTGTGGCTTTAGTGGGACCTCATTCACATGCTGAACATTCAACCTTAACCCTCTAAGCGGTTCGCACGTACAATTCCGCCAAACCGATGATCCCTCCAAAAACGTTCCAAAAATAGATGTAATGTACATTTCTCCCAGTGTTTTCCAAATGGAGTTTTGAGGTAGGAGGGTCAGGACTCGATTGTTTGAGGAACTGCACCCCTATTTCCTGAGGCACAAAGACGCTGATAGCTTTTCATGGCTTTGTCAATCTCTATTTCGAAGTATTTCGTTTGCGGTAACAGATGTATCTCTAATTGCACCAATTAAATATCTTGGATAACTTTCGTAAAAAAAATATAAATAATTCTCTTAAAGAATATTTTTATTTGTACTTTTAGAATCCATTATTTCTTATGGGATGATCTTTGAGACTTGACGAGCTTTATGTGTATTAAAAATTAACAATCTATAATACCCATTTATATATCTATTTATAACCGGAAGTAAGGGGACAATAACGAGGGTGGGTTTCCCGTATTCCATTCTAGTCGACAAAGGGTGAAGTAAAAAAAATAAAGAACGCTTTGGCCACTGACACAATAAACCTTTAGCGTGTTTTTTGGAGACTTTTTTTAATCGGTGAGTTCCACTCGGAGGGTTAAGCAATTTTGTGGCTTGATGTGTTTATAAAAACTGGAGTCGCTGTTTTCACGAGTTCCAGGCTTGTTGGGTTTTCATGGTATCATCAAGATCTGTGCTATTGTTTACCTCCTTATCTACAATCAGCAATTGCGCATAAGATTTTGGAAGGGAAAGACGAACTTGCGTTTTAAAAGTAACCGGAAAATTACGACAAAATTCTATCACAAACTGAGATATGTCGTAATCTTCAAGTTAATTAATATCTTCAGGTAGCTCCGAGCTCAGTAATAATTCAGATGGATATATGAGCCGCTCAGAAGCCATTGCGGTTAAGTCCATTTTTTGATATTTCCTGATTTTTGGAAATTTTGATGAAATAAATAATAATCTTCTTAGTTATTAAAGGATATACTCGTTGGTTACTTTTTTTTAAAGTTAGACAGCCCTTTTTTTAATAGCTTCTGAATATATTGTATAATAATTTCAGAAGCCATTGTGAATAAGTTCACTTTTTATCAATATTTTTTTTACATAAACTTTGAAATGAAAATTAATTTATTATTCTTCTTTCGATATTTGTTGGCAGCACTGAAAAACATAAACATAAAACTTATGGCAATAAATGTTATTTTATTATTTTTTTTTATTTTTTATTTTTTATTTTTTTCAGAGTTTACACCTCAAAAAAAAGACTTTATACACTTTTCTAATTAAATTAATAAACCAAGAATTTTAAAAACTAATGTATCAAAAAACAATAATTTTCTCAATTTTTGTGTTTTGGACTTAACCGCATTGGCTTCTGAGCGGCTCATATATGAATACATGAATCTATGAATTTACACTTATGCATGCATACCCCCTATATAATAATAGCCTTAGCTATCTGACCGTCTGTCCTCGAATTTATGAAGCGGTTTGACCTGGAATGGATAGAGGCATCCAAATTGAATTCTTGAAGATTTAGGGTTAGCAACCTTCAAAACGAGGAAAGTTTATCTTTTCCTAATCTATCGATCCGATTCTAAAATAAATTGGTATAAATATGCTTCATATCACAGCAAAAAATACTGTCATCTTTAAAACGTTCGAAATCCTTTTGTTTATTGGATCAAATTGTGAATCTAAACCAGGGGTCGGCAACCTGTTTGTCCTTAAGGGCGCAATACTAAATTTGAAAATCACCGAGGGCGCATATTTTACAGATAATCAACAGGTATAAATAGGCATAAAAAAACAGATTTTTATAACTTTTTTCTTTTTTGGTGTCATACCTAATGATACCTATAATTCAGTGTGAAACATGAGTGTCTTGCAACGTGTTTATAGCTGAAACTATTTCTTTTTTATTTTTAAATTCTTCAAAAAGTGAATCAGCAGCTTCTAACATGGCTTCTTTCACTAATTCCCCATCTGTAAATGGTTATTTATTCTTAGCTAGCAAATGCGATATTTTATATGACGCGATCGTTGCTGCTTTATGTTGTTGCAGTGATTTAGTAAAAAAACTTTGCTGGTTAGTTATTGAACATTTAAAGAAATAATTTTTTCTTCTAATTTCAGAGTTCATTGGATAGTCACTATCAAAATTGATATGGACGGTCTTAAAATGTCGTTCAATATTACTTTTCTTGGGAATCGCAACACTATTATTACACAACAAACAAATACACTTCCCTTTGTAATCAACGAAACAATATAGATGTTCCCATTCATCGTTAAAATAATATGTTCTTTTTCTTTTACATTTATCCATGAAAGGTTTTGAAAGAAAAGAATTATTTCGGATTACTTGGTAGTTTTAAATGCACGGTTTACGTGTGGTCTATTCGAAATACGATCACACACTAACAAAAAATACGTGCGTGTTATTAAATAAGCTCAAGGTTAGCAAACTGCTAATCTATGCACAATCCTAAACTCAACTGACTACTTGCTGTATATCACCGTTTGACAAGAGTAAGTAAATCGTTCTGGCTATCATACATTTACATTAGTCCAGCGAGGGCGCATTAAAAATCGATCGGGGGCGCCATGGCGCCCGCGGGTGCCGCGTTGCCTACCTCTGATCTAAACCATTCTCAAATCAACTTAATTACATGCACAAAATTTCATCAAAATCAGTCCGGTCGTTTAGGAGGAGTTCTATTACAAACACACGGAAAGAAGGATGTTATATATTAAGATAAGTAAACTAGAATGTTATAAGAGAGAATGATTATTTGATGAACATTTTACAGTAACTGTCACTCATACTGCAGTAGCGCTTGAATCAAACACGATCATCTTCCAGAAAATTACGCACGGAATCCTGGATTTTTAATAAAGAAATCGTTTTTATAGGAATATATAGCGAACCTAAACCATTCTCGAATCAACTGAATTATATACACAATATTTCATCAAAATCAGTCCAGTCGTTTTGGAAAAGTTCTATTACAAACACACGGAAAGAAGGATTTTATATATGAAGGTAAGTAAGCTAGAATGTTAAGAGAGAATGCTTAATTGATGAAAACTTTAAAGTAACTGTCACTCATATTGCAGTAGCGCTTAAATTAAACATGATCATCTTCCAGAAAATACTGCACGGAATCCTGGATTTTTAATAAAGAAATAGTTTTTAGAGGATTATATGGCGAATCTAAGCCATTCTCGAATCAACTTAATTACATACACAAAATTTCATCAAAATCAGTCCAGCCATTTAGAAGGAGTTCTATTACAAACAAACGGAAAGAATTTTATATATTAAGATAAGAAATCTGGAATGTTAAGAGAGAATGATTAATTGATGAAAACTCTACAGTAACTGTCACTCATACTGCAGTAGAGCTTAAATCAAACATGATCATCTTGCAGAAAATCACTCACGGAATCCTGGATTTTTAATAAAGAAATAGTTTTTATAGGGTTATATGGAGAATCTAAACCATTCTCGAATCAACTTAATTATATACACAAAATTTCATCAAAATCAGTCCAGAAATTTAGGAGTTCTATTACAAACACACGAGTAGAAAAATTTTGTATATAAGATAAGTAAGCTAGAATGTTAAGAGAGAATGATTAATTGATGAAACCTTTACAGTAACTGTCACTCATACTGCAGTAGCGCTTGAATCAAACATGATCATATTCCAGAAAATCACGCACGGAATCGTGGATTTCTAATAAAGAAATAGTTTTTATAGGATTATATGGCGAATCTAAACCATTCTCGAATCAACTTAATTACATACACAAAATTTCATCAAAATCAATCTAGCAGTTTAGGAGGAGTTCTATTAAAAACATACGGACTGAAGAATTTTATATATAAAGATAAGTATGCTAGAATGTTAAGAGAGGATGATTAATTGATGAAACTTTACAGTAACTGTCACTCATACTGCAGTAGCGCTTGATCATCTTCCAGGAAACAAAGCAGAACTTTCGAAACAAAGGTTCTATGACTTCTAATAGAACGTTCAGTATACATATTGGGCGCTTTACTGGATATTATTACCCACATGTTTTTACAACAATGGGTTTTTGTTGAAATCAGTTCAACGAGGCAGTAAATAAAAATAACAATAAGGAAAATCACGTAAAATGCAATTTTTATAAGTTCATCCTCAACAAATCACCAGGAGGAAATAAGTTTCCAGGAAAATTTAGACACATTAAATTTAAATATACACATGTATTTTCCTTTTAAACATCCCTTTTTATGTTTTGAAAAAGAAAATTTTAGTTTTATGTAAACTTAAATTGGTAATATCCTTGAAAGATCCTGTGTTTGATATCTTGATTGCCTGTTAGATATAACGTTATCATTGATTCTAAATAGTCCTGAAAATACCAGTTAAATAGTTCTTCAGAAAAGCGAATAAAAAGTAATAGAAACATATTTATTTATCGCTCTTCTGTACAAATCCCAGTGGCATTGTGGTTCGAATTGTGTTTTATAGAATCAAAATTCGAAAACAATACAACATAATTAGTAATTTATAAACATCGTTTTAAAGTAGTAAATTATTTAAAACATCCCTTTCTATGTGTTGAAAAAGAAAGTTTTAGTTTTATGTAAAC
The DNA here is from genome assembly GCA_032207245.1 of Pardosa pseudoannulata. Classification (NCBI taxonomy): domain Eukaryota; kingdom Metazoa; phylum Arthropoda; class Arachnida; order Araneae; family Lycosidae; genus Pardosa; species Pardosa pseudoannulata. The sequence goes on from CM063499.1 coordinate 50,375,862, forward strand.
TTAAATTGGTAATATCCTTGAACGATCCTGTGGTTCATATCTTGGTTGTATGTGAGATATAACGTTATCATTGATTCTAAATAGTCCTGAAAATACCAGTTAAATAGTTGCTTCAGGAAAGCGAATAAAAAGTAATAGAAACATATTTATTTATCACTCTTCTGTACAAAGCCCAGTGACTTTGCGGTTCGAATTGTCTTTTATAGCATCAAAATTGGAAAACAGTACAACTTAATCAGTAATTTATAAACATCGTTTTAAAGTAGTAAATTATTTAAAACATCCCTTTGTATGTGTTGAAAAAGAAAGTTTTAGTTTTATGTAAACTTAAATTGGTAATATCCTTGAAAGATCCTGTGGTTGATAAGTTAGTTGTCCGTAAGATGTAACGTTATCATTGATTCTAACTAGGCATGAAGATACCAGTTAAAAAGTTTTCGGAAAAGCAAATAAAAGGTAATACAAACATATATATTTTTCACTCTACTATATAAAGTCAATTAGCATTGGGGTTGAGGTTACCTTTTATAACATCAAATTTCGAAATCAGAACAACATAATTAGTAATTTATAAACATCGTTTTAAAGTAGTAAATTATTTAAAATATCCCTTTCTATCAGTTGAAAAAGAAAGTTTTAGTTTTATGTAAACTTAAATTGGTAATATCCTTGAAAGATCCTGTGGTTGATAAGTTAGTTGTCCGTAAGATGTAACGTTATCATTGATTCTAACTAGGCATGAAGATACCAGTTAAAAAGTTGCTTAAGGAAAGCGTACAAAAAGTAATAGAAACATATTTATTTATCACTATTAAAAATAAATTTTACTACTGAATATCCTTGAAAGATCCTGTGGTTGATATCTTGGTTGCCCGTAAGATGTAACGTTATCATTGATTCTAAATAGTCCTGAAAATACCAATTAAATAGTTGATTCAGGAAAGCGAAAAAAAGTAATAGAAACATATTTATTTATCACTATTCTGTACAAAGTCCAGAGGCGTTGGGATTGCCTTTTATAGCATCAAAATTCGAAAACAGTACAAAATAATTAGTAATTTATAAACATCGTTTTAAAGTAGTAAATTATTTAAAACATCCCTTTCTATGTGTTGAAAAGAAAGTTTTAGTTTTATCTAAACTTAAATTAGTAATATCCTTGAAAGATTCTGTGGGTGATATATTGGTTGCCCGTAAGATGTAACATTGTCATTGATTTTAAATAGTCCTGAAAATACCAGTTACAAAGATGCTTCATGAAAGTGAATAAAAAGTAATAGAAACATATTTATTTATCACTCTTCTGTACAAAGCCCAGTGACGTTGGGATTCGGATTGCATTTTATAGCATCAAAATTCGTAAACTGTACAACATAATTAGTAATTTATAAACATCGTTTTAAAGTAGTAAATTATTTAAAACATCCCTTTCTATCAGTTGAAAAAGAAAGTTTTAGTTTTATGTAAACTTAAATTGGTAATATCCTTGAAAGATCCTGTGTTTGATATCTTGATTGCCTGTTAGATATAACGTTATCATTGATTCTAAATAGTCCTGAAAATACCAGTTAAATAGTTCTTCAGAAAAGCGAATAAAAAGTAATAGAAACATATTTATTTATCGCTCTTCTGTACAAAGCCCAGTTTCGTTGGGGTTCGAATTGTCTTTTATAGCATCTTAATTCGAAAACAGTAAAACATAATTAGTAATTCATAAACATCGTTTTAAAGTAGTAAATTATTTAAAACATCCCTTTCTATGTGTTGAAAAAGAAAGTTTTAGTTTTATGTAAACTTAAATTGGTAATATCCTTGACAGATCCCGTGTTTGATATCTTGGTTGCCTGTTAGATCTAACGTTATCATTGATTCTAAACTGTCCTGAAAATACCAGTTAAATAGTTGCTTCAGGAAAGCGAATAAAAAGTAATAGAAACATATTTATTTATCACTCTTCTGTACAAATGCGGCTTTTATTCATTGTGTTTTATAGAATCAAAATTCGAAAACAATACAACATAATTAGTAATTTATAAACATCGTTTTAAAGTAGTAAATTATTTAAAACATCCCTTTCTATGTGTTGAAAAAGAAAGTTTTAGTTTTATGCAAACTTAAATTGGTAGTATCCTTAAAAGATCCTGTGTTTGATACCTTGGTTTCCTGTTAGATATAACGTTATCATTCATTCTAAATAGTCCTGAAAATACCAGTTAAATAGTTGCTTCAGAAAAGCGAATAAAAAGTGATAGAAACATATTTATTTATCACTCTTAAAAATAAGTTTTACTATTGAATATTTTGTCAATAAATATTTAAATATGTTTGTTTTGCATTAAATACTATTCATTATATTTATTTAAAAAATGTACAAGAATAAAATATTGTTATGTATAATTGATACACGTTACCTGCTATATGTCATTTCTCAGAAATGCAATTATCTGTACATTACCGGTAAAATATTATAAAGATTTTCATCTCCTATATTAAATGAATAAGTAGTTAAATTTACTAGCCCTAATATACATTATACATTGAATTTCTTCCACATAACTAAAATAAAACAGGAAAATAACCCAATCTAATTACTTCTAGATTTAAATACTCTCTTTGCAGGATACAAATCTATTTCCCGTTAATAATATTTCAGCTGTATTTTATGATTCTTTCTTTCTTTTTCTTTTTGGATAAAAAACGCCTGTGCGCCGTAAAGAAAACATGTTTGTGTGCAGCTGGTTAGGTTTGTTTGGTTAAAAGTATTTAACACTAGAATTACGGAAGGGATCATTTTGATGCCTAGTGAACTTTTATCTATATTTTTTTTGCAAATATCTTAATCCTTTCTTGATTTTTCCTAAATCATTGTGATTTACTAAATAGTAAAGATTTCAAGAAAATCGTAATTTTATTTTAGCCCTAACAAATGACTATAGAAATACGACAGGCTATACACTGATTTTGAAGACAAGTGTAAACTTCATAATGACTCTTTCACTATTTTATTAGCAGAACTATAAGCATTCATAGAGTTGTTGTACATAATGGGGCATTAGCCGCCAAGGGCTTACCAATTCTTAGTTTGTGGTTCAAGACTTGACCAAAGTTTTTTCATGAAACTATGAGTAGAGATAAGTCTCCGGAATTTATGAAATTTCTTCGTTTTGAAAATAAACTAACAAGGTCTTCACGTTTGCAGTGTGATAAATTTACGCTAATATCCGAGGTATGGAATACTTTTATAGAAAGCTGTAAGCTTTGCTACAAACCAAATGAAAATATTACGTTTGATGAACAGTTATACCCTACAAAAACAAGATGCCGTTTTTTGCAGTATATACCTAACAAGCTCGATAAGTTCGGAATAAAATTTTGGCTAGAAGTAAATGTTAAGACAAAATTTAAACGGATTTCCATATTTAGGAAAAGATGAAATGAGACAAGTGATCAAAGTTTAGGAGAGAACTTAGTAAATCGTTTAATTGATCCTGCATACCTGCAAAGTCTGTATTTTTAAAAACAAACTGTAGTTTGTCATAATTTGCGTATTTTTAATTTATTTTTCCAAATATATATAAATATAGATAATATGCAGATATCTTATCAAGGGGTCAAAATGACACCTGCCGTAATTCTAGGTATACAAAGACCACCGTAATTCTAGTGTTAAAATAGTCCGTTTCTATGTAGGAACTTTAAGTTCCAACTCTCCTACCATAACAGAGGAAAACTGAATTTCCATCCACTGGCGTCATCTGAGATTTATTGCGTCATATCGCTGTTTCCTATTGGCGTTTTAGTGCTTACCTGATAACGTAAATCTCTTGTCTATTTGAACGCTAAGACCGGATTGACTTTGTTAAGAAAAAAAAAAAATTTATATACACTACGATGGTCGAAGATAAAGATCGTCAAAGCGATTGTGATTATTTTCAGGATTAAATAAAAAAAATATTTATTATCTAATGTAACTTATTGACTTTTATTGTTAGTTTTTTAGCATAATCTACAATGGTTTATGTGTAAGTACATTGCGTTATGATATCAATTAAAATGCGATTTGTAAGTCATTCTACATTTTCTTCTGTTACTTTAGATTTTCAAATTTTTTCGGTGAGATAAATTACAATTTAATGAAAAATATATCGATTAAAAATAGATGTTGTAACCAGACATTTATTGTTATGAACTTTTGATTTTTCTTCAGATCGTCATCAGGTAAAGCTTTATGTTATATGCAAATAACAACACAAAACTAAGAATTGGTAAATCTGTTCTGAAAAAGCAAAACCAATTCTACTATTGAAATGACTTTCGATAGACATTTATAACCTCGGGAAAAAAAGAAAGAAAGATTATATCCAACTGGGAAATCTAAGTAATTCTTTGTAAAAAAAACCTAAGTGACTTTCTATGTACACCAATTACATGGATGATATTTTTGTCTGTAAAATAAGAATAACAATCTTTACAATTCTAGCTATTTTTCTTTTTCATATCGTGAAACTTCATCACTCATCAAACAAGTATTTTCCTTTTCGATGGAGTCCTTCAGAATGTCAACAAGTAAAGCAATTTGTAACATACTAAGGACGGGTAAATGGTTTCTTTCTAGAAAAGCAAAACCAATTCGTACTATTGAAATGACTTTCGATAGACACTTATAACCTCGAAAAAAAAAAGAAAGAAAGATTATATCTAACTGGGAAATCTAAGTAATTCTTTGTAAAAACAAATCCTAAGTGACTTTTTATGTACACCAATTACATGGATGATATTTTTGTTTGTAAATTAAGAATAACAATCTGTACAATTCTTGCTATTTTTCTTTTTCATATCAGGAAATTTCATCACTCATCAAGTATGTACTTTACTTTCTGATGGAGCCCTCCAGAATGTCAACAAGTAAAGCAATTTGTAACATACAAAGGACGGGTAAATGGTTTCTTTCTAGAAAAGCAAAACCAATTCGTACTATTGAAATGGCTTTCTAAAGACACTTATAACCTCGAAAAAAGAAAGAAAGATTATATCTAACTGGGTAATGTAAATAATTCTTTGTAAAAACAAATCCTAAGTGACTTTCTATGTAAACCAATTACATGGATGATATTTTTGTCTGTAAAATAAGAATAACAATCTTTACAATTCTAGCTATTTTTCATATTGTGAAACTTCATCACTCATCAATCATGTATTTTCCTTTCCGATGGAGCCCTTCAGAATGTCAACAAGTAAAGCAATTTGTAACATACTAAGGTAAATGGTTTCTTTCTAGAAAAGCAAAACCAATCCGTACCATTGAAATGACTTTCGATAGTCACCCATTACCTAGAAAAAAAAAGGTAAGATTGAAGATGTTTATCTAAAAGAAGCACCGATAATTTGCATTACTACTTCCAAACTATTTATACGTTTGCTAGTTTGTTACCGGATGGCGAACAAGCAGTACCATTTCCAATTAATATTTATGCGACGAATCCCCAAACTGCTGTCATCGTCGTAGTTTTTGTACGCGATCGTATCGTTCCATTCATAGGTGGGGGCAATCATGCGGGGCCCGGCAATGCGTTACGAATTCTCGATTCGTACACAACAACCTCCAGAATTGGGATGCCACGGAGAAAAACTGTGATTCGTAAAACGGCCGGGCGACGTACGCCGCATTCCAAATCAGCTACACAATATCGTCTTCTTATCGTGCCAACTCAATCAATCAAAATCTGATCTACATGTCCATTTTATTCTCGTTCTAAAGTGAAAAAATTTTTTCCATTATTATCATAATTCTAATGGTTCCTTTTGGCTCGGTGAACTTATCGCCAAAAAGAGACAAAACGTTCAATTCGATAAAAAAATTTTTTTGTCGTATACAGAAAGCATTGTAATCGTCCATAAATTTAATATCCAGACTGGGATGAAAAGATCGTCTTACATTGTTACTAAATTATTTTTGTATTCGATAAAAGTTTTTTTTCTCGTATACAGAAAGCATTGTAATCGTCCATAAATTTAATATCCAGACTGGGATGAAAAGATCGTCTTACATTAAGTTACTAAATTATTTTTGTATTCGATAAAAGTTTTTTTTTTCTCGTATACAGAATGCATTGTAATTGTCCATAAATTTAATATCCAGACTGGGATGAAAAGATCGTCTTACATTAAGTTACTAAATTATTTTTGTATTCGATAAAAGTTTTTTTTCTCGTATACAGAAAGCATTGTAATTGTCCATAAATTTAATATCCAGACTGGGATGAAAAGATCGTCTTACATTAAGTTACTAAATTATTTTTGTATTCGATAAAAGTTTTTTTCTCGTATACAGAAAGCATTGTAATCGTCCATAAATTTAATATCCAGACTGGGATGAAAAGATCATCTTACATTAAGTTACTAAATTATTTTTGTATTCGATAAAAGTTTTTTTTCTCGAATATAAAAAAGCATTGTAATCGTCCATAAATTTAATATCCATACTGGGATAAAAAGATCGTCTTACATTGTTACTAAATTATTTTTGTATTCGATAAAAGTTTTTTTTCTCGTATACAGAAAGCATTGTGATCGTCCATAAATTTAATATCCAGACTGGGATGAAAAGATCGTCTTACATTAAGTTACTAAATTATTTTTGTATTCGATAAAAGTTTTTTTTCTCGTATACAGAATGCATTGTAATTGTCCATAAATTTAATATCCAGACTGGGATGAAAAGATCGTCTTATATTAAGTTACTAAATTATTTTTGTATTCGGTAAAAGTTTTTTTCTTGAATATAAAAAGCATTGTAATCGTCCATAAATTTAATATCCATATGACTGGGATAAAAAGATCGTCTTACATTAAGTTACTAAATTATTTTTGTATTTGATAAAAGTTTTTTTTCTCGTATACAGAAAGCATTGTAATTGTCCATAAATTTAATATCCAGACTGGGATGAAAAGATCGTCTTACATTAAGTTATTAAATTATTTTTGTATTTGATAAAAAAATTTTTCTCGTATACAGAATGCATTGTAATTGTCCATAAATTTAATATCGTCTTATATTAAGTTACTAAATTATTTTTGTATTCGATAAAAGTTTTTCTTCTCGAATATAAAAAGCATTGTAATCGTCCATAAATTTAATATCCATATGACTGGGATAAAAAGATCGTCTTACATTAAGTTACTAAATAATTTTTGTTTATTCATTCACTCTTTATTTATTTATTATACCACTTCCACTCACTCACTCACTATATGTGTGGGTATAAAAGAACGGTTATTATTAATAACTAGCATATAGCCCGTCATAGACACGATTAGTAAAATTTTTAATTTTCCAGGTTTGTAGAGTACCCTGTAAGGCAGGTAAAAAAATGGTTGTTTATAGGCAGAGAATTATCTGGTACAACCTCAATAATTTGTTTATCTTCATACTCTTCTAAAGTATCCCGATACTGTGATTGCAGTTTAGAATCACTTTGAATTCGTTTAGAAAGGTAATTCAAAGTTTTCTTAGCTACATCGAAATTAACGTTAAGTTCTTTCTAATTTTTTTGCCACAGTAATTAATGGAAGTGAAGGAACGAAACAATCATTTCCACTACACACTGGAGGTAGATGGAATTTGCTGTTAATACCAGTGATAAAATTTTCATCGCAACAAAAGATAATCGTAGATTAAATTTAAAATTATCACATATGTACCTAATGTATTATTTAAGCCAAATATAGAAGACAATTATTTACGTAACATCTAAGTTCAGTGATAAAACGTATGAAAATGACGCAGACGATATTTAAATAATTTAAAATAAGAAATTATTAAATGAGAAAAATGACGTCATAATGCTAGAAAAAATGTTATTTTTACCTAATTATTAAACTTGATTAAAATAAATCTTAATTCTCTGCTCCCGAGGATACAGGGCTATTTAATGACATTAAAGTGGAAATGGATTTTGAACGTGCTTAACTAATCATAGAAATCAATGCGGTTCTATTTTCAGTTCATTTTAAATTCGAGGACAACTGTCGGAACTTTTCTTTTGGCTATTTTTATATAGAAAATGTACTTATTAAAGTGTAAAAATAGCAATATGGGCTTAACTAATCATAGTAAAATCCTGCGGTTTTCATAATTTCATATTTAAAACTTTGTAGTAAAAATTGTCTTTTCAGGGATTCTCTGTCCCGGATACTTTTGGCTATTTTTATATAGAAAATGTACTTATTAAAGTGTAAAAATAGCAATATGGGCTTAACTAATCATAGTAAAATCCTGCGGTTTTCATAATTTCATATTTAAAACTTTGTAGTAAAAATTGTCTTTTCAGGGATTCTCTGTCCCGGATACTTTTGGCTATTTTTATATAGAAAATGTACTTATTAAAGTGTAAAAATAGCAATATGGGCTTAACTAATCATAATAAAATCATGCGGTTTTCGAAATTTCATATTTAAAACTTTGTAGTAAAAATTGTCTTTTAAGGGATTCTCTGTCCCGGATCTTCTTAAATAGAGTAAGTGTTGTTCTTAGATTCTTCGTGAGGCAAACAAGCTGGCCGTAAACCAAGTCTTCTATAAGAGTCTAAATTCGAGAGTGGTAGCTCCGTGACGCTAACCACTGTGCACGGTGTGTGCTTCCATTACTCACTGATTAACCTGGCATGTCCCCACTCTTCTGTTCCATCCACATTCTTCGTCTTTTATGCATTGCGGCGTGTCTGATTTGGTAGTCAACGCTTTATCACGGTCCCATAACAAAAAAAGGTAAAAAAGACGGCGATTATTTCAGAATGAGAAAGAAATGATGAATGCGTTTAGTGATAAACCAGGGTCAGGTACGAAACTTATCCCCTTCTACAACAACACAGGGCTGTGTGTGTAACCCCCTCCCTCCGCATGAACATCGAGTTCGTGATCTCATCGGCCATCCATAAAAACGACCGACAATATTCTAACATATCTAACCCCCCTTTCGATAAGAAAAAAAAAAGGAACAAGCTGACAGGGTTACGTCTGTTGGAAACGTTCCTCGAGCCCCGTGCTTTGGCTGTCTGCACCGATTCCTCAAAAAAACATATCGGAGCTCGCTGGAAATCATCGGGTATTTGGGGAGAAGATCACTTTCGGCTTTCCTTTTCGCTCAGGGATTGCCCCGATCGTTAATCATGATCCTTTTTGAGCTCACCGTGGCACCTTCGTTCTGCAGCATCTGTAATTACTTCCTCGAACGTTTTTCAGTGGCGGGTTTCTTATTTCTTTTTCTCTTTTTTTTTCTGGCTTGGACTGAAACATCGCTGCCATCGGGAATCTGCTCGGACTCTATATATAGCTGCTGGTGTCTACAGAACAGCTCGTGTTCCCCAAAGTGACCTGTCAAGCGGTTTGAACCGCTGGATTGACATCGAGTGAGCTTCCATCTATTGGGCTTTTGCAGTATTGTTTATATTTCATTGTTGTTCGACATTTGGAAACAATATCATTTTCTGCTCCTCCGTACAATATTGTTTATGCATTCCCTTGTTTGGTTAATGGTTCAATAAGATATATGGTGTTTTTCTAATTTTAATTGTAAACAATTTGGTTTGATATTTATGTATTATTTTTTTAATTTAAAATTTAACCATCGATTATTTTTAGTTGCAAGATAATCCCCATCCAAAAAACAAACCATTTTTTCACCTGCCTCATAGGGTACTTTACAATTCTGGAGAAATAAAAATTTTACTGATTCCGTCGTATGACGGGCTATATGATAGAAGTGTTAATAATTTTCTACTCTGGTTTAGTTAAATACATACTGGTGCTTTAATTTCAGATTGGAAAAAGTATAGATGAATGAAAAATTCTTTATTTTCGTTGACTAGAATCCAATAAAAGTGAATTAGAGCTCATGTTGAAGAGAAGTTCATTTTAAGGTCAGCTCAATGCCTTTCTCTTTTGGCTCGAGTTCTGATTTTGCTTATTTTGCATGGAAATATGGCTATCAGATAGCACCATGTGAGAAATGGTGAAATTATTAAAAATGAAAGTTTTGCTGGGACTTTTGAGGGTTTTTAAAGGTTATTCGTAAAATATTTCACTACCAAATATGTAATAAAATGAAACTGGATTCATACTCTTTAAGGTAAATAAATATGGAAATATTTTTCAAAGTTTTTAAAATTTCAGAACTATATTGACCCGAATACCTATATTTTCTTTTATTTTTTGGTCTACTCCGAACAAGTTTACCCATCCTTGATTTACACCTTACGAGGTTTTGAGACATCTCACTCTAAACACGGTAAGTTGTTCTATATTAAGAGTTATTACTTGATAAGAATATTAAAACTGTGACAACATCAGATGTTGCATAGTAATTATATTTTATTTTCTTTCAAAGTTTTTAGACTCTCACACATTAAAAATCCCATAAGCATATTTGCGTCTGATTAGCCCATAGCTTATTATGGGGATTAGTCAAAAATATATTACGTAAAATATCTTTGGAAATGTTAGAAACATCAAAAGTCACATAAGCTTATTTTACTTCGATTAGCCCAAAGCTTAGTATGAAGATTAGTCAAAATATATTAAGTAAAATATTTTTGAAAATGTTGGAAACATCTAAAATCACATAAGCTTATTTTACTTCGATTAGCCCAAAGCTTAGTGTGAAGATTAGTCAAAAATATATTACGCAAAATATTTTTGAAAACGTTAAAAACATCTGAAGTCACATAAACATGTTTGCTATGATTAGCCTATAGTTTAGTGTGAAGATTAGTCAAAAAAATCTTGCGTAAAATAGTTTTGAAAATGTTAAAAACAACCAAAGTCATATAAGCATATTTGACTCTGATTAGTCCATAGCTTAGTATGAAGATTGGTCAAAAATATATTACGCAAAATATTTTTGAAAATGTTAAAAACATCTAAAGTTACATAAACATATTTGACTCTGATTAGTCCATAGCTTAGTTGGAAGATTGGTCAAAAATGTATTACGTGAAATTTTTGAAAATGTTAGTTTGGATTTGGGTTTTGGAGCATTACGATCTACTTTTTTTGCTACACGAGGGCTAATTGAAAATGTTAGAAACATCTAAAGTCACATAAGTATATTTGACTCTGATTAGCCCATACCTTAGTATGAAGATTGGTCAAAAATATATTACGTAAAATGTTTTTGGAAAAGTTAGATCCTCTAAAGTAACAAACATATTTGACTCTGATTAGTCCATAGCTTAGTATGAAGATTGGTCAAAAATATATTAC
>CM063499.1:50392120-50399620 GCA_032207245.1 Pardosa pseudoannulata
TGATTTAGCAACACTTTTGTTACTTGTGGAAATCCCAGGTCACTATTACATATTGTTTATTAAAGTTTCTTGGTACAAGTCACTGCCAATATGAGTTAGAATAAAAGAAAACCTACTAAGAAATATGTGTGTTACAAGAATCAAATTAGAAGTGAGATTGGCGATGTAAACAATTCAGAATTCCTTTGCACTTTGTTTTGAAAAGTACCACTAGCTTGAAGACTATATCTTAATTTTATTTCTGATACTTAACACTTTGTAAAAATATTTTAATTAAGAATATGTAAGAATTGTAAAATAAAACAATTTTTTTAAATAAAAAAATAAATTATTCACGCACAGTTTTCATTATTAAATCGTAATTTAAGTGATAAAACATTGAAATCTATAAGTGATTATAATTTTTAAATATATAAGTTAGAAATAAAGTTTTCATATCATGTAATATAATTTTTTTATTTTCATTCTATGTAAATTATATTATGCGAGCAATATATTTAATTCAATAATAAAAATATTATTTTTATTTTCAATATCTCAACTTTTTTTATTTTTTTAATATGTCCCATATAAATTTTATGTTACATTATAAAAATATATTTTATAAGTTTGATATAAAATTAGGCAGATAAATCATGGTTAAAACCTGATATATATATCATAATAAAATACAAGTGGTGATAAAATGGAAAATTTAATCTAGAAATAACTATGTGCCCTTAATTCAATGAAAGGGACTTAACTGTGTTAGCAAAATGTTGCATGTGTTGTCCTATGTTATATGGATGTATATAACATATACATATATATTATAGTCATAGATGTAGTCATTTAGAATCGCCTTTAAGCAGTAGGTCGTTCTCATTAGCCCTCGTGTATTAAACTGTACACCGTAACCTCAACATCAAAAAATAAAGAGACCAAATTTAACCAATTTGAAGGTACCAAAATAATTCAATTTTTAATGTAATTACTTCATAAATGTTATCTTATGAATTAAAAATGTAAATATTTATAAGTTTTCTTTTATTTCTTAATTTTTTTTATTATATTTTTTTTTTTATACAAATTTTCCTTTAAGCTACATTATGTTTTTTAAAATTCTATACTACAAATCTTAAAATAGTATAATAAATAAATTGCTTAACATTTATAGTGTTTCTATAATATTTATTTGTTATATGTGATATAAAGATTTTCCATGTACGCATTTATATATATTTCAAAAGAAAAAATTATTTAAATGAGAGCTATCATCTGTTTAAATTTAAAATGTTATAAATAAAAAAAATCGAAAAATCATTCATGTCTTAAATTTTTTTTATTGCAGAAGTTCTTGATTCTACATCATTGGCTTCCATACCCAGATATGAGTTTGGAGACGCAAATGGTTACTAAAAAAAGGTAAAGTACTCTAAAAAGTAAAGTTAAAAAAAGAAGTTTTAATAGGTGTTTTGCTGTTAAACCACTGTCCGCTAAAGTGTTAAATCATATTACCATTCTTAATTCGAAAAAAGATTTATCAGTTGTTTACTCTTGGGATTCAGGTGGACATCTACGTTCTTGGAATGTTTTCCCTTCTATTTCATTTACCTGTACTTGCCAGTATCTTACGCAGTCTTAATCAGGATTAACATTAATCAATTATCAATGTCAGTCTTCCTAATTCTATCAGTCATCCCTGGTTTTGTTACTTAACTTTATTCATTCACAAACTGCCGCTATTTTGTGTTGTAAGCAGTTGGTGAAGAACTGCTAATATGAAAGTTTTAGTTATAATTGTCAGTGTCTTTTATTGTCTAAATTTTATTAGTATCGTTCAGTCCAGATTCCAGATATAAAATGCATTTTATGACTCTTCTTAGTAAACATTTATAAGAGAAATATTTTTATTTATTTCTGGCGTTAATTGAAGCTCACAAACAGAAAATATCCTCCATGTCTCCCAATGACTAACGACTACAAAGATATTATATTGCAAAAATCCATAATGTTAATCTTGCGACTCCATATATATGAAAGTATTCTTGAAGATACATACACCCACATGCACACAGAAGCTAAGAAAAGCTTTATTTGTCGATTAATTTAAGCTTACAAGTGAAGTCTACATGAGATTTTCTCTTTCCCTTTCCCAACCGTAACTTCTAAGTAAAATTTCACGCATGTGAAGCGATCTAAAAACTTTGAAAATATCAGTTCAATATCCTTTAAGTATTTTTCAGTACAATAATTTACAACGACGGTGCTTCAGAACACTGCTCTTAATTATGAAAACGACTGTCAAAAATTTGTGATTTCATCCTCTTCTTTCCCAACCATAAAAATTTCACTCATACAAAATGATCTCAAAACTTTTAAAGTATCAAATGAAATTATCTATTCAAAATTTCGATTTATATGGCTGTCAAAGGAAAAAAATCTATTTGTCAACAATAGTGCTGTGTCATTACCATAATAAGCAATATGCTAAGTGTTTTACAGTACATTAACTTACAGCTAAAAGGCTGCAGAACATTGAATTTAAATTATGAAAACAGCAGTCAAAAATTTGTGATTTCACAGAGAGATAAATCCAGAGGGACGTGATATCTCATGTTCGGTCACTGTTTTTAGTGGAAGTGGGAGAAACTACTGTAAAATTTAAGCTTACAAGTGTAATTCTAGATGACATTTCTCCTTTTCTATCCCAACCATAAAAATTTCACTCATACAAAATGATCTCAAAACTTTTAAAGTATCAACTGAAATTATCCAATCAGAATTTCGATTTATATGACTGTCAAAGGAAAAAGAATCTATTTGTCAACAGTAGTGCTGTGTCATTACCATAATAGGCAATATTCTAAGTGTATTCATAATATTAATCTTGCGATTCGATATGTATAAAAGTATTCTTGGAGATACATACAACCATATGCACACAGAAGAATAGAAAAGCTTTATTTGTAGATTAGTTTAAGCTTGCAAGTGAAGCCTACATGAGATTTTCTCTTTCCCTTTCCCAACCGTAACTTCTAAGTAATATTTCACGCATATGAAGCGATCTAAAAACTTTGAAAATATCAGTTCAATATCCTTTCGAAATTTCGATTTATATGACAGTCAATGGAAAAAAATCTATTTGTCAACAGAAGTCGTGTTTCATTACCATAATAGGCAGTATGTTAAGTATTTTACAGTACAATAATTTACAATGACAGTGCTTCAGAACATTGCGCTTAAATTATGAAAACGATTGTCAAAAATTTGTGATTTCACAGAGAGATAAAAACCAGAGGGACGTGATATCTCATATTCGGTCACGGTTTTTAGTGGAAGTGGGAGAAACTACTGTAAAATTTATGCTTACAAGTGTAAGTCTACATGACTTTCATCCTCTTCTATCCCACCCATAAAAGTTTCACTCATACAAAATGATCTCAAAATTTTAAAGTGTCAACTTCATTTATCCAATCAGAATTTCGAATTATATGACTGTCAAAGGAAAAAGAATCTATTTGTCAACAGTAGTGCTGTGTCATTACCATAATAAGCAATATGCTAAGTGTTTTACAGTACATTAACTCACAGCGAAACAGCTGCAGAACATTGAATTTAAATTATGAAAACAGCAGTCAAAAATTTGTGATTTCACAGAGAGATAAAACCACAGGGACGTGTTATCTCATATACGGTCACGGTTTTTAGTGGAAGTGGGAGAAACTACTGTAAAATTTAAGCTTACAAGTGTAAGTCTAGATGACATTTCTCCTTTTCTATCCCAACCATAAAAATTTCACTCATACAAAATGATCTCAAAACTTTTAAAGTATCAACTGAAATTATCCAATCAGAATTTCGATTTATATGACTGTCAAAGGAAAAAGAATCTATTTGTCAACAGTAGTGCTGTGTCATTACCATAATAAGCAATATGCTAAGTGTTTTACAGTACATTAACTCACAGCGAAAAAGCTGCAGAACACTGCGTTTAAATTATGAAAACAACCTTCAAAAATTTGTGATTTCACTGAGAGATAAAACCAGGGGGACATCTCACATTCAGTTAAGGCTTTTGGTGGAAATGGCGGAAATTACTGTAATAAAAATTTAGTTCTTATTTTTTCCTTTTATTTAGGTATATCGAGAGGATGCTTTATGGATTACAAAAGGAAACTTGATGTTCTTTGTGGTTGTTGAGAATGAGTGGAGAGGCATAAAGATAGCCGGTTAAGATATGAAGAGCAGGGTTTATGAGAAGCGCTTGATTTAAACCGTGAAGCGTAATGGGTAAACAAGCGCTGTTCGGAATATTTAATGTTCCTTCAAAATCCCGTTGATGTTAGTAATTCAATGAGGGATACGCCCCGTCAATGAAAATTAAGTTTACTGGGAAAGACAAAATTCCAAAGTTACTGTGGTAATACGACAATTTTCAGAGTTGAGGATTATATCCACTGTATTTTTACTTTCTACTGTATGGTATCTAAAAGAAATTATTGTAATTGTCTGTACAATCGATCTGAAGATTTTCATGAATATAGGCATTTTATATCCGTTTCTTGCTGTCTGAAAAATGTTTTCATGTTTGTACGTGTACAACACGTACAAACAGTAATGAACGCCATTGATGTTAAACATGGTAACTCAAAAAGCTAGATGATATTTGTTAAAAATTGTATTGCATCTGTAATTTTCGTCCACTGCAGTTAATTTCTTGAAAGACGGGATTATACTAGACATATACACGTGTGTGTGTGTCATCACTATAATCCCTCTCTTCATCGAGGTTAAACGTGGTAACTCGAAGAGCTAGATGGATATTTGTAAAGAATTGTATAACATCTGTAATTTTAATCCACAGTCAATGTTTTGTAAGACGAAATTATATTAGACATATATATGTGTGTGTGTCATCACTATAATTACTCTCTCTAATGATGTTAAACGTGGTAACTCGAAAAGTTAGATGGATATTTGTTAAAAATTGCATGGCATATGTAATTTTCGTGCACTACAGTCAATTTTTTGAAGACGAGATTATACTAGACATATTACACACGTGTGTGTTATCACTATAATCACTTTCTCCATCGATGTTAAACGTGGTAACTTACTTAGTAACGTGGTAGTCACTTAGTAACGTGTTAACTAACGTGGTAAAGAGCTAGATGGATACTTGTAAAGTATTGTATTCCATCTGTAATTTTAATCCACTTCATTCAATGTTTTGTAAGACGAAATTATACTAGACATATTATACACGTATGTGTGTCATCACTATAATTACTCTCTCCAATGATGTTAAACATGGTAACTCAAAAAGCTAGATGGATATATGTTAAAAATTGTATTTCATCTGTAATTTTAGTGCACTACAGTGAATGTTTTGTAATACGGGATTATACCAGACATATACACGTGTATATGTCATCACTATAATCACTCTCTCCATCAATGTTAAACGTAGTAACTCACTTAGTAACGTGGTAACTAACGTGGTAAAGAGCTAGATGGATATTTGTAATATAATTGTATTGCATCTGTAATTTTAATCCACTTCAGTCAATGTAAGACGAAATTATACTAGACATGTATTACACATGTGTATGTACTATAATTACTCTCTCCAATGATGTTAAACAAGGTTACTCAAAAAGCTAGATGAATATTTGTTAAAAATTGCATTGCATCTGTAATTTCGTCCACTACAGTGAATTTCTTGTAAGACGGGATTATACTATACATATACACACGTGTGTGTGTGTGTGTCATCACTATAATCACTTTCTCCATCAATGTTGAACGTGGTAACTCACTTAGTAACGTGTTAACTAACGTGGTAAAGAGCTAGATGGATATTTGTAAAGAATTGTATTGCATCTGTAATTTTAATCCACTTCATTCAATGTAAGACGATATTAGACATATATTACACCTGTGTATGTCCTCACTATAATCACTCTCTCCAATGATATTAAACATGCTAACTCAAAAATCTAGATGGATATTTGTTAGAAATACTATTGCATTTGTAATTTTCGTCCACTACAGTCAATTTCTTGTAAGAAAGTATTATACTAGACTTATAGAAGTGTGTGTGTTATCACTGTAATCACTCTCTCCATCAATGTTAAACGTGGTAACTCACTTAGTAACGTAGTAATTCACTTAATAACGTGGTAACTAACGTGGTAAAGAGATAGATGGATATTTGTAAAGAATTGTATTGCATCTGTAATTTTAACCGACTTCAGTCAATGTTTTGTAACACTAGTATATATATGTATATGTGTATATATATATATATATATATATATGTATATATATATATATATATATATATATATATGTACACATATATATCTATATCTATCTATCTATCTATCTATATATATATATATATATATATATATACACAAATATATATACATTTGTATATATATGTGTATATAAATATGTATATATATATATATATACATACATACATATATACATATATATATGTATATGTATATATATGTATTGATCTATGTATATATATGTATATATATGTATATATATGTATATGTATATATCTGTATATATATGTATATGTATATATATGTATATATATGTATATGTATATATATGTATATGTATATATATGTATATATATGTATATATATGCATATGTATATGTATATATATGTAATATATGTATATATAATATGTATATATATGCATATGTATATATATGTATATGTATATATATGTATATGTACATATAATATATGTTATATGTATATATGTATATGTACATATATATATGTATATGTATATATATGTATATGTATATATATATATGTATAATATATATTATATGTATATAATGTATACTATATACACACACACACACACACACACACACACATATATATATATATATATATATATATATATATATATATGTATATATATATATATATATATATATATATATATATATATATATATATATATCCATCCATCCATCCATGTACAATAACTTGCATGCAACATATATATTTCATTGTTAAATAAGACGAACTATTGATTTATGATGAATCAGATGGAGCTAATTTTGTGCTAGAAAGGTACATCGTTTCATTATATATAGTATTTACTACATAGGTTAACTATTTTGTAGTTTATATTGGTACTTTAATATATGTATTGCTTTTGTTAAGTAAGCAACATTTTTTGATTTATGATGAACAGTAACAAACCATTTTGGGTTCAGAAGGTACAACGTCCTTTTAAATGAAACATGCATTACAAGGTCTTTGTCTGTTCGAAAAGAGAAAAAAAACTTAAAAGAAAATTAATAAATCCTACTGATTTACTATTCATCTTCCCAACGGGTGTTTGTATCGAATTACTCATTCTACCCCGGCAAGAGGGCAGAGGCTTTTCGACCCCAGGTTCGAGTCGAGAACGGCTCTTAATCATAATAAATTTCACCCGGGCCGAATTTCAAATGCCTCGAGAAGTAACTGA
>CM063499.1:50412120-50422120 GCA_032207245.1 Pardosa pseudoannulata
TGAATTTAATAAAAAAAAATCATAAAAATTTGAAAAATTGTAAAAATTTAAAAATAATAAAACAATTTTAGGATTAAGAATTCAAAAGAAAAAGCAGAAATTATTAAATTAATTAGACATTTAGATAAATTCGGTTACGTCGGGGGCAGAACCATTAATCTGAGAAGTACGACGATCAAATGGGCAGACACTCTAACCCATGTGCCAGCTTACACGTGGTGAAGGAGATGGTTAGAATATATAAAGGTGAAGTAAAAACAGTCCAGAAATTTAAATATTGCTCTCCGCCCTCGCCATCCTATAATAATGAATTTAGTATAGAATAAGGCTTGAAATAATAGCATTAAATGCTCGAAAAGTAGGGGATGAGGTGGATTTCGAACTCGCTTTAAATTTCACTAACCCTAACTCATAAAAAATCCAATATGGATGCCTGTATGTATTCCAGGTACAACCGCTTCATAAATTCGCGGACAGACAACTTAGGCTATTATTATATAGGGGATTTAATTACATCTTATTTTAAATTATTTACATACCGTCTGCATTATTTTCATACGTTTTATCACTGAACTTAGATATTCGGTAAATACTTTTCTTTTATACTTGGCGTAAATAAAAGATTAGGTACTTATGTGATAATTTTAAATTTTGTAGTTTTTGCAGGACCGAACATATGATTGTACGTAACCATCTGGCATCTTAATTTTTTTTAATTGTACAAAGTTGTACATTTTTATTACATACTTCAAATATAAGTGTACTTGTGTGCGGGAGTGTAAAAGAATGTAAAAGTGAAAAAATCAGAGATTGGTTCTTTAATATCTTATTCATAATGTAGATTCAATTAAACGCAGTAAATGCACAAACAAAATAAACGAAGGCTTAAACGGACATCTTTACTGGTCAACGACAGACAAAGGAAAGACACAAAAATCACTCTGCTCGAACAGAGGTGCACCCAAGAGCGAAGACAGATAGAAATTTTCCCGCTTAATCAGCGAGTTAAGTGTTAAGATCAGGAAAAAACGCTGAGCCATTTGCCGGCGACATCTGGAAAACGTGTTGAATAGAAAACAAAATTGCATCTATAGGATAGAAAGAATTTTAAGTCGAGGACTATTCTTTGATTATGACATTTAGAGGCTGGGAAAAAGATTTTAAGGAATTAGAATCGGAGGAGATTTTTAACACTAGATTGCCCGAGATTTCTGGTATACCTATATTGCCCCAAAACAGTCAAAATGACTGCATTGTGAAAAAATAACAAATATGTAAAGAAATTTGTTTAAAATTAATTTTTAATATTATATAATAAAGGAGGGCGGAAGTAACTACAATTATTCATAAACCCATTTATATGTTATAGAAAAAGTCACCAAATTCTAAGAAATTGTGTCATTATATTTCATAATTGTTTTTCTAATTGAAATTAAAAAACAGCCAAAATGACTGCCTTGGGCAATCTAGTGTTAAAAGATATTAAAGTTAAATACTTTTGATATATTACATGTATATATGTATACATATATTTCTATGTATGTATATGTATGCACACATATATGTAACTTCGGTACCGGAGTTCGTGGGTTTAAATCCCGCTACACGTATGAATGTTAGTACCCGTTCATAATCGGCTTTAATCAGTAGGTCCCGGTCTCATTAGCCTTCGTGTAGAAAAACAGTAGACCGTAACACTCCAAACCAAACATATATATGTAAAATATCAAAATTATTACACCTAAAATACCATCTAAAATTTTCCTTTTACTCTTTCTCATTCTTTCGTATCTATTTTCCCAGCCGTATACTATTTAAAATAGGGTTCGGTGAGTCAAATTCTTTTTACCAGTGTCCCAAAACATATGTTATCTATTTTATAAAATGTATCTTAATATATCCAAGTTATAATTTGAGGTAGTTTTTATGTTTATCCTTACATCTCTGCAGATGAACATATAATTTTTAGATATATATATATTCTTGAGAATATACTAACAAAATAATCGTTCTTTATACTGATAAAATAGGAGTAAATAATAATTGAATTATATATATAATCTGTAGAATCTCATTTCGGAGATTTATATTCCACAAGATTTCTCTCGAATCAGAATTGCAACTGAACTATCAACTATCTTATATTTCTCCTTATATAATATCGCGCTGCCATGCACTTAACAGTATAATCATAAAATGCAATTAAGGTGTGATTTTCATGTTAACGTTTATTCCCGAAAATGGAGATCGAAATTTAGAAATTCCGAAATTTCTGGAATTGAGTATTTACGTATGCTGACAATATACATTTGTCTAGGAAATGGAAATCAAGTTTGTACAATTCCGTAATTTTAACTTCCAATTTTTGGTTAGTTTGTTTCCTTAATAGATTTTGTATGCATTAAAATTCCCTTATGATCACGATGCTTTAATTTTTAAAACCACTGCATTCAAAGAGAGAAATATTTTTATATATACCTATAAAGCAAATCATTTTACCAATTTTTTTCTTCAATGGTTACAAGAAATCACAGTGGATATAAATAATTACAACATATCTGGACGTTAATTATTTTATGACATGTACTGCAATATAAGCAAGTTTGAATTTGTGATAGTTTTTATGTTTATACTTAAATCTCTACCGATGAACATATAATTTACAGACATACATATTCATGTATATAAATTAACAAAATACCATTTTTTCATATTGATAAATAAGAAGTAAATGTTAATCGAATTTATGTATAATCTCTAGAATCTCTTTTCCGAAACTTATATTCCAGATGATTTCTCTCAAATCAGAATTGCAACTGTACGATCAACTATCTTATATTTCACCTTATATAATATCGCACCGCTATGCACTTAACAGTTTAATCATGAAATGCAATTAAGTTGTAATCACGTTAACATTTACTCCCGAAATTGGGGATTGAAATTGACAAATCCTGAAATTTTCGGAATTGAACCTTTATGCATGTGAACACTATATATTTATCTAGGAAATGGGAAATAAGTTTTAATAACACCGTAATTTTAACTTCCCTTTATTAATTAGTTTGTTGTCTTAATAGATTTAGTATAAGTTAAATTTCCTTTCTCATCGCTTTGCTTTAATTTTAAAACCACTGCATTCAAAGACAGATATATTTTTTAAATATATCTATAAACTAACAAAATACCATTTTTTCATACTGATAAATGAGAATTAAATTTTAATCGAGTTTATATATAATCTCTAGAATCTCTTTTCCAAGATTTATATTCCAGATGATTTCTTTCAAATCAGAATTGTAACTGTACGATCAACTATCTTATATTTCTCATTATATTTCACCGACAATGCGCTTAACAATATAATCATGAAATGCAATTAAGGTGTGATTTTCACTACAAGGTTTATTCCCGAAATTGAGTGATATAAACTAACAAAATACCATTTTTTCATACTGATAAATGAGAATTAAATTTTAATCGAGTTTATATATAATCTCTAGAATCTCTTTTCCAAGATTTATATTCCATATTATTTCTCTCAAATCAGAATTGTAACTGTACGATCAACTGTCTTATAATTCTCTTTATATAATATCACGCCACCATGCACTTAATAGTACAATCATGAAATACAAGAAAGGTGTTATTTTCACTCTAACGTCTATTACCAAAATTGAGTGAGCGTTTAAGCATGGGAAAGATATATATTCATTTAAAGAATGAAAAAATGTTTGAACTACCCAGTGATTTTAACTCCCATTTATTTGCTAGTTTGTTCCTTTAATAGATTTTGTATATAAACTAATAAAATACCATTTTTTCATACTGATAAATGAGGAGTAAATGTCAATTTCACACGATTTCTCTCAAATGAGAATTGCAACTGTATGATCAACTATCTTATATTTCTCTTTATATAATATCTCTCTGCCATGCACTTAAGTATATTCATGAAATAAAATTAAGGTGTGATTTCCACTCTAAAGTTTATTTAGGAAATTGAGGAGCCTGTACGTATGCGAGAAATATACATTCATCTAGGAAATGGAAAACAAGCTTGAACTACCCCATGATTTTAACTTCCATTTATTTGCTAGTTTGTTGTCTTAATAGTTTTGTATATAAGGTAACAAAATACCATTTTTTTCATACTGATAAATGAGGAGTAAATGTTAATCTAACTTATATATAATCTCTAGAATCTCTTTTCCGGGATTTGTGTTCCATATAATTTCTCTAAAATCAGAATTGCAACTGTACGATCAACTATCTTATATTTCTCTTTATATAATATAGCGCCGAAAATGTGCTTAAAAGTATAATCAGGAAATACAATTAAGGTATTAATTCACTCTAACATCTATTCCCAAAATTAAATGAGCGTTTACGCATGCGAGATATATACATTCATCTAAGGAATGGAAAAGAAGTTTGAACTACCCCGGGATTTTTATCTACCATTTATTTTCTAGTTTGTTGCTTTGATAGGTTTTGTATATAAATTAACAAAATACAATTTTTTCATACTGATGAGAAGTAAATGTTATGTACGAGTTTATATATAATCTCTAGAATCTGTTTTCCGAGATTTAAGTTCCTTATATTTCTCCTTATATAATATCGCACCGCCATGCACCTGAGACTATAATCCCGAAATGCAATTAAGGTGTGATTTTCAGTCTAACGTTTTTTCTTTCTTTTCGAAATTGAGGAGCCTGTACGCATGCGAGAAATATACATTTATCTAGGAAATGGAAAACAAGTTTGAACTACCCCGTGATTTTAAATTTATTTTCTAGTTTGTTTCTTTATTAGATTCTCTACATTAGCTAACAAAATACCATTTTTTCATACTGATGAAGGAGTAAATGCTAATCGAATTTATATATAATCTCTAAAATTTCTTTTCCGAGATATATATTCCACATGATTTTTCTCAAATCAGAATTGCAACTGTACGATCAGCTATCTTATAATTCTCCTTGTATAATATTGCTCCACCTTGCACTTAACAGTATAATCATGAAATGCAATTAAGGTGTGATTTATACTCTAGCATTTATTTTTGAAATTGAGGAGATTTTACGCATGCAGGAAATATAAGTTCATCTACGAAATGGAAAACAAGTTTCTACTACCCCGTGATTTTAGCTTCCATTTATTTGCTAGTTTGTTGCGTTAATAGCTTTAGTATATAAAGTAACAAAATACCATTTTTTCATACTGAAAAATGAGAAGTACATGTTAGTGGAATTTCTACATAATATCTAGAATATCTTTTCCGAGATTTATGTTCGACATGATTTCTCTCAAATCAGAATTGCAACTGTTCGATCAACTATCTTATATTTCTCCTTATATAATAACTCTCTGTCATGCGCTTAACAGTATAATCATAAAATACAATTAAGGTACTATTTTCACTCTAACCTGTCTTCCCAAAATTGAGTGAGCTTTTTCGTATGCGACAGATATACATTCATCCAAGGAATGGAAAACAAGTTTGAACTACCCCGGGATTTTAACTTCCATTTATTTACTATATTGTTTCTTTAATAGAATTTGTATATAAATTAACAAAACACCATTTTTTATTACTGATAAATGGGAAGTAAAATGTTAATCGAATTTACATATGATCTCTAGAATCTTTTTTCCGAGATTTAAGTTCCTTATATTTATCCATATATAATATCGCGCAGCCATGCACTTGACACTATAATTCCGAAATGAAATTAGAGTGTGATTTTCACTCTATTGTTTTTTTTTTCGTAATTGAGGAGCCTGTACGCATGCGAGAAATATACATTCATTTAGGAAATGGAAACCAAGTTTTAATTTCCTCGTGATTTTAATTTCCATTTATTTGCTAGTTTGTTGCTTTGATAGATTTTGTATATAAATTAACAAAATAGCATTTTTACGTATTGATAAATGAGAAGAAATGTTAATCGAATTTATGTATAATCTCTAGAATCTCTTTTGCGGAATTTATGTTCCACGTGATTTCTCTAAAATGAGAATTGCAACTGTACGATCAACTATCTTATGAATCTTCTTATATAATATTGCATCGCCATGCACTTTACAGTGTTATCATGAAATGCAATTAAGGTGTGTTTTCCAATCTAACGTTTATTCCACAAATTGAGGAGCCTTTACGCATGCAATAAATATACATTCATCTAGAAAATGGGAAACAAGTTTGAACTAATCCATGATTTTCACTTCCATTTATTTTCTAGTTTGTTGCTTTTATAGATTTTGTATATAAATTAACAAAATAACATTTTTTTTCGTATTGATAAATGAGAAGAAATGTTAATCGAATTTATGTATAATCTCTAGAATCTCTTTTGCGGAATTTATGTTCCATGTGATTTCTCTAAAATGAGAATTGCAACTGTACGATCAACTATCTTATGAATCTTCTTATATAATATTGCATCGCCATGCACTTTACAGTGTAATCATGAAATGCAATTAAGGTGCGTTTTCCAATCTAACGTTTATTCCACAAACTGAGGAGCCTTTACGCATGCAATAAATATACATTCATCTAGGAAATGGGAAACAAGTTTGAACTAATCCAGGATTTTCACTTCCATTTATTTTCTAGTTTGTTGCTTTAATATATTTTGTACATAAAGTAACAAAAGCCATTTTTTTCATACTGATAAATGAGGAGAAAATGTTAATCAAATTTATATATAATCTCTAGAACCTCTTTTCCGAGTTTTATGTTCCCCATGATTTCTCTCAAATCAAAATTACAACTGTAAGATCAACTATCTTATAATTCTCTTTCCATAATATCGCGCTGCCATGCACTTAATCGTATAATCATGAAGTACAATTAAGATGTCATTTTCACTCTAAAGTTTATATCCGAAATTGAAGAGGCTTTACGCATTCGAGAGATATACATTCGTCTAGGAAATGGAAAACAAGTTTGAATTACCCCGTGGTTTTAACTTCCATTTATTTGCTAGTTTATTGCTTAAATAGATTTTGTATATAAACGAACAAAATTCCATTTTTTCATACTGATAAATGAGAAGTAAATGTTAATCGAATTCTATATATAATCTCTACAATCTCATTTTGGATATTTATAGTCCACATGATTTCTCTCAGAATTGCAACTGTACGATCAACTATCTTATATTTTTCCTTATATAATATCGCGCCACCATGCACTTTAAAGTGTAATCATGAAATGCAATTAAGGCGTGATTTTCACTCTAATGTTTATTCCCAAAAATTGAGGAGCTTTTAAGCATACGAGAAATATACATTCATCTAGGAAATGGAAAACAAGTTTGAATTACCCCGTGATTTTAACTTCCATTTAATAGCTAGTTTGTAACTTTAATAGATTTTGTATATAAATTAACAAAATGCCATTTTTTCATACTGATAAATGAGAAGTAAATGTTTATTAGACCCTATGTTATATAGATTTTTTTAAGTATACTTATAACGTAAAGTAATTTACTAATTTTGTTCTACGATGATTAAAAGAAATCATTGTTGATAGAAATAATGACAACATTATCTAGACTTTACTTATTTTAAGAAATGTACTGCAATATTTTCAAGTTTGAATTTGTAATAGTTTATATATTTTATTTACATCGCTATAGATGAACATATAATTTATAAACATATATATATATATATATATATATATATATATATATATATATATATATATATATATATATATATATATATATATATATATATAAGCTAACAAATTACCATTTTTTTCATATTGGTAAAAGAGAAGTCAATGTTAATCGAATTATATGTATAATTTCTACAATCTCATTTCGGAGATTTATATTCCACGAGATTTATGCTAAATCAGAACTGCAACTGTAAGATCAACTATCATGTAGTTCTCTTTATAAATATAGCACCGCCATGACTTAACTGTATAACCATAAAATGCAATTAAAAGCGTGATTTTCACTCAAAAATTTATTCCCGAAATTGAGTGAGCATTTACACCGGCGAGGATTATATATTCATCTAGGAAATGAAAAACAAGTTTGAGCAACCCAGTGATTTTACTTCCATTTGTTTGTTACTTTGTTGCTTTAATAGATTTTTATGGGTTATAATTAATTTCTCATCGTGGTGCTTTAAAAATAAAATCACTGCATTAGAAAGAAAATTTTTTAAATATACTTGTAAAGTAAAGTAATTTACTAATTTTTTCTACGATGATTAAAATCTGGGAAATGGAAAACAAGTTTCAGCAACCCTGTGATTTTACTTCCATTTGTTTGTCAGTTTGTTGCTTTAGTAGTTTTTTATGCGTTATGATTCCCTTCAGATCATGGTGCTTTAATTAAAAATCATTACATTAAAAAAAGATTTTTAAATATACTTATAAAGTAAAGTATTTTACTAATTTTCCTTCCATGATTAAAAGAAATCATAGTGAATATAAATAATTACAACATTATCTATAAGTAACTTATTTTACGAAATGTACTGCAGTAATAGCAAGTTTGAATTTGTAATAGTTTATATGTTTACATTTACAACTCTATAAATGAACATATAACTTATTGACATACATAAATATATATATAAACTAAACAATACCATTTTTCCGTATTGTTAAAAGAGGAGTAAATGTTAATCGAATTATATATATAATCTCATTTCGGAGATTTATAATCCACGTGAGTTTTCTCAAATCAGAATTGCAACTACACGATCAACTATTTTATATTTCTTCTTATATTATATAGCTCCGCCATGTACTTAACCGTATAATCATGAGATGTAATTAAAGCGTGATTTTCACTCTAAAATGTATTCCCGAAATTGAATGAGGCTTTGTGCAGGTAGCAATATATATTCATCTACGAAATGGAAAATAAGTTTCAGCAACCCCATGATTTTACTTCCATTTGTTTGTCAGTTTGTTGCTTTAGTAGATTTGTATGTGTTATGATTAAAAAAGAGATTTTTAAATATACTTATAAAGTAAAGGAATTTACTAATTTGTATATACGATGATTAAAATCTAGGAAATGGAAAACAAGTTTGAACAACCCCGTGATTTTACTTCCATTTGTTTGTCAGTTTGTTGTTTTAGTAGATTTGTATGTGTAATGATTCCCTTCTGATCGTGGTGCTTTATTTTATAAATCATTGCCTTAAAAGAGAGATTTTTAAATATACTTATAAAGTAAAGTAATTTACTAATTTTTTTCTCCGATGATTAAAATCTAAGAAATGGAAAACAAGTTTAAGCAACCCCGTTATTTTACTTCCATTTGTTTGTCAGTTTGTTGCTTTAGTAGATTTGTATGTGTTATGATTAAAAAAGAGATTTTTAAATATACTTATAAAGTAAAGTAATTTACTAATTTTTTCTACGATGATTAAAAAATCCTAGTGGGTATAAATAATTACAACATTATCTATACGTTACTTATTTTATGAAATGTACCGCAGTATTTGAAAGTTTGAATTTGTAATAGTTTATATGTTTATACTTACATCTCTATAAATGAACATATAATTTATTGACATACATAAACATGTATATAAAATAAACAATACCATTTTTCTGTATTGTTAAAAGAGGCGTAAATG
Source organism: Pardosa pseudoannulata (assembly GCA_032207245.1). Classification (NCBI taxonomy): domain Eukaryota; kingdom Metazoa; phylum Arthropoda; class Arachnida; order Araneae; family Lycosidae; genus Pardosa; species Pardosa pseudoannulata. The sequence goes on from CM063499.1 coordinate 50,421,745, forward strand.
TTAGCCGAATAATATATATAATCTCTAGTGTCTCATTTCGGAGATTTATATTCCACATGATTTTTCTCAAATCAGAATTGCAACTACATGATCAACTATTTTATATTTTTCCTTATATAATATCGAGCCGCCATGCACTTAACAGCATAATCATGAGATGTAATTAAGGCGTGATTTTCACGCTGAAATATATTCCCGAAATTGAATGAGCCTTTACGCAGACGAGCAATATATATTCATCTAGGAAATGGAAAACAAGTTTGAGCAACCCCGTGATTTTACTTCCATTTGTTTTGTTTTTATTTGTCTTAATAGATTTTGTATGCGTTATGACTTCTTTTATCATCGTGATGCTTTGTTTTTATGAATCACTGCA
>CM063499.1:50427120-50437120 GCA_032207245.1 Pardosa pseudoannulata
CCAGCTAAACCAAAAAAATTTAATATCAATAAATATCCATTGATCAGACCATTCTATTACTGTGAATTCAAAATATTTCAAAGCTATTTTGAATGGTTAAGTCGATTAATTCAATTCAATAAACATATTCTGTCGCTTAGAATATTTATACGATATTGGGAATGAGATAAATTACAGGAAGGATTTTAGTTTCAATTGATTGTAATATTTCATTAATTCGAATATTACATTCATAGCTAACATCTATTTAATTAATTAATTGCAATTCCATGATTTAACTGATTGCAATATTTCTTTAATGATAATTTAAAATGCCCCGTTTTAAACGTTCCCAGCTAAACCAAAGAAGTGTAATATCAATAAATAATTTGAGTTTATCAGACTCTTCCTTTAGTGTGAATTCAAAATATTTCAACGCTAGTTCTCATGGTTAAGTTGGTGAATTCAATTCAATAAACATATTCTGTTGCTTAGGATATTTATACGATATTGGGAATGGGATAAATTACAGGAAGGATTTTAGTTTCAATTGATTGTAATATTTCATAAATTCGGATTCTACATTCATAGCTAACATCAATTTAATTAATTAAATGCAATTCCATGAATAGATTTAACTGTTTGCAATATTTCTTTAATGATACTTTAAAATGCCTCAGGGTTAACGTTCCCAGCTAAACCAAAGAAGTTTAATATCAATAAATATCCGTTGATCAGACTATTCTATTACTGTGAATTCAAAATATTTCAACGCTAGTTCTCACGGTTAAGTCGATGAATTCAATTCAATAAACATATTCTATTGCTTAGAATATTTATACGATATTGGGAATTGGATAAATTACAGGAATTAACTGTCTAAAGAGAATGGGGAAAACGAGTAAATCATTGTTGGTATGAACTTTAAATTTCATGGTTAAATTCATGAAATTCAACTCATTTAATAGATCTGGGATCAATATATTGAAATATTACGGGATTCTGAGGTTTTGAAATATTACGGGAACTGTCACAAAATGATACTGAAAACCTACGTATCGATAATTTACAACCCTCTCGAAAGTTTTGAAGAAGGGAATTGAACATGCTCAATGAATCTTAAGTTAGTGAAGAGGACTTACCTGTAGTAAGGGTGATATCCTTGTTGGGAAATGTGAAGATCCATTGGTATGGACCCATAGCCTTCCGGTTGAAGCATTATTCTCCTCTCAACTCAACGGCATCGGGGTAAAGTCACAAAAATTGCGGATGACAGCACGAAAGCCGGGGCGGCGATGTAAACAAACAAACAAACCCGAGTTTTTACGGGGCTGGCACGACACCGATACCCGACTCACCGCCGTGTGGTCGACATATCTCCTTTTTGGGATTCAAAGCAAATTTACCCTGGCTTCGTCAAGCTTTTACTACTCTCCCTATACGCTGTAACATTCCGAGGTTTCAGAGAAAATAGTAACACCGTTTAGTGTTTTCCAAGTTGTAGTAATGTAATATTCACTTCAGAGCATAGCAGTCGCCTTTCCACTGTAGCTCAGTTTGGCACATTTGAGTTTCACAGTAAAGAATATATCGGCACAAGAAAAAAACAACTCAGCACTTCTCGTGGATCAGATGTCCGCACCGACTGGACGTTCTCTGTTGCTGCGGAGGACTGCTCGCACGCTTCATCCCATGCAACGGACGGGAGCTGTTGGCTAACGCAGCGGCGTTTTTTGCACGTGCCGCCCGGAGTAACTTCCTCCCTGTCTCACTCGACACGATGTGGAGTTGACACTTCCTCCTGTGTAGCGACGAAAAGAAGTTACGTCCAGCCGTGGTTTAAAAAAAAACGCCAGGAAGAAGTTTCTTTAGTTGAAGAAGAAGAATCCAGTTTACCTGCTTCTTAAACTTCTGTTTAGATTATTTCCCAAGCACCTACAGAATCCAACGGAGAACTGCAAACTTAGATCTTGAAGTAGCAAAGAGAAGCCCCAAAACAGGACTTGAACCACTCTTAAGAAATTTCTAAAAGTAAACACGCATCAGCCGCGGATAAACAAAAAAACACCAAGAAGTTTTTTAAAAGAAACGAAAGAAGACAAGAATCCAGTTTGTGCTGTTCAAGCTTTTACGACTTCTTCAGATGAATCCAATCCAAAACAACAAAACTAAACGAAATCACGCGACACCAGAGAGATTTGTTTTTGAGAAAAAAAAAAAAAAACACACTGGGCTTCAATTACGACGTATTTTTTGGCGCGCGTTGTCAACAAGACGAGTAAAAAAAACGTTGTGCGGGTCACCAGCTCCTCAGTGTCACCACACCAACACAAACACACGCACACACACACAGCAAAAAACAGAGGAACAGCCCTCTCTCTGTCTCTCTCAGTATGACCACCTCCTCGGGCGGCCCAGCTGTAGTGTGTGTGACTCCGGCTTCCCAGGCCTCCGTTAGGCCTAGTCCGGTCCAGTTTGTGACGTAACACTGGGAAACGGGAGGGGATGGAGGGGAGAGGCTGGTGGAGGAGAAAAAAGGGGGCCGTGCGCGCCATTCTGAAAGACCGCCCAGCGATGTGCGGAGGACGGCAGCGCATTCGACTGCAGGGGTCGCGCGCGGGAAGGGAAGCGGGTGTGTGTTTAGCCTCCTGCGGCCGAAGACGGTCCCTGCGATTCGGCAGACGATCTTCTGAACTCGGCCGGCTTTTGCGGGTTTTTGCGTTGCAAACGGATTTCTGCAGCTGGTTGAAAAGTCTGTATTTGCTGAGATAGATTATTTAGCGGGCCACTTTCTGGACATCTATAATATCCTTGGTTATAATCTGTTATCTCGTTGATTAAGCATTAAACGATCCCTTTATTGGTCGAGAAAGATTTTATTGCTGAGATAGACTATTTAACGTGCCACTTTCTGGATATCTATAATATCCTTGGTTAAAATCTGTTATCTCACTGATTAAACATTAAACGCTCCCTTGATTGTTCAAGAAAGATTTTATTGCTGAAATAGACTATTTAATGGGCCACTTTCTGGATATCTATAATATCCTTGGTTACAATCTGTTATCTCATTGATTAAGCATTAAACGATCCCTTGATTGGTCAAGAAAGATTTTATTGCTGAGATAGACTATTTAACGGGCCACTTTCTGGATATCTATAATATCCTTGGTTATAATCTGTTATATCACTGATTAAGCATTAAACGATCCCTTGATTGGTCAAGAAAGATTTTATTGCTCTTATTTGCTGAGATAGACTATTTAACGGGCCACTTTCTGGATATTTATAATATCCTTGGTTATAATCTGTTTACTCACTGATTAATCATTAAACGATCCCTTGATTGATCAAGAAAGATCTTATTGCTGAGAAAAAGATTTATTTGCTGAGATAGACTATTTAACGTGCCACTTTCTGGATATCTATAATATCCTTGGTTATAATATGTTATCTCACTGATTAAGCATTAAACGATCCTTGATTGGTTAAGAAAGATTTTATTGCTGAGATAGACTATTTAACGGGCCACTTTCTGGATATCTATAATATCCTTGGTTATAATCTGTTATCTCAATGATTAAGCATTAAACGATCACTTGATTGGTCAAGAATTATTTTATTGTTGAGATAAAATATGCAGCAATATAAAATTGCTGAGATAGACTATTTAACGGACAACTTTCTGAATATCTATAATATCCTTGGTTATAATCTGTTATCTCACTGATTAAGCATTAAACGATCCCTTGATTGGTCAAGAAAGATTTTATTGCTGAGATAGACTATTTAACGGGCCACTTTCTGGATATCTATAATATCCTTGGTTATAATCTGTTATCTCATTGATTAAGCATTAAACGATCCCTTGATTGGTCAAGAAAGATTTTATTGCTGAGATAGACTATTTAACGGGCCACTTTCTGGATATCTATAATATCCTTGGTTATAATCTGTTATCTCACTGATTAAGCATTAAACGATCCCTTGATTGGTCAAGAAAGATTTTATTGCTGAGAAAAGATTTATTTGCTGAGATAGACTATTTAACGGGCCACTTTCTGGATATCTATAATATCCTTGGTTATAATCTGTTATCTCACTGATTAATCATTAAACGATCCCTTGATTGGTCAAGAAAGATCTTATTGCTGAGAAAAAGATTTATTTGCTGAGATAGACTATTTAACGGGCCACTTTCTGGATATCTATAATATCCTTGGTTATAATCTGTTATCTCACTGATTAAGCATTAAACGATCCCTTGATTGGTCAAGAAAGATTTTATTGCTGAGATAGACTATTTAACGGGCCACTTTCTGGATATCTATAATATCCTTGGTTATAATCTGTTATCTCACTGATTAAGCATTAAACGATCCCTTGATTGGTCAAGAAAGATTTTATTGCTGAGATAGACTATTTAACGGGCCACTTTCTGGATATCTATAATATCCTTGGTTATAATCTGTTATCTCACTGATTAAGCATTAAACGATCCCTTGATTGGTCAAGAAAGATTTTATTGCTGAGGTAAAATTGCTGAGAAAAAGAATTATTTGCTGAGATAGACTATCTAACGGGCCACTTCCTGGATATCTATAATATCCTTGGTTGTAATCTGTTATATCACTGATTAAGCATTAAACGATCCCTTGATTGGTCAAGAAAGATTTTATTGCTGAGATAGACTATTTAACGGGCCACTTTCTGGATATCTATAATATCCTTGGTTATAATCTGTTATATCACTGATTAATCATTAAACGATCCCTTGATTGGTCAAGAAAGATTTTATTGCTGAGAAAAAGATTTATTTGCTGAGATAGACTATTTAACGGGCCACTTTCTGGATATCTATAATATCCTTGGTTATAATCTGTTATCTCACTGATTAAGCATTAAACTATCCCTTGATTGGTCAAGAAAGATTTTATTGCTGAGATAAAATTGCTGAGAAAAAGATATATTTGCTGAGATAGACTATTTAACGGGCCACTTTCTGGATATTTATAATATCCTTGGTTATAATCTGTTTACTCACTGATTAATCATTAAACGATCCCTTGATTGATCAAGAAAGATCTTATTGCTGAGATAGACTATTTAACAGGCCACTTTCTGGATATCTATAATATCCTTGGTTATAATCTGTTATCTCACTGATTAAGCATTAAACGATCCCTTGATTGGTCAAGAAAGATTTTATTGCTGAGACTTATTTGATGAGATAGACTTTAACGGGCCACTTTCTGGATATCTATAATATCCTTGGTTATAATCTGTTATATCACTGATTAATCATTAAACGATCCCTTGATTGGTCAAGAAAGATTTTATTGCTGAGATAGACTATTTAATGGGCCACTTTCTGGATATCTATAATATCCTTGGTTATAATCTGTTATATCACTGATTAATCATTAAACGATTTGATTGGTCAAGAAAGATTTTTATTGCTAAAAAAATTTATTTTGAGATAGACTATGGGCTTCCTAGACTTTAATTTTTGGTTATAATCTGTTTCTCACTGATACAAAGTTGGTTCGAATCACGCAGGCTATAGACGTTAGAATTGTTTATTTCTCAGTTCGGAGCGTTTGCTCTAAACATTAAACTATCCCTTGATTGGTCAAGAAAATTTTATTGCTGAGAAAAACTAGAAAAAGATATATTTAGAGATAGACTATAACGGGCCACTTTCTGGATATTTATAATATCCTTGGTTATAATCTGTTATCTCACTGATTAATATTAAACGATCTTGATTGGTCAAGAAAGATTTTTAGAAAAAATTTATTAGAGATAGACTATTTAACGTGGCCATTTCTGGATATCTATAATATCTTGGTTATAATATGTTATCTCACTGATTAAATTCGATCCCTTGATTGGTCAAGAAGTTTTTATTGCTAGATAGACTTTAAGACTTTCGGATTCTTAATATCCTTGGTTACAATCTGTTATCTCTGATAAGCTTTAAACATCTGATTGGTAAAAATTTTATTGCTGAAGAAAAATTTATCTAGAACTATTACAATTTCTAATATAAAATAAAACTAAAGTAATCTGTTATATCACTGATTAAGCATTAAATTCTTATTTAAGAAATTTTCTAAAAATAAGTAATTTAAACTGTTTTACAATAGGAAAACAAAACTCAAGAAATGTAGATATGGCCAAATGGTAGAGAGCTTCTCTTCGATACAGAAGTTCAACGGTTCGAATCACGCTGCTAGCATGGAGATTCGTAGATGTTCAAAATTGGCTTTAAGCAGTAGGTCGTAGTCTTCTTAACCCTCATGAGAGACCGTTTCGCTCTGAAACAAACCAAACCATCCCTAGATGAAATGCAGTTTTCTAAAAATATTTATTTAGAGAAGAACTAAATAGAAATGCCGATCTGAATATTATAAAAGAATAAATAACAGTAAACAAAAGGATTGAAACTAAACCAAATCTATAATATTCTTAATCCAAAACCTCTCTTCTATCTACTCAATTGTAAATATACAAGTATTTTACATTAGTAGAGACTATTCGTGGTTTGTTACAAGTTTGTGTTCCCATAATATAAAATCTGTACAGTATGAAAGATGATAGATATCGCCTTCCTAGACTACTTAGGCTTTTTGGTAGAGCGATTCTCTTCGATACAAGAGTTCGAGTGTTCGAATTACGCTGCTGGCATGGTGATTCGAAGACGTTCGGAATTGGCTTTAAGTAGTAGGTCCCAGTCTCCTTATCCCTCGTGAGCGACCGTTTTGCTCTAAAACAAACCATACCAAACCTAAACAAACTTAGATGAAATGTAGCTTTCTAAAAATATTTGTTTAGAGAAGAACTAAATATAAATGACAGTCTGAATATTATAAAAGATTAAATAACAGTAAACAAAAGGGTTGAAACTAAATCAAATCTATAATATTTTTAATCCAAAACTTCTCTTCTATCGACTCAATTATAATTATACGTGTATTTTACATTAATAGAGACTATTCGTGGTTTGTTACAAGTTTGTGTTCCCATAATATAAAATCTGTCCGGTTTGATATATAGTAGATATGGTTTTCCTAGACCACTTAGGCTTTTTGGTAGAGCTCTACTCTTCGATACAGGAGTTCGAGGGTTCGATTCACGCTGTTAGCATGGAGGTTCGCAGACGTTCAGAATTGGCTTTAAGCAGTAGGTGCCAGTCTCCTTATCCCTCGTGAGCGACCGTTTCGCTCTAAACCAAACCAAACCAAACCAAACCTAGAAAAAATGTAGCTTTCTAAAAATATTTATTTAGAGAAGAACTAAATAGAAATGCCGATCTGAATATTATAAAAGAATAAATAACAGTAAACAAAAGGATTGAAACTAAACCAAATCTATAATATTTTTAATCAAAAATTTTCTTCTATAGTCTCAATTTTAAATGGGCCCGCATTTTACATTAGTTCAGTATATTCGTGGTTTGTTGTTATACAACTTTGTGTTCCCATAATATAAAATCTGTCCGGTTTGATATATAGTAGATATGGTTTTCCTAGACAACTTAGGCTTTTTGTTAGAGCTCTACTCTTCGATAGAGGAATTCGAGGGTTCGAATTACGCTGCTGGCATGGTGATTAGTAGACGTTCGGAATTGACTTTAAGCAGTAGGTCCCGGTCTCCTTATCCCCCGTGAGCGACCGTTTTTCTCTAAAACAAACCATACCAAACCTAAACAAACTTAGATGAAATGTAGCTTTCTAAAAATATTTATTTAGAGAAGAACTAAATAGAAATGCCGATCTGAATATTATAAAAGAATAAATAACAGTAAACAAAAGGATTGAAACTAAACCAAATCTATAATATTTTTAATCAAAAATTTTCTTCTATAGTCTCAATTTTAAATCGGCCCGCATTTTACATTAGTTCAGTATATTCGTGGTTTGTTGTTATACAACTTTGTGTTCCCATAATATAAAACCTGTCCGGTTTGATATATAGTAGATATGGCCTTCCTAGACCACTTAAGCTTTTTGGTAGAGCGCTTCTATTCGATACAGGATTTCGAGGGTTCAAATCACACTTCTGGCAGGGAAGTTCGTAGACTGTCAGAATTAGCTTTAAGCAGTAGGTCGCAGTCTCCTTATCCCTCGTGAGCGACCGTTTTTCTCTAAAACAAACCATACCAAATCTAAACAAAACTTAGATGAAATGCAGTTTTCTAAAAATATTTATTTAGAGAAGAACTAAATATAAATGTCTATCTGAATATTATAAAAGAATAAATAACAGTAAACAAAATTGTTGAAACTAAATCAAATCTATAATATTTTTATAACAAGACTTTTCTTCTATCGACTCAGTTATAAATAAACACATATTTTACATTAGTACAGGCTACTCGTGGTTTGTTGTTATACAAGTTTGTGTTCCCATAATATAAAATCTGTACAGTATGAAAGATGATAGATATGGCCTTCCTAGACCACTTAGGCTTTTTGGTAGAGCACTTCCCTTCGATAGAGGAATTCGAGGTTTCGAATTACACTGCTGGCATGGAAGTTCGTAGACTGTCAGAATTGGCTTTAAGCAGTAGGTCCCAGTCTCCTTATCCCTCGTGAGCGACCGTTTTTCTCTAAAACAAACCATACCAAATCTAAACAAAACTTAGATGAAATGTAGCTTTCTAAAAATATTTATTTAGAGAAGAACTAAATATAAATGTCTATCTGAATATTATAAAAGAATAAATAACAGTAAACAAAATTGTTGAAAATAAATTGAATCTATAATATTTTTAATACATGACTTTTCTTCTATCGACGCAGTTATAAATAAACACATATTTTACATTAGTACAGGCTACTCATGGTTTGTTGTTATACAAGTTTGTGTTCCCATAATATAAAATCTGTCCGCTTTGATATATAGTAGATATGGCTTTCCTAGACCACTTAGGCTTTTTGTTAGAGCACTTCTCTTCGATACAAGAGTTCGAGGGTTCGAATCACGCTGCTGTCATGGAGGTTCCTAGACGTTCAGAATTGGCTTTAAGTAATAGGTTCCGTTCTCCTTATCCCTCAAGAGTGAACGTTTTGCTCTAAAACAAACCATATCAAACCTAAACAAACTTAGATGTAATGTAGCTTTCTAAAAATATTTATTTAGAGAACAACTAAGCATAAATGTCGATCTGAATATTAGAAAAGAATAAATATTAGTAAACAAAACTGTTGAAACTAAATTCAATCTATAATATTTTTCATCAAATTTTTCTACTATCGGCTCAATTTTAAATGTGCACTCATTTTACATTAGTACAGACTATTCGTGGTTTGTTGTTACACAAGTTTGTGTTCCCGTAATATAAAATCTGTCCGGTTTGATATATATTAGATAGGGCCTTCCTAGACCACTTAGGCTTTTTGGTAGAGAGTTTTGGTAGAGATCGAGGGTTCGAATTACGCTGCTGGCATGGAAGTTCGTGGACTTTCAGAATTGGCTTTTAGCAGTAGGTCCCGGTCTTCTTATTCCTCGTGAGCGACCGTTTTGCTCTAAAACAAACCATACCAAACCTAAACAAACTTAGATGAAATGTAGATTTCTAAAAATATTTATTTAGAGAACAACTAAGCATAAATACCGATCTGAATATTATAAAAGTATAAAAAACACTAAACAAAATAGTCGAAACAAAATCAAATCTATAATATTTTTAATCAAAATTTTCCTTCTATAATCTCAATTTTAAATGTGGACGCATTATGGCCTTCCTAGATCATTTAGGCTTTTTGGTAGAGCGCTTCTCTCCGATACAGGAGTTCAAAGTTTCGAATCACGCTTCTGGCATGGAGGTTCCTAGACGTTCAGAATTGGCATTAAGCAGTAGGTCCCAGTCTCCTTATCCGTCGTGAGAAACCGTTTCGCTCTTTAAAGCTATTTTTAGAAAGCTACATTTCATCTAAGTTTGTTTAGGTTTCGTATAGTTTGTTTTAGAGCAAAACTCTCGCTCACGAGGTATAAGGAGACTGGTACCTACTGC
>CM063499.1:50442120-50447120 GCA_032207245.1 Pardosa pseudoannulata
TTCCCTGCGGTCTGAAAAAATTTTCAAGGGTTTTCAAATTTAATGTCAAAGGCTCCCGGTTGTGGTGGGCAGTATTGGGTCACTGTATTGGACCACTTCGCCGCACCTTTCTCCCTTGAAGTACCTGCAGCACGCCCGTCGCACCACAGGCACAATCCACGAGCGAACGCAGAAGAATAGCACTGGAAAGAAGTATTTGGAATACTACATAATGCTTAGCGGACCTCTTGACGTTGGAATTAGTGAGAGTGGCACGTATCACGCGAGCCAAAAGAGGAACCAAAACAAGAAAGGAAGATTAGGAATTAGATGGGAAACAGAAAAACCAAACGAGGATAACAGGAAATTTACCCTTGGCTGTCTCTCTTAGGCACACATTCAGCAATCTTGTCGCAATATTTGCAACAATGGAGAGCAAAGGGTTAGATAGACGACAATCGCAATCCTGGTCCTCGGAATCATCACTAAAAGATCAATGTGTCAAGTACTCAGGAAACACTGCGTGGTGTTATTAGAACATTAAGGGGTACTGGGTTAGGCTTTTTTCTCATTAACTTAATATTAGACAAAGAATATTTCTGAGTAACAGTTATTCTTCATTTCAAAGAATTTCCTGTGTTCTTTTTGTTAGTGCCATGTTTGTGATTGTTTATTTCTGTATTCATCAAGAAGGTAGAAAAGTAATAGAATGATTCTTAAACTTTTCCGAATTTCGATACCATTGCTAAATACAGATCTTCTCAGAGTATATTGTGTAAATATTCACCAAATACTTCTTGCAAAATAATCAGCTGTACTGCATTTCCTTAATTAGGGATTTGTGTTATAAAGGCCCGTTTAAAAGATTGTAACAAAACCAAATCCTCATAAACTAGTACTATACACCAAAGGATCTCGAGAAGATAAAACTTTTCTTTTACTCAAAATTATCAATCCAACCATACAAAAGAGTCTGCCTGTATTTTGTTGAAATGTAAATCGAAGAATGGAGAGTCAAAGAATCTATATGATTTTTCTCGGTCGAGGAGGCATCACCATTCCAGCCACGAACTTGTTAACTGGCTGCCACCCTTCGATGCATGAACAGAGAAACACACTGATCCAGAAGGAGGGAGAAAGAAAAGAGATATCCCACCGAGATTCAAGATCATGGGAAACGAAAAGCCACACTCTGCGCAATATTGCCTATCAACTCATCCATGGTAAAAGAAATTTCATGCTGCGTGCGCCTCTGATGGTTGTTACGAATGCGTAAATGTCAGAAATGTAGATTACGCGGCTCTCTATCTACCTTTAATACGTAATTTGGGGACTATTAGTTATGTAAGGATTATGCGTGCCGGTCTGTAATGCGTTTCTGTTATGAAATAGGATAAAGGATGGAATGCCACGTCTGGGTACAGATTGAGAGAATTTCATTGCGTTTTTTTTTCGTAGATATGTAAGTGTTCTTCATTAGTGGTATATGGAGAGCTAATTTGAAATGCGCAATATCTTTCTGTTATGAAATATGATAAGAGATGATATGCTATGACGCAATCTGAAGATATGTCGATGGAATTTCATTGGGTTTTATCTTCGTTTTTCAGGTGGGTTTGTTTGTTTTCTCGTAGGTCTTTCAGTGGGTAATGGAGAGAAAGTGTTCTTCTGGAGAGAAAGAGTTCTCTGGTATAGGGAAAGCTAATTTGAAATGTGCAATATCTTTTTGATATGAAATATAAGAGATGGTATGCTATGACGCAATCTGAAGACATATCGATGGAATTTCATTGGGTTTTATCTTCGTTTTTCAGATGAGTTTGTTTTCTTGTATGTCTGTCAGTGGGTAATGGAGAGAAAGTGTTCTTCCACTAGTGGTATATGGAAAGCTAATTTGAAATGTGCAATATCTTTCTGTTATAAAATATGATAAGAGATGGTATGCTATGACGCAATCTGAAGATATGTCGATGGAATTTCATTGGGTTATATATTCGTTTTTCAGGTGGGTTTGTTTCTTTTCTCGCAGGTCTTTCAGTGGGTAATGGAGAGAAAGTGTTCTTCTGGAGAGAAAGAGTTCTCTGGTATAGGGAAAGCTAATTTGAAATGTGCAATATCTTTTTGATATGAAATATAAGAGATGGTATGCTATGACGCAATCTGAAGACATATCGATGGAATTTCATTGGGTTTTATCTTCGTTTTTCAGATGAGTTTGTTTTCTTGTATGTCTGTCAGTGGGTAATGGAGAGAAAGTGTTCTTCCACTAGTGGTATATGGAAAGCTAATTTGAAATGTGCAATATCTTTTTGCTATGAAATATAAGAGATGGTATGCTATGACGCAATCTGAAGACATGTCGATGGAATTTCATTGGGTTTTATCTTCCTTTTTCAGGTGGGTTTGTTTGTTTTCTCGCAGGTCTTTCAGTGGGTAATGGAAAGAAAGTGTTCTTCCACTAGTGGTATATGGAAAGCTAATTTGAAATGTGCAGTATCTTGCTGTTGTGAAGTATGATAAGAGATGGTATGCTATGAAGACATGTCAATTGAATTGCATTGGGTTTTTTCGCAGTTTTTCAGGTGGTTTTTTTTTTTCGTAGACATATCAGTAGGCATTAGTAAGAAAGTTTTCTACCATATCATTGTATATGGAGAGCTAATTTGAAATGTGCAATATCTTTCTGTTATGAAATATGATACGAGAGGGTATGCTATGACTCAATTTGAAGACATGTCGATTGAATTTCATTGGGTAATTTTTGCAGTTTTTTAGGTGGGTTTGTTTTTGTGTAGATCTTTCAGTGGGTAATGGAGAGAAAGTGTTCTTCCACTAGTGGTATATGGAAAGCTAATTTGAAATGTGCAATATCTTTCTGCTATGAAATATAAGAGATGGTATGCTATGACGCAATCTGAAGATATGTCGATGGAATTTCATTGGGTTATATATTCGTTTTTCAGGTGGGTTTGTTTCTTTTCTCGCAGGTCTTTCAGTGGGTAATGGAGAGAAAGTGTTCTTCTGGAGAGAAAGAGTTCTCTGGTATAGGGAAAGCTAATTTGAAATGTGCAATATCTTTTTGATATGAAATATAAGAGATGGTATGCTATGACGCAATCTGAAGACATATCGATGGAATTTCATTGGGTTTTATCTTCGTTTTTCAGATGAGTTTGTTTTCTTGTATGTCTGTCAGTGGGTAATGGAGAGAAAGTGTTCTTCCACTAGTGGTATATGGAAAGCTAATTTGAAATGTGCAATATCTTTTTGCTATGAAATATAAGAGATGATATGCTATGACGCAATCTGAAGACATGTCGATGGAATTTCATTGGGTTTTATCTTCGTTTTTCAGGTGGGTTTGTTTGTTTTCTCGCAGGTCTTTCAGTGGGTAATGGAAAGAAAGTGTTCTTCCACTAGTGGTATATGGAAAGCTAATTTGAAATGTGCAATATCTTGCTGTTGTGAAGTATGATAAGAGATGGTATGCTATGACGCAATATGAAGACATATCAATTGAATTGCATTGGGTTTTTTCGCAGTTTTTCAGGTGGTTTTTTTTTTCGTAGACATATCAGTAGGCATTAGTAAGAAAGTTTTCTACCATATCATTGTATATGGAGAGCTAATTTGAAATGTGCAATATCTTTCTGTTATGAAATATGATACGAGAGGGTATGCTATGACTCAATTTGAAGACATGTCGATTGAATTTCATTGGGTAATTTTTGCAGTTTTTTAGGTGGGTTTGTTTTTGTGTAGATATTTTAGTTGGCATTGGAGAGAAAGTTTTCTACCATATCGTGGTATATGAAGAGCTAATTTGAAATGTGTAATATCTTTCTGTTATGAAATATAATAAGAGATGGTATGCTATGACAAAATCTGAAGACATGCCAATGGAATTTCATTGGGTTCGTTTGCAGTTTTTCATGTGGAGTTGTTTTTCGTAGACATATCAGTAGGCATTGGAGAGAAAGTTTTCTAACATATCGTGGTATATGGAGAACTAATTTGAAATGTTCAATATCTTTCTGTTGTGAAGTATGATAAGAGATGGTATGCTATGACGCAATCTGAAGACATATCGATGGAATTTCATTGGATTTTTTCGCAGTTTTTCATATAGGTTTTTTTTCTTAGATATTTCAGTGCGCAATAGAGAGACAGTGTTCTACCATATCGGTGTATATGGAGAGCTAATTTGAAGAGTGCAGTATCTTTCTGTTATAAAATATGGTAAGAGATGATATGCTATGACGCAAACTGAAGACATGTGGATGAATTTCATTAGGTTTTTTCGCTGTTTTTCAGGTGTTTTTTTTTTTTGTAGATATTTTAGTTGGCATTGGAGAGAAAGTTTTCTACCATATCGTGGTATATGAAGAGCTAATTTGAAATGTGTAATATCTTTCTGTTATGAAATATAATAAGAGATGGTATGGTTATGACAAAATCTGAAGACATGCCAATGGAATTTCATTGGGTTCTTTTGCAGTTTTTTAGGTGGTTTTGTTTTTGTGTATAACTTTTAGTGGGCATTGGAGAGAAAGTGTTCTTTCACTAGTGGTATATGGAAAGCTAATTTGAAATGTGCAATATCTTTTTGCTATGAAATATGAGGAGGTATGCTATGACGCAATCTGAAGACATGTCGAGGGAATTTCATTGGGTTTTATCTTCCTTTTTCAGGTGGGTTTGTTTGTTTTCTCGTAGGTCTTTCAGTGGGTAATGGAGAGAAAGTGTTCTTCCACTAGTGGTATATGGAAATCTAATTTGAAATGTGTAATATCTTTCTGTTATGAATCTTTATGTTTTTTTATTATAACACAATCTGAAGACATGTCAATGGAATTTGATTGGGTTATTTTTGCAGTTTTTCAGGTCGGGTTTTTCGTATATATTTCAGTAGGCATTAGAGAGAAAGTTTTCTACCATATCGAGGTATATGGAGAACTAATTTGAAAAGTGCAATATATTTTTGTTATGAAATAAAATAAGAGATCGTATGCTATGACTCA
>CM063499.1:50469620-50472120 GCA_032207245.1 Pardosa pseudoannulata
TATATATATGTATATATATATATATATATATTATTTATATGTATGTATTTATATGTATGTATTTATATATATAATATGTATATATATTGTATGTATTTGTATGTATATTATATTTTATATATTTATATATGTATGTATATATATATGTATGTATATATATATGTATGTATATATATATATATATATGTATTATATGTATCCCCTATATAATAATAGCCTAAGGGACTGTCGGCAAATTTTTGAAGCGGTTGTACCTGGAATGGATTCCTCGGCTAAGGGCAGGCGATTAAATTTATCAATTTATTCACGTAATAAATAGGTAAAAATAACATTTTTTTTCTAGCATTATGACGTCATTCCTTTAACCATCTCATATAATCATTTCTTGTTTTAAATTATTTAAATATCGCGTGCATTATTTTCATACGTTTTATCGCTGATCCCCTATATAATAATAGCCTAAGGTGTCTGTCGGCAAATTTTTGAAGCGGTTGTACCTGGAATGGATTCCTCGGCTAAGGGCAGGCGATTAAATTTATCAATTTATTCACGTAATAAATAGGTAAAAATAACATTTTTTTTCTAGCATTATGACGTCATTCCTTTAACCATCTCATATAATCATTTCTTGTTTTAAATTATTTAAATATCGCGTGCATTATTTTCATACGTTTTATCGCTGATCCCCTATATAATAATAGCCTAAGGTGTCTGTCGGCAAATTTTTGAAGCGGTTGTACCTGGAACGGATCCAGGCATCCATATTGAATTTTTTATGAGTTAGGGTTAGCAAAATTCAAAGCGAGTTCGAAATTTAAGCCTTCCCCCCTTTTCTAGCGTTTAATGCTATTATTTCAAGCCTTATTCCCCCCCCCCCGTTAAAAGCAGGTGATTAATTTTATCATTTTCGATACCATTCATATATACCACCAAATAATCACTGTCAATATTAAAACCTCTGCTCTTCATCCTATCATGTAATATGACAAGATAATCTAAAGCTGGCAACTAACATACGGTCAGTAAATAGAAAGAGTTCTCACCAGTTCATGTTTAAAGTAAAATCAAATAAATTTTTATACTAAAATCATTCTTAATAGGATGACAAGGGCGAAGCGTAATATTTAAATTTATATACTCTTTTAGTTCAATTGTCATATGCTTTAATAAGGACATCCTTCATGTAAAAGCGTGGCATGATGGTTAAAGTCTCTGCCCGTTTCATTTTCGTAACAGTCGAGTTGAAGGTTCTGTCCCCGACGCAACCTAATTTTTCTATATGTCTAATTCATTTTATATTTTTTGCTTTCTCTTTTAAATTCTTTTTCCTAAAGCTGTTTTATTATTTTTAAATTTCTTTTATTATTTTTAAACTAAGGTTTTCCTTGAACCCACATCTTTAAACCAATTACATTCCGCAGTGGTCAAAAGATCTATGAGTGGATCGAGACAGTCTCACTTGCGGCCTCTATTTACTAATATATTAACTAAAAGTAATCAAGTGATTTTGTATGATCTTGGACAGTTTTTGTATTTATTTACATTTTTGACAATATTTTAATTTAATTTTCTATTTTCGCCTTTTTTTTTATTTATTTTTTTTTTCTTGCTTGTATTTTAAATTTTTAAATTTCATTTTTGTTACTTTTTGTCGTTTTAAGTTTATAAAATTATTTTTTGCTAAGAAATGAGCTTTAGAATGTTTGCTTCATTTCTAATATTTTATTTACATTTTTGACAATTTTTAAAATTAATTTTTATTTTTACTTAATTTTTTTTATTTTCATCTTTTTTTTTAAATTTTTAAAATATATTTGCTATTAGTTTTCTATTATAAACTTTATACCTCAAGCTGTCTATAATGGGAAGTAAACAGCCTGGTTTTTAAAAATAAAACATTGTTTAAAAAAATGTTATTCAATATAATAATGTAGAAACTTACATTTTTCTATCAAAGAATTTTCAAAAGTTTAAATTTTACTATTCCTTTTTATTATAAATATGACCCTTTTAGTTAATATATTAGTCAATAGATGGCGCCAACGAACCAAGTAATTTTTTTTTATACTGTACCGCCGAAATTTGAATGTAAAGAGACATCCATTTTGAACTCTTGATCAATCAGGGTTAGGAAAATTCAAAGAGAGTAAAGTTTTATACGAATAATTTTTAGTCAGCCTGATTGTAAAATGGAACAACATTTATTAAATATAAATGGTAAAAGGGTTCCCCTTACTGTCGTTCCAATAGTTGGGGATGGATCATGTTTATTTCGATCGCTTTCTTATGTTATGTTTGAAACACAGTCTTTTAGCAGTGGCATTCGAAAACAAATTGTTACTCATGTGGTACAAAATTGGGATCATTTTAGTATTATGTCACATAATGAACAGGGGCATAATTATAGTTTGGCTGCAGTTTATTTTTCCGAAATGTCACGATGTTCAACTTTTGGAGGATTTTGCAAGTTGTATGCAGCCGGTGAAATTTTTAAGTGTGT
>CM063499.1:50479620-50499620 GCA_032207245.1 Pardosa pseudoannulata
GATGAGGAATATAGCATGAATCCTAAATATCCTTTGTTGTCGTTTGCATAGAGCTAAGCATCTGTAATACATTGGAGATCAAGCTGTTACCTTTCTTAAGAAATACACATGTTTTAGCCGACCCATCATTTTGGTGTTCTTTCATCATCCGTATGACAATGCTAATTTGGAGGTGTACTTATTGAAGCATCCCACAGAAAAGTGTGATTATCTTTGAGAAATCCACTTTAATAACGTTCATTGTGACAGTGTGACTGGGCCTTCATGCAGAGGGGAAGAAAGCCACGTTTCAGTAGTAAAAGAACTTAACTCTTTATGCTGTTAGGGCTTCAATTTTTCCATGAGGAGAGATTTCTATTGAAGCCACGATAGCCTTATTTGGCTCAGGCTGAAGCTAAGATGTCCGATCTAAGAATTAAAATTATATCCTGGATGTGTATCCCGTCTTTTCATTACAAGGTGAAGAATATAGCATGAATCCTAAATATCCTTTGTTGCGGTTTTCGTACAGATTAATATCTGCAGTACATTGGTGCCCAGGTTATATCCCTTATGAAAAACACATGTTTCAGCCAACCCATCACCTTGGTGTTCTTCTATTTTTCGTATGACAACGCTAATTTGGAGGTTCACTTATTAAGACATTCCACCGAAAAGTGGGATTATTGAGAAATCCACTTTATTAACTTTCATTGTGAGCATGCGACTATGCCTTCATGCAGATGAAAAGAATCCACTTTTCAGTACGAAAGGAACTTAAACTCCCTATGTTGTTACGGCTTCAATTTTTCTATGAGGAGAGATTTCTGTTGAAGCCACGACAGTCTTATTTGGGTCTGGCTGAAAATAAAATGTCCTATCTAAGACTTAAAATTTTATCCTGGCTATGTATCTCTCCGTCTTTGCATTGAAAGGTGAGGAACACGGGATCTTCTTTAAACGATCTTTGTTGCGGTTTTCATAGAGATTAACATCTGTAGAATGTTCCTTTTATGAAAAAGTTATATCCCTTCTTATGAAATACACGTGTTAGCCTATCCATCAGTTTGGTGTATTTTATTACTCGTATAACAATGCTAATTTGGTGATGGTCTTATTGGGGAATCCCACCTAAAACTGTGATTGTCTTTGAGAAATCCACTTTATTAAGGTTCATTGTGACAATGCGACTGTGTCTTCATGCAGAGGGAAAAAAAACCACTTTGCAGTAGTTAAGGAACTTAAAGGCAACTCTTAAGGACTTCAATTTTTTCATGAGTTGAGATTTCTAATGAAGGTAGGATAGCTTTATTTAGCTCAAGCTGAAGCTAAGATGTCCTGTCTAAGAAATAAAATTATATTCTGTCTGTGTATCTCGGCGTCTTTTCATTACAAGGTGAGGAATATAGCATCATTCCTAAATATCCTTTGTTCCGGTTTGCATAGAGATTGACATCTGTAATACATTGAAGCCCAAGTTATTACCTTTCTTAAGAAAAACACGTGATTAGACGACCCATCATTTTGGAGTTATTTTATCATTCTTATGAAAATGCTAATTTAGAGGTGTTTTTTATGAAAAAGTTATATCCCTTCTTATGAAAAACACATACTTTAGCCTACCCATCATTTTGGTGTTCTTACTGATATGACAATGCTAATTTGGAAGTGCACTTATTCAGGCATCCCAGCGTGATTACCTTTGAGAATTCCACTTTATTAACGTTCATTGTGACAATGCAACTGTGCCTTCAGACAGAGGGGGAAAAGGCCACGTTTCAGTAGTAAAGGAACTTAAACTCTTTATGCTGTTAGGGCTTCAATTTTCCCATGAGGGGAAATTTCTATTGAAGTCACGATAGCCTTATTTGGCTCTGGCTGAAGCTAAGATGCCCTATCTAAGAACCAAAATTATATCCTGGCTGTGTATCTCAGCTTCTTTTCATTACAAGGTGAGGAATATAACATGAATCCTAAATATCATTTGTTGTGGTTTTCGGCTGTTCATTAGTTTTCGTAGTGATTAACATTTGCAATACTCTGGTGCTCAAGTTATATTTCTTCTTATGAAAAACACATATTTTAGGTGACCCATCATTTTGGTGTTCTTCTATCACTCGTATGACAAGGCTTATTTGGAGGTGCACTTATTGAGTCACCTCACCAAAAAGTGTGATTATCTTTGAGAAATCCACTTTATTAATGCTCATTGTGATAGTGTGACTGTGCCTTCATGCAGAGGGAAAAAGACACTTTTCAGCAGTAAAGGAAGTTAAACTCTTTATGTTGTAAGGGTTTCAATTGAGGAGAGATTCATGAGGAGAAATTTCTGTTGAAGCCACGATAGCCTTATTTGGCTCAAGAAGAAGCTAAGATGTCCTATCTAAGAACTAAAATTTCCTGGCTGTGTATCTAGGCGTCTTTTCACTACAAGATGAGGAATATAACAAGAATCCTAAATATCCTTTGTTGCGGTTTTGGTCTTTTTATTAGTTTTTGTAGAGATTAACATTTGCAGTACACTGGTGCACAAGTTATATTCCTTCTTATGAAAAACACATATTTTAGCTGACGCATCATTTTGGTGGAACTTAAATCCTTTATGTTGTAAGGTCTTCAATTTTACATGAGGGGAGATTTAGATTTTTGTTGAAGCCACGATAGCCTTATTTGGCTCAAGCTGAAGCTAAGATGTCCTGTCTAAGAAATAAAATTATATCTTTGCTGTGTATCTCGGCGTCTTTTCAGTATAAGGTGAGGAATATAGCATGAATCCTAAATATCCTTTGTTCTGGTTTGCATAGAGAATAACATCTGTAATACATTGGAGGCCAAGTTATAACCTTTCTTAACAAAAACACATGTTTTTCACCGACCCATCATTTTGGTGTTCTTTCATCATTCGTATGACAATGCTAATTTGGAGGTGTACTTATTGAGGCATTCCACCTAAAAGTGTGATTATACCTGAGAAATGCATGTTATAAACAGTCATTGTGGCAAAGCGACAGTGCATTCAGCCCTCAGGTAGAAAAAAAGCTTAAGTGTTTTCTCCAATGTAGCATTGTGATTTAGCAATCATTAAGCTCGTTATTGGTCGACTCTTGATTTGAATTTCTCATCCCTCCCTACCGCGGTTTTTATAACAGCAAATTCTGTTGTCCAAACATCACCTTGTGGCGTAATTATTACACCAAAACGAGTGGTTGATCGTGTAAACAGTTTTTTTCGTTGTTAGGAGCGCAGTCATTTATTAGTTATATATTGTGCATTAACATATATTTAAAAAATATCCAATGAAATTATATAGGAAAGTCGTGTAAGAAATAGATGCATATAAATGGAACGCTTTATCAACGTGTACATGCTGACATGTGGTAGAGCTATGAGAAGACACATCACATTTAAACCTTAAAAAATCGATTTTTAAAAAAAATATTTTTAAAGTCCCTGGATATTTTTGAATCCTTTAAAACAAACCCCAGTGGAATATTCGAACTAGAGCCGTAAAACTGTACAATTTTATTCGAACAATTCCAATAAGATACAATTAGTATTTATTCGAACTAGAACCGTAAAAATGACCAATTGTATTCGAAAAATTCATATAATATACTATTCGTATAATGTATTCGAACTAGAGCCGTAAAACTGTACAATTGTATTCGAACAATTCGTATAATGTATTCGAACTAGAACCGTAAAACTGTACAATTGTATTCGAACAATTCGTATAATGTATTCGAACTAGAACCGTAAAACTGTACAATTGTATTCGAACAATTCGTATAATGTATTCGAACTAGAACCGTAAAACTATACAATTGTATTCGAACAATTCGTATAATGTATTCGAACTAGAACCATAAAACTGAACAATTGTATTCGAACAATTCAATACATTATACTATTCGTATAATGTATTCGAACTAGAACCATAAAACTGTACAATTGTATTCAAACAATTCGTATAATATACAAATCTTATATTCGTACAATTCGTAGAATGAATTTGAACTAGAACTATAAAACTGTAAAATTGTATTCAAACATTTTGTATAATGTATTTGAACTAGAACCGTAAAACTACAATTATATTCGAACAATTCGTATATTCGTACAATTCGTATAATTATTGAAACTAGAACTAGACTAGGAAAGAAATACCTAGTCTTTTTTCTAATTCTTTTACCGCTGCCATTTTTCTTCAGCGAATGCATATAGCTCTGGTTTGCAAGTCTTAGTTTTTTTTTCTGTAGGTAAATTTATCTCTAAAAAGTCTCTCGGGGTCTCAGACTCCCAAAAACTCAAGTCAAAGTCAATCCAAAAACTCAAAGATAAACTAACAGAAAGACCGTTCTTTTAAACTAAATGAATACACTTCATAAACTAACATTTCATGTACATCAATACGACTAACAGTGAGACATACGGACAACAGTGAGAATGACGAAGAAATCAGATTGCCCGTACGCCGTACGGGAAATCATTAAAGACATAATAGCTGCGCGCTTTCGGTGTACGTGCAAAGCAGGCAACGTGTTAAAAGGGATGTTAACACTGGATTTACGTATGTTGATCATATACCTATTTTTACTGAAGTGAGCCAATTTGACTCATACAAGAAAATTGACATTTTTTGCAAAGAAAATAGTTCCAAATTAATTTAAATGAAATGTTTATTATCAAAAAATTCATGGAAAACACTTTTTACATATAAAATCTGTTTTTGAAACACATTTTCCGCAAACATTTCTATTAAATTTAGAACAATGGTTTCTACATCTGTTTCTTTTGCATGATGGTTGAACTTGACAATTCTTCCGTGCGTCAATAGCATGAATTTCTGTCATTGGAATGGAAGTGTTCTCGACTTTTCTGTGTATTTACTTTATACTATACTTTATAAACTTTATGTTTATTTTATACTATATTTATTACTATATTTATTTATTTTCATATACATTCTATGCGTCCAATTGGATCACAGCCGTGAAAATAGGTGTACCACATTTGATGATGTGAAATGAAGGGGTCTGCGGGGAAGAGGAATGAAAGTTTACATATATTTTATTACTTAACTAAAAACCAACGTATGTTTTTGAAAAGTGGTATAAAAGTTTTATATATATATATATAGTAATCAAATTTTTAATGAGTCAAATTGGCTCGGTCCGTAAATCTAGTGTTAAGAAAAGTACAGTTCAGACCACTTTGGGATGATTGAACCCAGAAATATTTTTCCAGTTGTTACAGTTTCAAAATAATTTATATATGCCCTATGATTTTTTTCTACCTATTTCATAGTGATTCCCTCATCCCTGTTCTTGTACATGTTTCTTTTGCATAATTGTTGAACTTGACAATTTTTCCGTGCTTTAGTAGCATGAATTTCTGTCATTGGAATGGAAGTGTTCTCGACTTCTTCTCTATATTTACTTTATACTATACTTTATATACTTTATATTTACTTTATACTATATTTATTACTATATTTATTTATTTTCATATACATTCTATGAGTCAAATTGGCTCACAACCGTGAAAATAGGTATACCACATTTGATAATGAGAAATGTTCTACCTCAGGCCTGTTGCAGGTCGGGGTCCGCCCCCCGTAATCTATAATAAAATCTGTGTTCGATAGAAAAACCGGTAGGGCCGTACACAACACAAGCCCGATTTTCGCTTTCGACCAAAATTACCGTGTAAGTTAAATTGCTCGTCCGGGACTCGATTGAAAAGGAGAATAATAATAATAATAAAAAAAAATCCACCTGGAAAAATAAAATCGAATTTTTCTGCTATAGTCGCAAGTTCTGAAATACCTCAATTACTGTATCTGAAAACTGCAGCTTTTGACGGGAAAAAACACAGGGGTGATTAATGACCCTTACATCCACTGTATGAGAGAAGAGACGGGATGGGGGGGGTGAGTTGTCGAATGGTACAGGAACACCCCGGTAATCAAGCCCAGCGACGTGCCAAAAGCCGAAAGGAGCCGAAAGAAGTCGACCTGAACCGATGCATGGAAGATGTTTTTAAAAAAATTGGATTCAAGCATCATTTATTTGAGAGCATCAACTTATTGTGGAGATTATGAAAATATATCAAGGAATGAAAGGGGGATATAGATACGCCTTGAACTGAAAACAAGTTGGAAAACATAGCGAAGAATTTGTTTATAAATTAAACACTATAATAATTCCAAAAAAAAAATCCACAAGTAAAAGCAATTGAGAGGATAACAAGTGTAAAGAGTTAAAGCATCTAAAACGTATAATAAAAATATTCGACAGCATTAATATACAGGTATAAAATTGAATACAATAAAAACATTTAAACCTATAGATCAGTAAAAGTTGATTAAAAAGCCATAAATGAAAATTACAATTAAAATTTTAAATTCTATCCATTCTAAAAAACTTAAAACTCTATCCATTCTAAGTCCAAACGCTTCATAAATTCGAGGGCAGACGGACAGATAACTTAGGTCACATGGGGTCAGATAACTTAGGTCAGATCACATGGTATGCGGGTAAATTTCGCAGCGGAATTGTACCTGGACCTGGCGTTTTGCGCGTAAATTTAGTGATTCAGTTAAATCTCAATCCTATACTATAATACGAGGAATGGTTGTCAAGTCGAAAATCGCCCCAGAATTAATAAACTGTAGTAAACTTGGGGATTCTGGGTTTTGGGTCACGAGGAATCGATTGGCATCGGTTTTGACGCGCTAAGGTCACGTAGTTCGGCGATACAGATAGGGCCGGGTTCGAACCCCGGTGCGGGCCGCGTTAGTGCGTAGTCGGCATACCAGGAGGTGCCGCTCTGACGCGCCAGTGCGTCGGTGGCAGCGAACGTGTTAAGGAATTTTCGATTTCAAATCACCGTCAACAAAGTTCGACATTTCAACATTCATCAGATTTCAAGCTACATTTTCAACATGCAGAACGCACCTCTACATGAAATGCTTCAAGGAGCCGGAATTTTGGAACAACAAGCGATCAACTCAATTATACCCGTAAATGGACAACTAGAAGATACCGTCATTGTCAGAATGCTTCTCCATTCAACACACTTCAATCTTTACACTGCTCACTTTGTACCATTTCTTTAATTGTATAATTTTTTGTTATCAATTACATTTTATTTTCTATGACTTTTCAAACTTTAAATTTGTATAGAATAGTTCCCTTTCCAAACAACTTTGTTTAGAATAGTTTACAATGGTGCACTTTAACCGGTTATCTTTTCACTAATGGTTTCACAAATTTTCTTATGGCATGTATTGTTTTGATAAATCATAATTGAAAATTCAAATCTTCGAGTTAGCTTCGATACCTGTTTTCTCCGAGTGGAGCTCGGTCACCCGGTACTAGATCGAAAATTATTTAATTTGTTTAACCAACTTTTCTTATTTTATATTGAAATATATAAACAAATATATAAATAGGAGTATATAAATAACAACCATAAGATTTTTGTAAACAAAAAATATACTTTTTAGTGAATAATTTATAATAGTATCTTAAATATGAAAAATCTAATAGAAATAGTAGTATATAGTTTAATTTTTTTCGAATTATGGTATATATAAATATTTTTACATTATAAAAAAGGAAAGAAAAGAACATTCGGCTTCGTTTTCCTGTATATACCGTTATTTTTGAACCCACAAACCATGTTGTTGCACTAACCCGTACTAGTAAGTGACCTGCGCTCAAATATCAATCGTCAGAAAACGTACTAGTACGTGTTCCACCTATAATGTATTATTATACAGGGGATATGTATAAGTAAAAGAAAGAAGTGGGAGAGCTCATTTCGGAAACATTACCTAAAGTGGTGTACTTGATCTCTAAGTAAAGCGTTGAAAATTTGAAACATGAAAAGCACAATATGAGAGAAATATAGTTACTGCGTAGATACTGGTTTCTAAAATTCTGAAACTTAGCAAGGATACATGTAAGGGAATTTACGGTGAATTTTGAAACTACAACACTCTAACAACTGGGTGATAATGAAGGAATGTAATGACTTGGGGTGGTTTTTGAATTTTCTAAATATATCTACACGTTGCTCAGTGACTCTGAAGTCGAGAGACATATTCAAATAACCTTATCAAATACATTACGGAAATCCTAGTAAACATGGTATGTTGTTGTTGATTCCCTCAGAACATATGCGAACCGGCAATGAATAATCGTTGTTGATTCACCACGTGACGCGTGTGGCGCCAAGAAAATGCTCCCGAAAACGACGTATTAATTTTTTTTTCTTTTTTCTTGCTATTGATGATTCGTTACACTGCATTATTCGAATATATTCTTGTACCATATTCAGTCGTGAAATCTCCGCATAAAATTTGTAATTCGTTGTTCGTTACTATCAATATATTAAAGAATTTGAGGAATGTTTTTCCTTTGCGTCTGATTTTACTTGAATCTTCGGGAAGAAGTAAGGAGAAATTCGTTATTCTAAAGAAGTATAATTTAATTTCTGGAAACCAGTAATTCTTTATATTCCATTTAATTCGTAAGTCTACAGTTGTTTTAAAAGTTCTAGGTAAAAGCTTTATTTTGAGCATTCAGGTTATTTGAAAAGTGAATATGCGAAAAAAAGGATATTTATAAATAGTCATGTGGAGGGAGGGGGCTATATGCATTTTGAATACACTTTAGAAGTGTTTAGGGGTTTGTACGCTAGTAGCAACTCGTCAAACGTAGTTATAATTCACTTAATGGATTTGAAAACTACAAAACTGAATTGCCGAGCGATAAATAAACCCTCTAATCAAGACCAGTGACTTGTCAAAAGCCGATAAGAGTCGAAAAAAGAAGAGCTGAACAGATACATTGAAGATTTTTATTTAAAAAAATAATTTATTCAAGCCTCATTTATTTGAGAGAATCATCTTATTCCTATCTTAGAGATTATGAAGAGGGATACGAAGAAAAATAGGGAGACCTGCTCATGCATCTCGAATGCATATCGGAAATATTTATGGTGTTTGTCCGCGTCTAGAGACAGTGTTGCAAATTTGAGATTCGCAAACCGCAATGATAGTGAAATTTATTTACGATGTAGTTAGTGGTGTAACGTATCCGGACCCTGTTTCAGGTGACACGGTGAAGAAGGTGTTTCTTGGTTAAATGATTTATTTACACCTTGCAGCTATATACACATTTCTATATACACACAATACAATTACAATTCACATGTATGTGATACAATAGACGTAGGCCTGAGTAGAGACGTACAATTTGATACTGCCGAAAGGTTTGAGAACCGACAAAAGAAAACAATTCGTGGTAGCTTTGCTTTAATAGTTCTTAGTAATAAATTATGAAGACAACACACTCAATTAGACGAGTGTGTTAGAAGTTGCAATTGATATCTTCGAAGACGATAAAAATAAAGGAGTCCTAGGTGGAATATACGGTGACTGATCCTGAAGAGGAATCACAGGGATCCGAGGCACAGGGTACAGCTAATTATCTCGAAAAGAGATTTGTCCCAGGGTGGGATTTTCACTAAGAAAACTCTCCGATGGAGAGACTGGTCAAGACGAAATCCAAATTAACTGGCTGCTAGCTAGCTAGCTAACTAATTTCTTAAAAAATCTCATCTCGTCTTTTTTTAGGGGAGGAGCCTCTAAGAGAGGGAGGCTCACCCATAATTTCACCATTGGATCATCTGGCGATGATCTCACCTTCAAGCAACTTGATTGGTCTGGACTCGACAATCACCAGCTGCAAACACGGGAACCTCAGGAATTTCGTGTCGCGAAAGATGAACGTCGCGGATAATCCCTTTGAAGACTTGTAGTTCCGATGGTCCTCTTTCTGGTTGTCAGTCTGGGTGCCCGGTTGTCTGCTCTATTGTTTCTCTACCTGTAGGACACAAAAGTCTGGACATCGTAGTGCCAAGGAAAACAACGCCTTTGTCTCCACATAAGCGAAGTTCATTTCTCAAACTCTTTTCAGAAGTCTTTGTGAGGGAGGCACGCTTTTAAGGCACGCCGTTACAGTGGATTCACCACATTCTACATATGTCTCGGAAACATGACCATTGACTTAGATGAAACATTCATGCTTAAGAATATTCTTGAAGTATGCTGAGAACAGTATCCTTAGAGAAATACAGGAGGATGAGGAGTGGTTAGAGAAAGCAAATTCACTTATATCGAAGAAACACAGAGAACCAGATATCCTGAAATGTGCTGAAATACAAAGATGAAAGTGGATGGACGATCTTATCCGAATGAAAGACAAGACCACAGTCATAAAAGAGTTTTCATGATCAAACCATTTGGTATTCAAGAAAGACAGTATCCTAAAGCTAAAATATATTGATTGCATTGGTTTGTTTGGTTTGAAATGCTTAGGTCTACTTTTTTGTTACTTGAGAGCTTATGCGAAAGAGACATACTGCTTAAAGCTGATTTCCAATGGCTAAAAACATCCATTTCAGTAGCGGAATTCAAGCTATTGAAAGGTAGTACCTCACCATTCACTCATCTTTTAACTTATTTGCATTGAACAGGATTCGGAAATACTCTGAATAAGGCGATTTCATGCAATAGGGCAAATCTCAATTTATGACAATTTAGTTTCTTTTAGTTTTAGGCTTTAGTTTCAAACGGAAAGGCAGTTTATTGTTTTTCTATTGGCTGTTGTAATCCTGAAAATGAATGAGAAGGGCATTATAGTAGTTCGTGACGTTGCGACAAATTTCTCTATATTGAACGAAGTTTGGTAGATCAGGTAGGAAGGACTTACTTGAGAAAGCCAGGGTCCAAGCCGGACTGTCGGATGACAAAAGAATAGTAAGATGTTGGTAGGTTGGGTACTACTGTTTTGCTACGTGAAGGCTACTGCTTAAAATCAATTCCGAACGATAGTTAGGGGATTTGAGAATTATCATACTCAATACGAATGAGTCTAAAAGCGGTATAGTGAATGTACTAAGTGCTTATCCCAACAGGATAGAAATTCAACAGTGGAACAGTGGAATTGGGGAATTAATACACTACCTAACTGTAACAAACAGGAAATTCAGCATTGATGTAGGGATAGGAAGACTCCAAAGCGAAACACAGTTTAAATTGCACAAGGATGTAATATATTCAAAATTGCAAAACGCAGCAGAGGTGAAAATGTCATGAAATTAATTTGAAAACTCCTAGACGTTGAAATATGCAGATTATGAAGATATATGCTTGAATAATAAGCTGCAGGAGGTCATGCGTCTCGGATTTATCTCGAAAATGTTTATGATGTTTGTGTGTTTTTAGAAGACAATGTTGCGAATTGGAAATTTACAAAGCGTGACGCTGTTGAAATTTACTTAGAGGGGAATTTGAAAATTCTACTACTCAAAATTGAGGAGTTTTAGAAACTACCTTGTGTACTGAATTTTAAATCTGCTCATCGCAACACGATAGAAATTTAAGCGTGTTGAATGGAATATAAAAACGCGGCAGAACAGCACAAAAGAAATTCAGAGGATATGCAGTGCAGTGGATCATAGACCACGGAATTTGAAAATTGTTCTAAATAATGCAATACAATGAACAGTAAATTCCTTAGATTATTAGTGTAAAAACGAATTTAAATCTGCTCATCGCAACACGATAGAAATTTAAGCGTGTTGAAGGGAATATAAAAACGCGACAGAACAGCACAAAAGAAATTCAGAGGATATGCAGTGCAGTGGTTTTCCATCATAGTACCACGAGAAACACCTTTGTTATACTAACGTCTTATTGGTGTTCTTGAAAATAATGCAATACAATGAACAAGTTAAATTCCCTAGATTATTAGTGTGCGTAAAAACGAATAACGGGTTAACGGATATACATGATAACAAAGATGGAGCATCGTAACACGAAAGAAATTTAAGTTTGATGAAGTGTATTTAAAAACGCGGCAGAACAGCATAAAAGAAATTCAGAGGATATGCAGTGCAGTGGTTTTCCATCATAGTACCACGAGAGACACCGTTGTTATACTAATCTCTAATTGGTGTTCTTGAAAACAATGCAATAAAATAAACAAGTTAACTTCCTTAGATTGTTAGTGTGCGCAAAACCGAAAACGGATTAACGGATATATGTGATAACAAAGATGATGTTCATTATTTTCATATTGGCCAAAAAATTTCTAACATTATAAAAGGTTGAAAACCTTTAACATAGTGACTATATATTTTGATGATAACAGACAAAGTTAAAGATAAATATTTTACCATTGGCACTTTTTTCGCAAATAGCGATTGTGTTAAATAACGATTGCGACAACATATCTCACAAAAAGAGTTTTATTATAGATTTCATATGACGTTAACAATAAAAATTGTTACTCAATAAGAACATAACAGCTTTTTTTATACTAAGTAAGCCTTAAATTTAAATTGTAATTTTACAAAATGTTAAAAGGGTGTATACCAGAAACTTGAGTAATAGGCAAGCTCACAAACCTAAGTACGCTATCTACAATCTGAAAATATTGTCAGGTTTCAACAATCAATTTTGTCTCTAATTCTTTAAAACACTGAAAAACTAAAATCCCATTTAAAAGAGGATTTTATTTACTCATTAGGGAATGAAATCCTAATATCTTGGATGAATGTTCCCATTAGAACTTAACCACTTGCCTGATTATCTCGAGTTATCTCGGGTTCATATATAATGTAGTTAATTATCAGCGTAATCTGATAGATCCACGCCGAGCTAGTCTTCTTTGTTAGCCTATGCTGGTCAGTTGACCAACTCCATGTTGGATTTATGAAGTGAGAAACTTGAATGAAAATATGAATAAAGAATGTTTAACCACTTGCTTGATTATGACAAGTTATCTCGAGCTCGTATACATTGCAGTAAATTTTTATCCCTAGAAAACTCTGGCGAATAAGAATTTATCTTATGATTTGTTTCATCACGGTATTACTTGGTCTGGAGGAAATTAAAGGAAATATTCAGTTTTGATAGGTAGTTTATCAAGTTTTGTTGGTTTTGCAGTCCTTTTGGAGGAACTGTTCACGTGTTTTCCACTGATTAGAAAACTTATTGAAGAAAATCATCGTGACGAGTTTTCTGCCACATCAACGACAGGATTAGTCTTTTACCACTCAGGTTAACCTCAAGTATTTTACAGATGATTGGCTACTAACACAAAAATATTACTGTAAAGGTATTGATCAAGTCAGTTTTGACTTATGCCTCAGACTTGGACCTAACAAGAAAAGAAGAGAGGATGTTGGCAACCTTCGAAATTAAGATTCTGCGAACCATCTTTGGTGCTGTCTTTGAAAATAACAACTGGAGAAAAAGATATAATTTTGAATTATATAAGATCTTTAACAGTGATGATTTATCAAATCTATAAAGCTGAATAGAATGAGATAGGATGTGTAGTGAGAATGAGCCACAGAACGAACAACTTTGAGGGTTTCTAATACACTCCTTCTAATAAAGAAAAAGGAAGGCCTAAGAAACTAAAGACTGTGTAAGATTTTGCCATCTTAAAGGTAAAGAACTAGATCAATTGCTAAGTGCAGATGGGAAAAGCTTCTAAGGAAGGCTCAGGCCCACAAAGGGCTGTCGTGCCAATGCTGAGATGATTCGGCTACTGAAAACCAGGGCTTCGAACCGGAACTGAACCGAAAACCGGCAAAACCGGAAGAAACCGTTATTTTGGTCGGAATGAAAACCGGAACTGAACCGAAAATAATATAAATTTATTTCGGTTCGATATATCTTTCAGTCATTTTGTTACTGTTACCAACTTATCAATATTTTCTAATTTAACGTCAACTTTATAATTATCATTACATGTATACTGCTTCTCGATTTCCTATTTTGATATTCACTAGTATTTTCTGTTTCAGTTTCGCATGAAACTACTTGTAGAAGACATATTTAATTCAGTTGATTAAACTAGAAGTATAGATGTTTTTTAAGAAAAATATCGAGTTATATTTTATTTTTCACATCTCAGCATGCGATCATCCACGGATGTTTGTATAGACTGTTTAGATCAGGGAGGAGTAAATAGACAGGAGAGGCCCTAAGTGACGTAGCATGAAGCATCTATCAAATCTTCTGCGCATCAAATGGGTGTTTGGTAATGGCGGCGATTCAAATGTTTCGTAATAGTAGTATTTCATTAGGCCTGCTGTTTGTATCAATTCACATAGTGTACCAATTAAAAAAAGAATAAAATCTTCTAAATTTTGAGAGAATTACATTTTTTGTTTATGATAGAGTTATATTTTTAGTACAAATAAGAATATACATAAAATGAAATTATTCATTTGGAACTGAAGCGAAAACAGTTATTTTTGGCGGAGCGAAAACCGGAACTGAACCGATATTAATTTTTTAGTTGAACCGGAACGAAAACCGGAACAAAAAAAATTACGGTTCGAAGCCCTGGAAAAAACAAACCAAATCCAACGAGACAGTGCTGTGCTCTCGTATAAACAGATTTCAGAGGTAAACCAATAAGAAAAGAAACCAGGTATCAGTGTTCAGAATGTCAGGTATCACTTTGTGTTGTCCCTTGTTTCAAAAACTATCACGCTAAAACTATAAGTCTAAAATATCATTAATATTTAACTTTTTTCCATTTGCTCAGATAACTCGGGACTGAAATAATATTAAAAATTAAATGCTTTTAAGCCTGTAAAAAATTAAAAATTCAACCTAAATCCTACTAATCGTTTATTTTCTTGTGTTTAATAATAAAATTTTAAAAAAAAATGTGATGATTTTTTGCAATTTTTTTCAAAAAATTTGTAAGGGACGCGGTTAAAATGTTAAAAAGGAAATAATTATAGATTACTCGTCAACGGCTGTGAACGCCTTACAATGCACCAAACTTCGTCTCTAGTTATGTTTTTTTAACGGGTTAAATCTGTGACCGTCATACAAATATCTACAGATACGTCTCTTGGAGACTTTTTAAAAAAAATTTTTAAAAATGTGATGATTTTTTTGCAATTTATTTCAAAAAATTTGTAAGGGAAGCGGTTAAAATGTTAAAAAGGAAATAATTATAGATTACTCGTCAACGGCTGTGAATGCCTTACAATGTACCACACTTCGTCTCTAGTTATGTTTTTTAACGGGTTAAATCTGTGACCGTCATACAAATATCTACAGATACGTCTCTTGGAGACTTTTCAACCAAAACACGCTAATCACATTTCTAGTGGCATTGAAATCTACATATAAAGTCATTTCACTTTTGATATCCTTTTTTTCTAATCTCCCACGGTCCAACCATTAGTGATAGTAGGTTTTAATGGTTACGAATAACGAGGGAATGAAGCCGTTTAAGATTTGGTTCGCCGACTGAGAAAGTGGTACAATGTTTTCAAATAAAATGTATTTCATTGAAGAGTAGAGCGTCCAAGGACGTCTTGATTGTCTTCCTAAATGGTTTTATGGTAATGACCTCATTAGAAAACTCCTGTGGGAGTGTGTGATCCCATCGGAATTAGTTCCAGCTATTTACCATGCAGTGGTTAAGTGAACTCCTTGTCAGTGTATGCCACTATTTCAGAGTTAAGAATATTTACGATCTAAAGATAAAAGGCTTTTAATTCATAACGCGCATCTTCACTTGAAGAATATGCGACGACTTCAATGTTCTCGAGTGAAGAAGGATCAGTGGTTAAGTGAACTCCTTGTCAGTGTGTAGCACTATTTCAGAGTTAAGAATATTTACGATCTAAAGATAAAAGGTTTTTTAATTCATAACGCGCATCTTCACTTGAAGAATATGCGACGACTTCAATGTTCTCGAGTGAAGAAGGATCAGTGGTTAAGTGAACTCCTTGTCAGTGTATAGCACTATTTCAGAGTTAAGAATATTTACGATCTAAAGATAAAAGGCTTTTTAATTCATAACGCGCATCTTCACTTGAAGAATATGCGACGACTTCAATGTTCTCGAGTGAAGAAGGATCAGTGGTTAAGTGAACTCCTTGTCAGTGTATAGCACTATTTCAGAGTTAAGAATATTTACGATCTAAAGATAAAAGGCTTTTAATTCATAACGCGCATCTTCACTTGAAGAATATGCGACGACTTCAATGTTCTCGAGTGAAGAAGGATCAGTGGTTAAGTGAACTCCTTGTCAGTGTATAGCACTATTTCAGAGTTAAGAATATTTACGATCTAAAGATAAAAGGCTTTTAATTCATAACGCGCATCTTCACTTGAAGAATATGCGACGACTTCAATGTTCTCGAGTGAAGAAGGATCAGTGGTTAAGTGAACTCCTTGTCAGTGTATGCCACTATTACAGAGTTAAGAATATTTACGATCTAAAGATAAAAGGCTTTTAATTCATAACGCGCATCTTCACTTAAAGAATATGCGACGACTTCAACATTCTCGAGTGAAGAAGGATCACAGTCATGATAAAATTGGGAATCACTTTTATTTCTTGAGTAAATACGGCTATATACAAGATGATTCTAATCTCCCAAAACAAATCGAAATGCAGAGGATTTTCGGCTGGCACTGAATTGCCACGACGATCACAATCAGGAAAATAAGAGATTAAATAATCTCACGAATTTGGAGGTTCTTCCAGGGTGCAATGCAACCCAATCTATCCCCCGTTCGGTCTCCGAGACCCTGCCGCTCCTTATATGAGTGGACTTTACGAGTCTCCCGAACTCAATCACTGAAAAGCTAGCTCCGGTCAAAAGACGCGAAAGCTTCCACGAGGTCAAAGCACTTACGTAAAAAAAATGTCGAAAAGCCCCGAGTCGCGAAATTCTAGGCTTTTTATACCTGGGGGTCAGTTACTGTCCCGCCAACCGTTTTTTGGTCAGTTACGATTCCAGTTAATTAAGAACTCCAGCTAAGGTTACAGCTAGGTTTTTTAGCTGAATCCTCAATCGTTGGCTGTCCCGATTCTGGAATCTCGCGGCAATCCAGTGGGCTCATTACCCCCAATCGATCAGGGCGTAACGCCTATTCAATCCGACTGTCAACATCCCAGACTCTGCGACGCCATGCTATTGTACTGGTCAACAGGTGGGATTTCCGATCAGCTGATTTGTCGCTTGCTCTGAACAAAGGGGAGCCTTCACAAATATAAGGTGTTTTTAATGCAACGCCAGAGAATTCCATCCATTCGAATCATCTTAGGGGGGAGGGGTTATTTTTTCTTCATTCTATACTTATCTTGAGAGAAGTCATTCGTATCTACTGATTTATCTTGGGCATTCTATGAGTATATAGGAAGGTGTTTAGGGTGTTTGCCAGGTTTAGAATCGGCACTCCGGTAATCTAACCCATATTTTAAAAATAATCTTGTTGGCACACACGGGCCCTTAAAGGATAACAAATTTTTCAACGAGATAGTCCTGTACTGATGGACTTTCTCACGATGGACGGCACGTACACACAGAGCTGTGGATTAGGTTTCCAAGAATACTATAGACCAGTGGCGTGCGGTAGGTGTTCATGCAGGGTGTGCAGAGAGCTATAACAACAATAATAATGAAACCATAAAAAGGTACATTAAACACTTTAACGTTTCTTATTCATTTGTACACAAAATCCATATGTCTATCAGATTACTAAAATACGAAAAGCTTTATTTCCACGAAAAACTTACATTTTCAGCAACTAGCACACACAGGTGTTGTATCAGGTTATTGGTGGAAATTTCCAAGTGCAGAGGATTAAACGCTGGCGCAATAGATAAAACTGCTCGTTGGTCAGTAGAATTATATTTATAGTTTTAAAAGAAATCATAAGCGAAAACATCTTCACAATTTTAAAAACAAAACCAAGGATATGGTGTATTATCTATATTGTCGGTACACAATGAGGTAAAATTTATGTTCTGAAATTCGTTTCTTTAAGAAAAACAAAGTTTTTCAGCGAATAATAAATATTATAATCACCGAAATATTTACCACACAAACATTTCTCAAATTGTAAATACTTCAATTTCAAGATATTTACTTAAATTTTCATTAAACAGTCAAAAACGTATGGAAGTTATGAAAAATTAGCGCTCCGAATGAAGTCGCAAAAAGTAATGAACGTGATGATAGAAGCTAAGTGCAGGAAAAATAGCTGATTTCGAGGTTTTCTCCAGGATACATATAAAGCGTGATTTTCTATTAAGGGTGGTACGCATAAAAAACATGTTCGTTGGAAGGGTGGTGCAGATTATGCATCAGGAAAAGCAAGTAAAATTATTTGAATATATTAAAAATAAATTAAAAACCAATAAAGATAGGGAGACATAGGGCAGAAAATTTTGTTTAATACAGTGTGCAGTGCACACCTGAACATGACCCACGCCAGTGCTATGCAGCTGTCCTTAATAGAAGACTCCTGAGGACAGTCATATCTTTAAAGTTACAAAATTGTAGCAGTCAAACCTAGAAGAATGCAGCTGTGAGATAATCTAGGCAATAAACTCAGCGTGTCACTTCAAAGAGGCATTTTAATGAACCCACCTGCACATCGAAGGGGAGCAGATGTTGAAAAAATTTCAACAATGGGTAAAAGCCGAAATGTCAGGTTAGAAGAGGTGAAAAGATGAAATGATTGGGGAAGAAAAAAAAGGCGAGTTGATCGAGATGTAAGTTGTTGGAAAGTGAAAAAAATTAGAGCAAAGTTGGTGGGTCATATAGATATGAGAGCCAATGAGCAATATAGCCGGGCCCACCAAGTGATAGCGCCTGAATCTAGCCGAATGCAAGTGACGGCCTTTAGCACCGAGTCTGCTTAAACCAGATAAACACAGTCCAGAATCCAGGGTAAACGATTTTGTGTGGTACTACACTTTCTCCAGTTCTGTGTGAGACTCCAGTCGACTTACAGTTGAGCCTACAACGGTACCTGAAGAGTTTTTTTTACCCTAGAACCAAGGTCCACACCAGCTCACATGAGCCCTGTGATTTCCATTCTGAAAATTTATAAATAGCTTCTATTTAATCAAGAATAAAATTATTATTGTTATAATCTGTACAACCACATCCACACCCACACTCTACCCGAGGATCCACTGACGTTACAAACGTATCCATAATTGTTACTTGGGCTTCAAATAATTATTCCAATATCTACTTTGATTAAGGAATACCATTAAAAAATGTAATGAATTATCGTGTACTAATAAATATTGAAGTATAAGTAATGAATGTCATATTAGTCAAGAAAAATATATCTGTAAATAAACAATGTATATAATAAAAAATCATTTAGCTAAAATATAAGGCGTTTCTTCTTAATTATTGGGTAATATATTTTGTGTCTCCTCTTGGAATAACGAACACTGGAGTATGTGTTCTAAGTACAAGAAGTTCATCCTCCCATATTTCAAAAGCTACAAAAAGTAATTTAATTATAACAGAAGATTAAATGATAAATCACCTCAATCCAGAATCAACACCGTAAAAATGTAAGAAGGGCAACTCTGATTATTGTCATTGTAGGTGCCAAGTACAAGGATCTTATTGCCTCTCAAGGAGACGAAAACATTGGCATGAAATATAAAACATAAAAAGTCACAGGTTTGCAGTCATGTATTAGAGTATATAAGGCTCTAAAACGTGTAAGTCCTTATATAGATCCATACAAAGTTATACATAATCCTGGAATTCTACGATACCTCCATACGATGCGTGGAACAACCTATAAATAATAAAATAACATGAAACCTCAACTGAAACCTTAACGCGAATTCTAGAACAGTCATATACCCAGTGGCGTGCGGTCCATATGTACAGGCTGTGCACTGCACAACATATGAAAATTATGATTAACAATAATTTTCTGCACCTTTGTCTACCAATCTTTATATGGTATATAATAAATATTATTTATAATATATTTAAATATTATGTTTATTTGCTTGCTTGTATTCCCGCAGTGCGTGCGGTACTAGGTGCTGCACCACGTAGCTCGCAAACGAACATAGGAAGTTCTGATGTGTACGCAGTGCGCACTAAATTGAAAATCGAGCTTTATATCT
>CM063499.1:50522120-50539620 GCA_032207245.1 Pardosa pseudoannulata
AATTTATAGTAATAGAAATAGTAAATAGTAATTTACAGTACTATAATATAAATGTAATATAAAAGTGTATAGAAGAGTAATTCACAGTAACGGTAATATTGAAGTAGTTTGATAGTAAATAGCAATATTACAGTAATAACAATATTAAATAGATATTTACAGCAATAGTAATATTGCAATAATAGTAAATAGCAATTCATAGTAACACTAATAGTTAATAGAAATTTACAGTAATAGTCAATAGTAATTTATAGTAATAGAAACAGTAAATAGTAATTTACAGTACTATAATATAAATGTAGTAATATAAATGTGTAAAGAAGTGTAATTTACAGTAACGGTAATATTGCAGTAGTAGTGACAGCAAATTACAATATTACAGTAATAGTGATAGTAAATAGCAATATTACAGCAATAGCAATACTAAATATTTATTTACAGTAATAGTAATATGGCAATTATAGTAAATAGTAATTTATAGTAATAGTAATAATTAATAGTAATTTAGGTAATAGTAATTGTTAGTAGTAATTTATAGTAATAGCAATAGTGAATAGTAATTTGCAGTAATAGTATTAGTAAATGGTAATTAACAGTAATAATAATATAAATAGTAATTATAGCCTAATAATAATTTACAATAATAATAATACAATATACGACAATAGTTATAGTAAAGTCCGTACCTGCTGTTTACTTCACAATCGGTGGTATACACACACACACACACATATATATATATATATATATATATATATATATATATATATATATATATATATATATATATATATATATATATATATATATATATATATATATATATAAAATAATGTATGTCAATATATATGCATATATGTATGTATTTATGTGTGTATACATACATATATGCATATATACATACATACATACACATATATATACATACACGTATGTGTGTTTGTATATGTGTGTGATCCGTTTAACTGTCATCTATTAGTAGTTTTAGTTGACTTAAAAATTATAAAGCAGTATTTATAAGACATTATTGGAAGTGAAATTTCTATAAAACCAAAAGATGTAGTAGTTGTGAAAAATGCGGATAGGGAGCGCTAACGCGAAGTCTCCTCGCAGAACTATGCAAATAAGTGTCATTACAAAAGAACTTTCTCAATATAAAACCCCGTGAAATCTAATTGCTTCTTTATACATCGAGTTCACTTTAAGTAGGTAATTGGCGAAAAAAAGATTCCTAGCCGTGAGATAGCAAAGTGATCAATCAAACGTTAGTCGCCAATCGAGAATTCATATGTAATCCTTTCTTTTCTGAGATTCGAGCGGGCTCCGTTTAGAGACAATTTAAGTGTGCCAATTATCCTCGGCGGCGATCCACGGGATTGGTAAACAAGAGAGATAAAGGGAATAAAAGAAAAAAAAATTAAATGGGTCTTGAATTGGTTCCTTTAGTCATGAATCAAGAATTCATTTCTAATCATTTTTTGTGGAGGTGCAATTGGACCTCATTTAGAGAAAAAATGCAGAGCCTGTTCTTCATTATACAATAATAGTACTTTATCGCAATAGTAATAGCGTATCTAATAATAAATAGTCATTTATAGCAGTAGTAACATGACAGTAACTTATATTAAATAGTACAGTAATAGTATAATAATAAATTTACTGTAAGGGTATCGCTGAGTGATGTTCTTTATGTAGTAATTTTGTAATTTACTGTAAGAGTAATATTACAATTATAGTGATAGAAAATATTTATCTACAGCATTAGTAATAGTAAATAGTAATTTACAGTAATAGTAAATAGTATTTTACATTAATGGTTATTCTACAATAATAGTATAATAGTAATTTACTGTAATAATAATAACAATAAAGAGTAATTTACAGTAACGATAATAATAAATAGTAATTTACAGTAATAATAATAAGAAATGATAATTTACAGTAATAGTAATAGTAAATAGTATTTTACATTAACAGTTATACTACAATAACAGTATAATAGTAATTTACAGTAATAATAATAATAATAATAATAAAGGGCAATTTGCAGTAATGATAAAAATAAATGGTAATTTACAGTAATAATAATAAGAAATGATAATTTACAGTAATAATAAGAAGAAGAAATGGTAATTTATAGTAATAGTAATATAACAATAATTTTATAAATATAATTTACAGTAATAGTTATATTACAATAATAGTATAAATATGATTTACAGTAATAGTAATATTACAATAATAGTATAAATATGATTTACAGTAATAGTAATATTACAATAATAGTATAAATAGGATTTACAGTACTAGTAATATTACAATAATAGTATAAATATGATTTACAGTAATAGTAATATTACTATAATAGTATAAATAAGATTTACAGTAATAGTAGTATTACAATAATAGTATAAATAGGATTTACAGTACTAGTAATATTACAATAATAGTATAAATAGGATTTACAGTAATAGTAGTAT
Source organism: Pardosa pseudoannulata (assembly GCA_032207245.1). NCBI lineage: Eukaryota > Metazoa > Arthropoda > Arachnida > Araneae > Lycosidae > Pardosa > Pardosa pseudoannulata. The sequence goes on from CM063499.1 coordinate 50,524,601, forward strand.
TACAATAATAGTATAAATATGATTTACAGTAATAGTAATATTACAATAATAGTATAAATGTGATTTACAGTAATAATAATATTACAATAATAGTATAAATATAATTTACAGTGATAGTAATATTATAATAATAATAATATTAATAAAATTTACAGTAATAATAATAATAAATAGTAATTTACAGAAATTGTTATAGTTAATAGTTATTTACAGTTACAGTAATATTACAATAATATAAATATAATTTACAGTAATAATAATAATAAATAGTAATTTACAGAAATTGTTATAGTTAATAGTTATTTACAGTAACAGTAATATTACAATAATAATATAAATATAATTTACAGTAATAATAATAAATAGTAATTTACAGAAATTGTTATAGTTAATAGTTATTTACAGTAACAGTAATATTACAATAATAATATAAATATAATTTACAGTAATAATAATAATAAATAGTAATTTACAGAAATTGTTATAGTTAATAGCTATTTACAGTAACAGTAATATTACGATAAAAGTACAATAGTAATTTAAGCCAATAATAATAATAAATAGTAATTTACAGAATATTACGTAAAAATTTTCTTTTATATTTGGCTTAAATAATAGATTAGGTACATATGTGAAAATTTTAAATTTAATTGTCGATTATTTTTTGATGAAAATTATATCAGCGACATTAGCAACAAATTCTAACTACCTCCAGGGTGTAGTGGAAATGACAGTTTCATTCCTTTACTTCCATTAACTACTATTTACAAAAAAAGAATATTTTTTGGAAGAACTTAACGATAATTTCGACGTAGCTGGAAAACTTTGAATTGTCTTTCTGCATGAATTCAACTTTAATCTAAACTGCATTCAGAGTATCGGGAGACTTTAGAGGAGTATGCAGAAAAGCAAATTATAGAGCGTGTACCAGATTATTCTAAGCCAAAAATAAATCATTTTTTTAATCTTCTTTATAGGGTACTTTGCAATTCTGTAAAATTAAAAATTTTACTGATCCCGTCATATGACGAGTTATATGCTAGTTTTAAAATAGTACTATATAGATACGAGAACACATTAAGAAGTGAAAAAGCAAATTACTAGTAAAATAAATTTTTTTTTCATAATGTATTGCTCCTTTTTTTCTGTTTAAGAAGTTTTAATCTCATAAAGGATGCTTTACAATTCTGGAAAATTAAAAATTTTACTGATATGACGAGTTATATGCTAGTTTTAAAATAGTACTATATAGATACGAGAACACATTAAGAAGTGAAAAAGCAAATTACTAGTAAAATAAATTTTTTTTTCATAATGTATTGCTCCTTTTTTTCTGTTTAAGAAGTTTTAATCTCATATAGGATGCTTTACAATTCTGGAAAATTAAAAATTTTACTTATATGACGAGTTATATGCTAGTTTTAAAATAGTACTATATAGATACGAGAACATTAAGAAGTGAAAAAGCGAATGACTAGTAAAATAATTTTTTTTTTCATAATGTATTGCTCCTTTTTTTCTGTTTAAGAAGTTTTAATCTCATATAGGATGCTTTACAATTCTGGAAAATTAAAAATTTTACTTATATGACGAGTTATATGCTAGTTTTAAAATAGTACTATATAGATACGAGAACACATTTATAAGTGAAAAAGCGAATGACTAGTAAAATAATTTTTATTTTTCATAATGTATTGCTCCTTTTTTTCTGTTTAAGAAGTTTTAATCTCATATAGGATGCTTTACAATTCTGGAAAATTAAAAATTTTACTTATATGACGAGTTATATGCTAGTTTTAAAATAGTACTATATAGATACGAGAACACATTTATAAGTGAAAAAACGAATTACTAGTAAAATAACTTTTATTTTTCATAATGTATTGCTCCTTTTATTTTCTGTTTAAGAAGTTTTAATCTCATATAGGATGCTTTACAATTCTGGAAAATTAAAAATTTTACTTATATGACGAGTTATATGCTAGTTTTAAAATAGTACTATATAGATACAAGAACACATTAAGAAGTGAAAAAGCGAATGACTAGTAAAATAATTTTTATTTTTCATAATGTATTGCTCCTTTTTTTTCTGTTTAAGCAGTTTTAATCTCATATAGGATGCTTTACAATTCTGGAAAATTAAAAATTTTACTTATATGACGAGTTATATGCTAGTTTTAAAATAGTACTATATAGATACAAGAACACATTAAGAAGTGAAAAAGCGAATGACTAGTAAAATAATTTTTATTTTTCATAATGTATTGCTCCTTTTTTTCTGTTTAAGAAGTTTTAATCTCATATAGGATGCTTTACAATTCTGGAAAATTAAAAATTTTACTTATATGACGAGTTATATGCTAGTTTTAAAATAGTACTATATAGATACAAGAACACATTAAGAAGTGAAAAAGCGAATGACTAGTAAAATAATTTTTATTTTTCATAATGTATTGCTCCTTTTTTTCTGTTTAAGAAGTTTTAATCTCATATAGGATGCTTTACAATTCTGGAAAATTAAAAATTTTACTTATATGACGAGTTATATGCTAGTTTTAAAATAGTACTATATAGATACGAGAACACATTAAGAAGTGAAAAAACGAATTACTAGTAAAATAACTTTTATTTTTCATAATGTATTTCTCTCTTTTTTCTGTTTAATAAGTTTTAATCTCTTCGATTTTGATAACGATAGTCAAAATTAGATAAATTTATCCCCCCTTTAATTTATACTTACTAAATTTCAAAACAAAATGAAAAAACATACCTTATATTTATGTATTGTATACTAGCAAGTTTGCCCGTGCTTCGCTACGGTGAACTTAATATATTACTTTTAAACAAAGATTTATTTTTCGTGAATAACTCTCTAAATTCGTCACAGTTCAGTTCGAGACATTGGCATGTTTATATATTTCTATCATAAGCGTATTATAACATTATTCAGTTTTTATAATCGAATTTGTCTTATATTAAATTTGCTCAAACTTTTTTTATTGTAAAATATAAGCTTAACCCTAAATTGCATTACTGTATTACTACTGTACGTTGATTAGCAAAGTTAACAGATCTTGCCATATTACGTGATAGAATAGGAAGCACAGGTTTTGACAGCAACAGTGCTAATTTTGTTGGTAGTAATAAATGTTTTCCAAAATTAAGGAAATTTATGACAAACCACATAGTTTTGTGTGAAACAGAAACACACATTCATATCGACAACCATATGAATATGAAGATAACTATATAAAATGATAGGTTTTATTTGGCCATGAGAGTCACTGAAATTTGTACTTTTTGTACTTAGAATATTGTTGATATGCATTTCATTGTAACATAAAAATGAACCAAGAATTAAATTTAAAATTAGTTCTCATATAAAAATGCTACAATTTGTGTCACATAGAAATGAAAGTGAATCACTTTATATCTCAAATTTCAGTTCAAATCGAATAGATACTAAGCAGACGATTTTAAATAATATAAAATAAGAAATGAATAAATGAAATATTTAAATGAATGACGTCATAATGATAGAAAAATATCATTTTCGCCTATTTATTATGTGATGAATTGAACATTTTAATCTCCTGCTTTTAACCGTGGAAAACTGCGTTTAAAACAATTACTTGGGATGACGTCACATTGCTAGAAATATTGCTTCTTTCCCTTAGATATGATGCGATAAATTAAAAACTTAATCGTTTGCGTTTAACCGGGGAAAATAATGCTTGGAATAATGACATGAAATGCTCGAAAAAGGGGGAAGGAATGAATTTCGAACGTTGAAAATTTACAAAAACCTTCCCAGGGATATACCTAAACATTTCCCAAATTTTCACGGCGATTGGATGCATAGTTTTTGAGTCTATTGAGTACAGACAGACAGACAGACAGACACACACAAATTCATTTTTATATATATAGATTATCCTTTAAAACATAAGAATTGTATACATAATTAAAAAAATTGATCCATTGTCAACTGTCTACAATTTTTTCTAAAAAACTCATCGATATATTGTTCGTAATCATAATCAACTTGTCTTAACGATTTGAAATTTCTATCTTTTGTTTTAACGTTAAATCATTTCGCTTTCTGGGTTCCATATCGACAAGCTGCATGTCAGCGAGAAAGGCATAAAATGTGAATACGCTCCTTTTCAGTTCCGATAAGAATGCGTTGCCTTCTTCTTATCTGACAACCACTGACCACCAGCAGGGTGTGCGTATTTCTGAAAAATTCCAGGAACGTGTAATTCCCCATTCCTTTGTTCGTTCTCCATTCCCTTAGGTGGAAGTGGAGAATTCTCGGAAATTCGGAAAGAACGTGTTCCTACTGAATATATTGTGAATATTCTTTAGCCAGTTAAAATGAGGTTCGAAAACTGATAACATTAACGGATGTAACGATCCCATAAAGCGATAATTTTAATATACAAATGAATAGAGAAAATTGGTACTAAGTAATTTCGATAACAATAAACGATTGATAACATTAACCGCTATTATATTAAGCGGAGTTCACTGTATTACCATATATGTAACGCGGGTTCCATTACATATAAAGTAATCCTTTTAAGTACTTCATAATTGTGTTTAGTTTGATCGTTATATTTATACAGATAAAAATTTTATTACATAACTAGCAAGTTTGCCCGTACTTCGCTACGGTGAACTTAATATATTACTTTTAAACAAAGATTTTTTTTTCGTGCATAACGAATGATAGGTTTTTATTTGCCTATGAGAGTCACTGAAATTCGAACTTTTCGTTGTCAGAATATTGTTGATAAACATTTCATTGTAACGTAAAAATTAACCAAGAATTAAATTTAAAATTAGTTCAGATATAAAAATGCTATAATTTGAGTCACATAGAGAAAATCGGGACCAAGAGATTCCGATAACAATAAGCGATAATTTTAACATACAAATGAAAAGAGAAAATCGGGACCAAGAGATTCCGATAACAATAAGCGATAATTTTAACATACAAATGAAAAGAGAAAATCGGGACCAAGAGATTCCGATAACAATAAGCGATAATTTTAACATACAAATGAAAAGAGAAAATCGGGACCAAGAGATTCCGATAACAATAAGCGATAATTTTAACATACAAATGAATAAAGAAAATCGGGACCAAGAGATTCCGATAACAATAAGCGATAATTTTAATATACAAATGAATAAAGAGAATCGGGACCAAGAGATTCCGATAACAATAAACGATAATTTTAACATACAAATGAAAAGAGAAAATCCGGACCAAGTGATTTCGATAACAATAATCGATTGGTAACATTAACCGCGATTATATTAAGCGGAGTCCACTGTATTACCATATATATATATATATATATATATATATATATATATATATATATATATAACGCGGGTTCCATTACATATAACGTACTTCATAATTGTGTTTAGTTTGATCATTATATTTATCCAGATAAAAATTTTATGACATAATAATAGCAGCTTGGAGCATTCTTGCATTTGAATCATGAGAAAGGAATTTGTAAATTTGCATTTGAACCAATATATTTCTAGCTACCGTGAGACTGCAGGAAGACGAGAGGTCTCCCTCACTTTCCCCGATGTCACCATCACTAAGGTCCTCCAAGGTCGTGTCGTCTCTGGAATCGTTCTGACCCCAAGGGAGGACAGAAACCTGTTTGCCATTATCTCCCCGTGTTGGTCTCTCCTCGCCTGTCATCAATAACTTGCTCTCTTCAAGTGACGGACTCCAGTTATTTAGGAATTAACACCCCCCTACCGTTCCCTGGATGGAATGTTTTTCACCAAAAAGATCGACAAGGCGATTGAAAGCGATTCCTTTCAGGAGCGGCAAATTTTAGAGGTGGCTTTTGGGTTTTATTTGTAATATACTTTCTTTACAAGGAAAAAAAATCTTGTATAAAATATTTTACAAAATTTGGTCTTTATATCTTCGTAGCAGTGACGTAGCGAATCAAAGGGACTCCAAACATGACTACTGTCAGAAGCGGCAAAGTTTAGAGGTGGCTTTTGAGTTTATTTGTAACATACTTTATTTATCAGGAAAAAAAACTTCTCTAAAAATTTTGCAAAATTTTGGTCATTATAATATAGTTTGGTAGCAACGACATAACGAATCTAAGGGACTCCAAACATGGGTACTGTCAGAAGCGGCAAATTTTTGAGGTGGCATTTTGGGTTTTATTTGTAATGTACTTTCTTTATCAGGAAAAAACACTTGTATAAAATATTTTACAAAATTTTGGTCTTTACAGCTTAGTAGCAATAAGGTAGCCAATGTAAGGGACTTCAAACATGACTCCTGTCAGGAGAGGCAAATTTTCGAGGTAGCATTCGTGTTTTATTTGTAGTATACTTTCTTTATCAGGAAAAAAAACTTGTATAAGATATTTTACAAAATTTTGGTCTTTATAGCTTGGTAGCAGTGACGTAGCGAATCTGAGAACTCAAAACATGACTACTTTCAGGAGCAGTAAATTTTAGAGGTGGCTTTTGGATTTTATTTGTAATGTACTTTCTTTATCAGGAAAAAACACTTGTATAAAATATTTTACAAAATTTTGGTCTTTATTGCTTGATAGCAGTGACGTAGCGAATCTAAGGGACACCAAACATGACTCCTGTCAGAAGCGGCAAATTTTGGAGGTGGCTATTGGATTTTATTTGTAATTTATTTTCTTTATCAGGAAAAAAAAACTTGTATAAAATGTTTTACAAAATTTTGGTCTTTATATCTTCGTAGCAGTGACGTAGCGAATGTAAGGGACTCCAAACATGACTCCAGTCAGGAACGGCACATTTTGGAAGAGGCATTTTGTCTCTTAAATATTTTCTTTATTACGAAATTAACTGTATAAAATATTTTACAAAATTTTGGTCTTCATTGCTTGGTAGCAGTGACGTAGCGAATCTAAGGGACTCCAAACATCACTCCTGTCAGGAGTGGCAAATTTTAGAGAAGGCATTTTGTCTCTTAAAGTATTTTCTTTATTACGAAAAAACTGTATAAAATATACAAAATTTTGGTTTTTATAGCTTGATAGCAGTGACATAGCGAATGTAAGGGACTCCAAACATGATTTCAGTCAGGAGCGGCAAATTTTAGAAGAGACATTTTGTCTCTTAAAGTACTTTCTTTATTAGCAAATAAACTGTATAAAATATTTTATAAAATTTTGGTCCCTATAGCTTGGTAACACTGACGTATTGAATCTAAGGGACTCCAAACAAGACTCCTGTCAAGAGTGGCAAATTTTAGAGGAGGCATTTTGTCTCTTATTTTTAAAGCACTTTCTTTATTAGGTAAAAAAAAATATATATATATATAAAATGTTTTACAAAATTAAGTTCTTTTTAGCTTGCCAGCAGTGTCTTGGCCAGGATTTTTTTTCCGGGTGGATACGGAAATCTTAATCGAAAGCAACAGGGAACTTTCACAAGTAACAGTGAGCTGGCATTTCACAAAGAAAAAAAAATCATTATACACTTATGCACACATACAAAATATATACATAAGTCTTATACTTCCATAGCTTTGCCTGCATACATAAATACATCATAAAATAGATTTTGCAACTGTTTGCATGAACAACTGTGTTTGTATGTATGCATGAATGCAACTGTTCTGCAACTGTTTGTATGTATGCATGAACTTTTTATGTGTGCATGTGTGTAATGAATTTTTTTTTATGAGATTGATAATTTCCTGTATTCTAGATTGAAATTTTAAACTCTACTCCAAAAAAATTTCTGGCTCTATCACTGATGTTTTAATGATGTTTTTCCTTTTTTCAAATAAAAAACTTTTTAAGACTAGAAAATAGCATTTTAAGTTCGGTGAAGGAGGCAAAAACGTTAGATGTAATCCTGAAAGAACAAGATTTTGATGTTTGCTAATGAAACAAAATGTAAACTTTTTCCCTTTAAATATTTTATTTTATTTTATTGATTTATTTTGCTAACATAGTATCTTCTAATTCCTTTTTTCAAATAAAAAACTTTTAAAGACAAGAAAATAATATTTTAAGTTTGATGAAGGAGGGAGAAACGTTAGGGCTAATCCTGAAGAAACACGTTTTTGATGTTTGCCAATGAAACAAAATGTAAATTTTTTCCTTTTAATTGTTTAGTTTTATTTATTTATTTATCTATTACTTATTTTTTGTTAACATAGTTATCTTCGAATTCCTTTTTTGAAATAAAAAAACTTTTAAAGACTAGAAAATGGCATTTTAAGTTTGATGAAGGAAACAAAAACGTTAGGGCTACTCCTGAAGAAACAGTTTTGAGGTTTGCCAATGAAACGAAATGTAAACTTTTCCCTTACAATAATAAAATTTTGTAGGCTTTTAGAAAATGTAAGCTTATTCCAGTTAATTTTTAATTTAATTTAATTTATTTTTTCATACACATAGTTATTTTCTAATACTTTTTTTTCAAATAAATTTTAAGTTTGATGAAGGAGGCAAAAATGTGAGGGCTAATCCTAAAGAAACACGATTTTGATGTTTCCCAATAAAACAAAATGTAAACTTTATTCTTTTAATTTTTGAGTTTTATTTATTCATTTATCTATTATTTATTTTTTTGCTAACATAGTTATCTTCTAATTCCATTTTTCAAATGAACTTTTAAAGACTAGAAAATGGCATTTTAAGTTTGATGAAGGACGCAAAAAACGTTAGGGCTAATCCTGAAGAAACAAGTTTTTGATATTTACCAATGAAACAAAATGCAAACTTATTCCCTTTATTTTATTTATTTATTAATTTTGTTAACATAGTTATCTTCTCTTTTTTTTTCTAATAAAAACTTTTAAAAAGTTTTTTTATTATTTTTTAACTAGTTCTTTTTAAAGACTAGAAAAAGGCATTTTAAGTTTGATGAAGGAAGCAAAAAACGTTAGGGCTTATCCTGAAGAAACACTTTTTTGATATTTACCAATGAAACAAATTGCAAACTTATTCCTTTTATTTTATTTATTTATTAATTTTGTTAACATAGTTATCTTCTAACTCTTTTTTTTTCTAATAAAACTTTTTAAAAGTTTTTTTATTATTTTTTAACTAGTTCTTTTTAAAGACTAGAAAAGGGCATTTTAAGTTTGATGAAGGAAGCAAAAAACGTTAGGGCTTATCCTGAAGAAACACTTTTTTGATATTTACCAATGAAACAAAATGCAAACTTATTCCTTTTATTTTATTTATTTATTAATTTTGTTAACATAGTTATCTTCTAACTCTTTTTTTTTCCAATAAAAACTTTTAAAAGTTTTTTTATTATTTTTAACTAGTTCTTTTTAAAGACTAGAAAAAGGCATTTTAAGTTTGATGAAGGAAGCAAAAACGTTAGGGCTAATCGTGACGAAACACGTTTCTGATATTTGCCAATGAAACAAAATGTAAACTTATTCTCTTTATTTTTTAAATTTAATTTACTTTAATTATTTATTTCGTTAGCATAGTTATCTTCTAATTCCTTTTTTCAAATAAAAAACTTTTGAAAAAAACTAGAAAATGGCATTTTAAGTTCGATGAAGGAGGCAAAAATGCTAGGGCTAATCCTGAAGAAACAGTTTTTGATATTTGCCAATGAAAGAAAATATAAACTTACTCCCTTTAATTTTTTTATTTAATTTAATTAGTTTATTTATTTCATTAACATAGTTATCGTCTAATTCCTTTTTTCAAATAAAAAAACTTTTAAAGACTAGAAAATGGCATTTTAAGTTTGATGAAAAAGGCAAAAACGTTAGGGTTAATACTGAAGAAACACATTTTTCATGTTTGCCAATGAAACACAATGTAAACTATTTATTTTTCATTTTTTAGTTTTATTTCTTTATTTATCTGTTATTTATTTATTTATTCATTTTTGCTAACGTAGTTATCTTTTAATTCCTTTTTTCAAATAAGCTTTTAAAGATTAGAAAAAGGGCATTTTAAATTTGATGAAGTATGCAAAAACATTAGGGCTAATCTTGAAGAAACACGTTTTCGATATTTGCAAATGGAAGAAAGTGTAAACTTATTTCTTTTAATTTTATTTACTTTTTTGTTAACATAGTTATCGTCTAATTCCTTTTTTCAAATAAAAAACTTTTAAAAGACTAGAAAATGGCATTTTAAGTTCGATGAAGGAAGTAAAAACTAATCCTGAAAAAACACGTTTTTGATGTTTGCCAATGAAACAAAATGTAAATTTTTCCTTACAATAATAAAATGTTGTTGACTTTTAGAAAATGTTAACTTATTCCTTCTAATTTTTAAATTTTATTCATTTTTTTGTTAACATAGTTATTCTATAATTCCTTTTTTCAAATAAAAAGCTTTTAAAGACTAGAAAATGGCATTTTAAATTTGATTGAACGAGGCAAAAACGTTAGGGCTAATCCTAAAGAAGCACAATTTTGATGTTTGCCAATGAAACAAAATGTAAACCTAGTCCTTTTAATTTTTTAATTTTATTCATTTTTTGTTAAAATAGTTATTCTCTAATTCATTTTTTCAAATAAAAAACTTTTAAATACTAGAAAATGGCATTTGAAGTTCGATGAAGGAGGCAAAAACGTTAGGGCTAATCCTGAAGAAACACGATTTTGATGTTTGCCAATGAAACAAAATGTAAACTTTTCCCTTTAATTTTTCAATTTAATTTAATTTATTTATTTATTTCGTTAATACAGTTATCTTCTAATTCCTTTTTTCAAATAAAAAACTTTTTAAAACTAGAAAATGGCATTTTAAGTTTGATGAAGGAGGTAAAAACGTTAGGGCTAATCCCGAAGAAATACGTTTTTGATATTTGCCAATGAAACAAAATGTAAACTTTCTTCTTTTATTTTTTTAGTTTTATTTATTTATTTATTCATCTATTATTTATTTACTTATTTATTTTTTGCTAACATAGTTATCTTCTAATTCCTTTTTTCAAATAAAAAACTTTTAAAGACTAGAAAATGGCATTTTAAGTTTGCTAAAGGAGGCAAAAATGTAAGCTAATCCTGAAGAAATACGTTTTTGATGATTGCCAATAAAACAAAATGTAAACTTTTTATATTTTAATTTTTTAGTTTTATTTATTTATTTATCTGTTATTTATTTTTTTGCTAACATAGTTAATAAAAAACCTTTAAAGACTAGAAAATAGCATTTTAAGTTTGATGAAGGACGCAAAAACGTTAGGGCTAATCCTGAAGAAACACGTTATTGATATTTGCAAATGAAAGAAAATGTAAACTTATTCCTTTTAATGTTTTAATTTAATTTTTTTTGTATTAACATATTTATTCTGTAATTCCTTTTTTGAAATAAAAAAAAACTTTTAAAGACTAGAAAATGGCATTTTAAGTTCGATGAAAGAGGCAAAAACTTTAGGGCTAATCCTGAAGAAACAAGTGTTTGATGTCTGCCATTGAAACAAAATGTAAACTTCTTTCTTTTAATTTTTTAGTTTTATTTATTTATTTATCTATTATTTATTTATTTATTTATTTATTTTTTGCTAACATAGTTAACTTCTAATTGCTTTTTTCAAATAAGCTTTTAAAGACTAGAAAATGGCATTTTAAGTTTGATGAAGGAAGCAAAAAAGTTAGGGCTAATCCTGAAGAAGCACGATTTTTATATTTGCCAATGAAACAAAATGTAAATTTATTCCCTTTAATTTTTTAATTTAATTTAATTTAATGTATTTGTTTCGTTTACATAGTTATCTTGTAATTTATATTTTCAAATAAAAAATTTTAAAGACTAGAAATTGGTATTTTAAGTATGATGAAGGACACAAAAATGTTAGAGCTAATCCTGAAAAAAACATGTTTTTGATGTTTGCCAATGAAACAAAATGTAAATTTTCCCTTACAATAATGAAATGTTGTTGAGTTTTAGAAAATGTAAACTTACTCCTGCTAATTTTTAAATTTTATTTATTTTTTTTTTTGTTAAGATAGTTATTCTCTAATTCATTTTATCAAACTAAAAACTAAAGACTAGAAAATGGCATTTTAAGTTAGATGAAGGAGGCAAAAACGTTAGTGCTAATCTTGAAGAAACACCATTTTGATGTTTGCCAATGAAACAAAATGTAAACTTATTCCTTTTAATTTTTTAATTTTATTCATTTTTTTGTTAACATAGTTATTCTGTAATTGCCTTTTTTTTTTTTTCAAATAAAAAGCTTTTAAAGACTAGAAAATGGCACTTTAAGTTTGATGAAGGAGGCAAAAACTTTAGGGCTAATCCTGAAGAAACACGTTTTTGATATTTGATAATGAAACAAAATGTAACCTTATTCCCTTTAATTTTTTAATTTAATTTAATTTAATTTAATTTATTTCGTTAACATAGTTATCTTCTAATTCCTTTTTTCAAATAAAAAAAACTTTTAAGGACTAGAAAATGGCATTTTAAGTTTGATGAAGGAGTTAAAAAATGTTAGGTCTAATCCTGAAAAAACACGATTTTGATGTTTGTCAATGAAACAAAATGAAAACTTTTTCCCTTTCACTATTTTATTTTATTTTATTTATTTATTTCGTTAACATAGTTATCTTCTAATTCCTTTTTTCAAATAAAAAACTTTTAAAGACTAGAAAATGGCATTTTAAGTTCGATGAAGGAGGCAAAAATGATAGAGCTAATTCTGAAGAAACACGATTTTGATGTTTGCCAATGAAACAAAATGTAAACTTTTTTCTTTTAATTTTTTAGTTTTATTTATTTATTTATCTATTAATTATTTTTTTTTTTTTTGCTAACAAAATTAATAAAAAACTTTTAAAGACTAGAAAATGACATTTTAAGTTTGATGAAGGAGGCAAAAACGTTAGGGCTTATCCTGAAGAAACACATTTTTGATGTTTGCCAATGAAACAAAATCTAAACTTATTTCTTTTATTTTTTTAATTATATTCATTTTTTTGATTAACATATTTATTCTGTAATTCCTTTTTTCAAATAAAAAGCTTTTAAAGACTAGAAAATGGCCTTTTATGTTCGATGAAGGAGGCATAAATGTTAGGGCTAATCCTGAAGAAACACGATTTTGATGTTTTCCAATGAAACAAAATGTAAACTATTTTCTTTTAATTTTTTAGTTTTATTTCTTTATTTATCTGTTATTTATTTATTTATTTTTAGCTAACATAGTTCTCTTCTAATTCCTTTTTTCAAATAAACTTTTAAAGACTTAGAGTCATTTTAAGTTTGATGAAGGAAGCAAAAACGTTAGGGCTAATCCTGACGAAACATGTCTCTGATATTTGCCAATGAAACAAAGTGTAAAGTTATTCCCTTTAATTTTTTAATTTAATTTAATTTATTTATTTCATTAACATAGTTATCTTCTAATTCCTAAATTCAAATAAAAAACTTTTAAAGACTAGAAAATGGCATTTTAAGTTCGATGAAGGAGGCAAAAATGTTAGAGCTAATCCTGAAGGAACACGTTTCTGATGTTTCCCAATGAAACAAAGTGAAAACTTTTCTCTTACAATAATAAAATGTTGTTGGCTTTTAGAAAATGTAAACTTACTCCTGCTATTTTTTAAATTTTATTTATTTTTTGTTACCATAGTTATTCTCTAATTCATTTTATCAAACTAAAAACTAAAGACTAGAAAATGGCATTTTAAGTTAGATGAAGGAGGCAAAAACGTTAGTGCTAATCCTGAAGAAACACGATTTTAATGTTTGCCAAAAAAACAAAATGTAAACTTATTCCCTTTAATTTTTTAGTTTTATTTATTTTTTTTTGTAAACATAGTTATTTTCTAATTCTTTTTTTAAAAATAAAAAACTTTTAAAGACTAGAAAATGGCATTTTAAGTTTGATGAAGGAGGCAAAAATGTTAGGGCTAATCCTGAAGAAACACGTTTTTGATGTTTTCCAATGAAACAAAATGTAAATTTATTCCCTTCATTTCATTTATTTATTTTTTAAACATAGTTATCGTCTAAGTCTTTTTTTTTTTTTTTTTAATAAAAAACTTTTTAAAAGTTTTTTTTTTATTAATTTTTAAGTAGTTCTTTTAAATGACTAGAAAATGGCATTTTAAGTTTGATGAAGGAGGCAAAAATGTTAGGTCTAATCCTGAAGAAATTCGTTTTTGATATTTGCAAATGAAAGAAAATATAAGCTTACTCCCTTCAATTTTTAATTTAATTTATTTAGTTTATTTATTTCATTAACATAGTTATCTTTTAATTCCTTTTTTCAAATAAAAGACTTTTAAAGACTAGAAAATTTAATTTTAAGTACGATGAAGGAAACAAAAAGGTTAGGACTAATCCTGACGAAACACGTTTCTGATATTTGCCAATGAAATAAAATGTAAACTTTTTTCTTTTAATTTTTTAGTTTTATTTATTTATTTATCTATTAATTATTTTTTTGCTGTCATAGTTATCTTCTAATTCCATTTTTAAATGAACTTTTAAAGGACTAGAAAATGGCATTTTAAGTTTGATGAAGGACGCAAAAATGTTAGGGCTAATCATGAAGAAACACGTTTTTGATATTTACCAATGAAACAAAATGCAAACTTATTCCCTTTATTTATTTATTTATTTATTTTGTTGACATAGTTATTTTTTAAGTCTTTTTTTTTTCTAATAAAAACTTTTTAAAAGTTTTTTATTAGTTTTTAGTTAGTTCTTTTTAAAGACTATATAAAGGCATTTTAAGTTTGATGAAGGAGGCAAAAAAGTTAGGGCTAATCCTGAAGAAACACGATTTTGATGTTTGCCAATAAAACAAAATGTAAACTTATTCCCTTTAATTTTTAAATTTAATTTAAGTTAGTTTATTTATTTCGTTAACATAGTTATCTTCTAATTCCTAAATTCAAATAAAAAAACTTTTAAAGACTAGAAAATGACATTTTAAGTTCGATGAAGGAAGCAAAAACGTTAGGGCTAATCCTGACGAAATGTGTCTCTGATATTTGCCAATGAAACAAAGTGTAAAGTTATTCCCTTTAATTTTTT
>CM063499.1:50547120-50549620 GCA_032207245.1 Pardosa pseudoannulata
AAGCAAATTAACATAATATTTGAGTATATTACTTATTATATATATTATTTATTATATACCATATAAAGATAGGTGGACATAAGTGTAGAAAATTATTGTTCCTCATAATTTTGCTAGGGTGTGCAGTGCACACCCTGCACATATGGACCGCACGCCACTGATATATATATATATATATATATATATATATATATATATATATATATATATATATATATATATATATATATATATATATATATATATATATATATATATATATATATATATATATATATTTGTAAGGAAAATTCTCAGGGGTTTTCAAAACTTAAAGGCTAAATACCCTCGAATCATTTTGCATTCCCCTTTTTAACCCCTAACCTAAATTGACCACTAGGGCTACAGTTTACGCCCTCAGAGAAGGGGCCTGACCAATTATAAACCTACATGGCCCTAGCGGACAATTTAGGAAATTTCCAAATAAAAAGGAGATACACGCTGTCGGAGACAGATTTTTCTAGAGATATTTCCCCAGAGATATTGACCCAGGTGTTAAGGTCTTGTACATGCTAGATGACCCCTCAGTTTGTCTTGTCCCTATGATGAAGTGGGAACCCGTCCTCCAACGTAATCCTAATAAAGGTCTTTAAACTAAAACGGTGTCATTTTTATGGCCATGACTGCAACCACCCATTCCTAAATTGTCCGATGGGGCAATGTAGAGTTGTAATTGGTCAGACTCCTTTTCTGAGAGCGTAAACTGTAGCCCTAGTGGTCAATTTAGGTTAGTTGTTAAAAAGGGGAATGCAAAAAGACGAGGGAATTTTTAGCCCTTGGCTTCAGATTTGAAAACCCCTGGGAATTTTCTCGTATCTTAGGAATTTTATTCAAAATGCTTACACTAATTTCCCGATACAGTTAACTTTTCCTTACATATATATTCAGAGATCATTTACCGGGGGGGGGGGCATTTGATATAGGCTGATATTTTTGCGTTACCTGGAATGTACACAAATTTTCGAAACTCTGATTCGGTAATTTATAAAAACAAATTTTTATGCTCTCGGTCTTCTTAATTGGAAATTATGCAGATTCGCTTGGAGCAAATGATTAAAAAGTGCCTTGACGGCATTTTAACATTTCATTAAAAAATTAGCTAAGTGTTATCAAATACAAGTATCCAATTCCTTGTAATTCGCTAAACTTTTAATCATAATTTAATCTTTTTGACACTAAGCAAGTGTGTTTACGTTAAGTGTGTTAAGTTGGTTTCTATTAAGTTTCAATCTGATAAAAGTTAACATAAATCACGGGAATTTAACTCTATTTTTAATCTTGGTTACTTGATCTCGTTTTATTTTTTATGTCTGAAGCCCATGTGAGAGCAGTTTAGTTAGTAATTCAGAAATCGTTTTTTGTAGTGGTCTTTTTTTCTTCAGCATGTGAATAATTGTAAAGTTTACGAAAAATCAATATAAATCAGTATAAAAGGGGGTAATTTACATTCAGCTTTGCCCTGTTGTTGCCTGTTGATCGTAAATGTTTTTGCTTCGTCGATATAGTTTTTTTCAATCTTTAAATTATAAATTAGTCACTTTCCAGAATGTTTAATTTGCAACTTAGTTTTGTATGATCGGCCAACTGTTTAGGATGTACTGTTTAACTGTTTTTTATTTACGTTGTTTTGAGAAAGAAAAAAATAAACTTTGATGTTTTTATATTTTTGTGTAACTTCTTTAAAGAAATTCAGTTTTCCGTTAGTCCACGCTACTGTGCTAAACTTCAGTGGATACTCGCTGATCGTCCCAAACACTAAGGAAGTATAGCACTTCAGAGCTAAGTTTTATTTTTCAATTTATTTCAATAAATTTTACTTTACCAGTCTCTTGTGCGAATTATCTCTAGCTTTTGCTGAAGCCCAACCAGAAACTGCCCGCATTTAATTTGCAGGCGTACCCGGCACATTCGAAATGACGAACCACCGGCTGCCTTCGCATCTGTCCCTCCCTGTCAACCGTTACGACCGAGTCGCACACCTTGACATTCCATTTTGCCACCACTTCCGGCCCCCCCTTCTCTTCCACCGAAAATTTATTTGCAACTGATAACGACTTGCGTTTTCTGCAGGTACGCGCAGAAAACCGCATGACATAAAACAAAAGCAGCTTGGCGATTTTTTCCCACTTCCCGTTTTTTCCCTCTTTCTTCCCGTCTTATCGATAATGCGATTTGGCCATAAAAGATCAGTTTTTGGGTCCGAAAGTAAAACAAAAAAGAATTGAAGAGGAAATTCAGAGACAACAGAGATAAGATTCAATTAGAGGGGAAAGAAAGAACTGCGGCACGGAAAAAAATCTCATGGCAGTTTATTTGCGAACTGATATCGCTTCTCTTTTTGATACCCCGAGCCTTTTAAGGAGGTGTCGTAAATTCGAGGCACAGAGAGGGGACGCATTTGAAGAATTAAGAACCTCGATAAAACGACCTCTTCTTAAAACGAAGCGAGTAATTAAAAAAA
>CM063499.1:50554620-50564620 GCA_032207245.1 Pardosa pseudoannulata
CCGTGATCCAAAAAGCGCCAGGTGGCAGTGTTTCAGTTCTTATGTATTAAGGAAATTGCCGTGGTTCTTAGAAAAAAAAAGAGAATGTTGGAAAAAAAATGTCAAGTTTTTAGTGGTGATTTAAGTGGTATTTCTTACATTTTGTTTTTATTTTCATTAATAAATTGCTACGGTGTCACCTGTTGTATGTTGCTTTTCATATACTTGTGTGTAAAGTGAGGAGAATTTTAATCAATTGTTTTGATCGAGGAGAATTTTGATCAAAATGAGGAGAATTTTGATGAGTTATCTCTAGAATTGTTGGACATATTTTAATGATATATGGTTTGTACATAAGTTGATAGAATACGAAATAAATAAATAAATAATGTTGAAAAAAAATGTCTAGTTTTAAGGGTAATTTAAGTGGCATTTCTTTGTATTTTTATTAATGAATTACTGCGGTGTCACCTCTTGTATCTTACCCTTTATATATTGGTGTGTAAAATGAGGAGTTTTTGATCTGCGCAATTGTCTACTGAATTTCTGGACAGATTTTAATGAAATTTGGTTTTTACATTGGTTGATAGATTACAAAATAAATAAATAAATAAAAGTAAATAAATAATGTTGGGAAACATATCTAGTTTTAAGGTTGATTTAATTGGTAATCCTAAGTTTTGTTTTTATTTTTATTAATAAATTACTGCGATGTCACCTTTTGTATATTACTTTTCATATATTGGTGTGTAAAATCAGCATTTTTTGATCTGCACAATTGTCTACTGAATTTCTGGACAGACTTTAATGAAATTTGGTTTGTACATTGGTTGATAGATTACAAAATAAATAAATAAATAAAAGT
Organism: Pardosa pseudoannulata; assembly: GCA_032207245.1. Classification (NCBI taxonomy): domain Eukaryota; kingdom Metazoa; phylum Arthropoda; class Arachnida; order Araneae; family Lycosidae; genus Pardosa; species Pardosa pseudoannulata. The sequence goes on from CM063499.1 coordinate 50,555,465, forward strand.
AAATAAATAATGTTGGGAAACATATCTAGTTTTAAGGTTGATTTAATTGGTAATCCTAAGTTTTGTTTTTATTTTTATTAATAAATTACTGCGATGTCACCTTTTGCATATTACTTTTCATATATTGGTGTGTAAAATCAGCATTTTTTGATCTGCACAATTGTCTACTGAATTTCTGGATAGTGTTAGTGAAATTTGGTTTGTACATTGGTTGATAGACTACAAAATAAATAAATAAATAAAAGTAAATAAATAATGTTGGGAAACATATCTAGTTTTAAGGTTGATTTAATTGGTAATCCTGAGTTTTGTTTTTATTTTTATTAATAAATTACTGCGTTGTCACCTTTTGTGTATTACTTTTCATATATTGGTGTGTAAAATGAGCATTTTTTGATTTGCTCAATTGTCTCAAAACTGCTAGACAGATTTTAATGAATTTGGTTTGTACATACGTTGATAGACTACAAAATAAATAAATAAATAAAAGTAAATAAATAACTTTGAAAAAATGTCTAGTTTTAAGGGTGATTTAAATGGCATTTCTGATTTTTTGTTTGTATTTTTATTAATGAATTACTGCGGTGTCACCTGTTGTATCTTACCTTTCATATATTGGTGTGTAAAATGAGGATTTTTTGATTTACTCAATTGTCTATAGAATTGCTGGGCAGATTTTAATGAAATTTGGCTTGCATGTAGGTTGATAAAATACAAAATAAATAAATAAATAAAATAAATAAATAATTTTGGAAAAAAATTCCAGTTTTAAAGTTGAAATTTAATTTCCAATTTTTTGTTTTTATTTTTATTAATAAATTACTGCGGTGTCACCTGTTGTATCTTACCTTTCATATATTGGTGTATTAAATGAGGATTTTTTGATATTCTCAATTGTCTACAGAATTGCTGGACATATTTTAAGGAAATTTGGTTTGTACATAGCTTGATAGAATACAAAATAAATAAATAAATTAAAGTAAATAAATAATGTTGAAAAAAATGTCCAGTTTTAAGGGGGATTTAGGTGGCATTTCTGATTTTTGTTTTTATTTTATTCTTGATTTACTGGTGTCACCTGCTGTAACTTACCTTTCATATATTGGCGTGTAAAATGAGGATTTTTTCATTTCCTCAATTGTCTACAGAATTGTTGGACATATTTTAATAAAATTTGGTTTGTACATAGGTTGATAGATTACAAAATAAATAAATAAATAAAAGTAAATAAAGTATGTTGGAGAAAATGTCCAGTTTTATGGGTGATTTAAGTGGCATTTCTGATTTTTTTGTTTTTATTTTCATTAATAAATTGCTACGGTGTCACCTGTTGTATGTAACCTTTCATATATTGGCGTGTAAAATGAGGAAAATTTTTTGATTTGCTCAACTGTCTACAGAATTCTTAGGCATATTTTAATAAAATTTGGTTTGTACATAGGTTGATAAAATATAAAATAAATAAATAAATAAAAGTAAATAAATAATGTTGGAAAAAATGTCCAGTTTTAAAAGAAGTGGCATTTCTAATTTTTTGTTTTTATTTTTATTAATGAATTACTGCTGTGTCACCTGTTGTATGTTGCCTTTCATATATTGGTGTGTAAAATGAGGAGAATTTTTAGGTTTGATCAAATATCTCCAGAATTGCTGGATATATTTTAATGAAATTTGGTTTGTAAATAGGTTGATATAATACAAAATAAATGCAAATAAATAATGTCGGAAAAATGTCCAGGTATTAGTGGTGATTTAAGTGGCTTTTCTGCCATTTTGTTGTTTTTATTTATAAATTACTGAGGTGTTACCTGTTGTGTGGTACCTTTTATATGGTGTGTAAAATGAGAATATATAAATAGAAGTAAATAAATAATGTTGGAAAAAATGTCCAGTTTTAAGGGGGATTTAAGTAGCATGTCTAATTTTTTGTTTTTATTTTTATTAATGAATTACTGCGGTGTCACCTGTTGTATCTTACCTTTCATATATTGGTGTGTAAAATGAGGATTTTTTGATTTACTCGATTGTCTACAGAACTGCTGGACATATTGTAATGAAATTTGGTTTGGGCATAGGTTGATAGAATACAAAATAAATAAGTAAATAAATAATGTTGGAAAAATGTCTAGTTTTATGGGTGATATAAGTGACATTTCTGATTTTTTTATTTTTATTAATAAATTACTGCGGTGTCACCTGCATATGTTACCTTTTCACTTTTTATATTGTCTCTCGTCTTTTTTTTATTTTTTTTGACTCTCTTCTTTGTGTTTTAGTGTTTTAAAATGAGAAATTTTAGATGTGATCAATTTTCTCCAGAATTGCTGGGAATATTTTAACTAGATTTGGTTTGTACATACGTTGATATAATACAAAATAAATAAATAAATAAAAGTAAATAAATAATAACATTAACCATTCAATAGTTACCACTTACATGCATGATTGTGCTTCACATTCATCTTAGTAGGAAAGTATGAAACATTAAGTTACATATTTGAAAAAAAAAAGTTTGTGTATAGTATATGATTTCTATGTACAACTATTAAATTATACATACACTGGTACCTAAAATTAAATTTACAAACATAAATGAGATGCTTCGAGGAAAACATTTTATTTATTGCATGGGAATTTGGTGTAGTAACACCTCAAGCCGTAAAGCAGGAAATGGTAACAAAAAAATCTGAGCAGGAATTTAATGTAGGCTGATATACAAGTGATAGCCACATTGATCAAAATTGGATACGGTGTTTATTGCTTCGTCTTGTAAGAGGTGTGGCCACCTTCTACAGTTGTGCAAGTGTCACACTGATGTCTCATACCGTAAATGAGACTATTGATCAACGACTGTGACATTAATTTCCTTTCTTTCAAAAGCGCCGATTTTAAAACGTGAAGGTTTCTTGAAAGGGTTGTCGACATGTAATGTCTTTTCCTCTGAAATCATCCAAGTAGTCATTGGAATTGAGGTTTGGAGATTTTGCTGGTCACACCTTACAGTGATTACCCTTTTCTTTTAGATTATCGTCTGCAAGTGCAACTCTGTGTGGCCTGCAGATGTCCTCTGAAAAGCCCCACGTAGGATTCGAGAATCTTCTCCCATTAGTGTTTTACTTCTAATGTATCAGAGAAAATATGCACCAGTGTTCCCCAGTGCAACATAATCCCTCCTTACACAAAGAGGCTAATGTCTTCTGAGCAATGTATTTCTCTGATGTTTGCAGAATGATAGCGTCTCCTAGGTTATCTCCTGGTAAAAATTCTTGGAGAATCACTATATTCTGAACCTCAACTAGTGACTGAAGAGTACACAGCTCCAATCCTTTTCTGTTGTAACGTATCCGGTCCCTGTGTTAAACGATACAATGAAGAACCATGTGTTTCTTGATTAAATGGTTTATTTACACAGCACAGCTATTTTCTATATACACAATACAATTATAGTTTACAAGCATGTGAAACAATAGACGTAGGCCTGGATAGAGACGCACACATAAGGTCCCTGCCAAATGGTTTAGTAACCGACGGAAGATAACAATTCGGTAGCTTCGCGTAAAAGTTCTCGGTAGTAATTATGTAGACAGTACACTCAATTAGACGAGAGTGTTTGAAGCAGCAATTGTTATCTTCGAAGAAGATAAAACAAAGTCAGAATTCTTAAGAGGAATACACGTTCAATCCTGAAGAAGATCGAATTAAAAGAAAACCCAACGCAGAGGGTATCGTTATCAATCTGATAAAGAGATATATTCCGAGATGGGATATCCCAAGGTGGCTTTAAGCAGTAGCTCCCGGTCTCATTATCCCTCGTGTTGCAAAAAGTAGACCGTAGCGCTCCAAACTAAACCGATGGAGAGACTGGTCAAGACGACCTCCGAATTAGCGGACTCTATCTAATTCTCAAAGAAGTGATCCCAAGCTCAGACCATCGCTAAGGAAGACCTCCTTATAAGGAGGTCTCCGAATTAGCTGGTTGCTAGCTAACAAACTACTTCTTTAAAAAACTCCTCTCCTCTCTTTTTTAGGGGAGGGGCCTCTAATTACAGATGTTATAGGTGTTGTCTTGTACATAAATTTATCGATATTCAGTTTTATGTTAATAATGTATAAAGTTTAAAGTTATTTTAATAATCTTTCGTTAAAACTTTATCATTTTATCGCATAAAACATTGAGAAGTCTGTCTCATTACACACACACACACACACACACACACACACACACACACACATATATATATATATATATATATATATATATATAATTTATTATAATAATTTTAGTATTTAAAAATGTATAGCTTCTATTATTTTATTATTAATTAATAATGCATTATTTTCCAATATAAATTTTATTATATATATTATACACATTTTTAATGCTAAAATTTTTCTATTAAAAATATATATCTTGTTTTATTATTATTTTCTGTTCTACATTATGGTAACTGTCTAAGAAAAAATAAAGAAAAATATTTAAATAAAATTAATAAAAGAACAACTACTTTAACTCCTGTATTCCCCTACATAGATGACGATATATAGACATATAGAAATATAATCAGTTTATATATAATATCTTTATAATTGCTATAAACAGAAAAAAAGTATAATATGTGGTATGTCTTGTATTCAAAAATAGTGTATCTTATGTATAAGGAAATTTTAGAAAAAAAGAGAATGTTAAAAAAAATGTATTTTATATTTAAGTGTAATCATTTTTTTATTTTATAATAAAATTATGTATGTTGTATGTTGCTTTTATATACATGTGTGTAAATAAGAATTTTAATCAAGTTTTGTAGAGAATTTTGATCAATATATAATTTTATAGTTATTTATAGAATTGTTAATATTTTAATGATATATGGTTTTGTACATAAGTTATAGAATACAAATAAATAAATAAATAATGTTGAAAAAATGTCCAGTTTTGGGTAATTTAAGTGCATTTCTGAGTTTTTGTTTGTATTTTTATTAATGATTACTGCGGTGCCCTGTTGTATCCTTTATATATTGGTGTGAAATGAGGATTTTTTGATCTGCAATTGTCTACTGAATTCTGGACAGTTTTAATGAAAATTTGGTTTTTTATTTGGTTATAGACTATAATTATATAAATAAATAAAAGTAAATTAAAAGTAAATAAATAATGTTGAAACATATCCAATTTTATTGATTTAATTGGTAATCCTAAGTTTTGTTTTATTTTTATTAATAAATTACTGCGGTGTCACCTTTTGTATTTTACCTAATATATTGGTTAAAATGAATTTTATAATTTTACTGAATTGCTGGACAGATTTTAATGAAATTTGGTTTGTACATTGGTTATAGATACAAAATAAATAAATAAAAAAAATAAATAAATAATGTAAAATATCTAATTTTTAGGTTGATTTAATTGGTAATCCTAATTTTGTTTGTATTTTTATTAATGAATTACTGCGGTGTCACCTGTTGTATTTTACCTTTATATATTGGTGTGTAAAATGAGGATTTTTTGATCTGCGCAATTGTCTACTGAATTGCTGACATTTTTTAATGAATTTGGTTTGTACATTGGTTGATAGACTACAAATAAAATAAATAAAAAAAAAAATAAATAATGTAAACATATCTAGTTTTAAGTTGATTTAATTGGTAATCCTAAGTTTGTTTGTATTTTTATTAATGAATTACTGCGGTGTCACCTCTTGTATCTTACCCTTTATATATTGGTGTGTAAAATGAGGAGTTTTTGATCTGCGCAATTGTCTACTGAATTTCTGGACAGATTTTAATGAAATTTGGTTTGTACATTGGTTGATAGACTACAAAATAAATAAATAAACAAAATGAAATAAATAATGTTGGAAACATATCTAGTTTTTAAGGTTGATTTAATTGGTAATCCTAAGTTTTGTTTTATTTTTATTAATAAATTGCTGCGATGTCACCTTTTGCATATTACTTTTCATATATTGGTGTGTAAAATCAGCATTTTTTGATCTGCACAATTGTCTACTGAATTTCTGGACAGACTTTAATGAAATTTGGTTTGTACATTGGTTGATAGATTACAAAATAAATAAATAAATAAAAGTAAATAAATAATGTTGGGAAACATATCTAGTTTTAAGGTTGATTTAATTGGTAATCCTAAGTTTTGTTTTTATTTTTATTAATGAATTACTGCGGTGTCACCTCTTGTATCTTACCCTTTATATATTGGTGTGTAAAATGAGGAGTTTTTGATCTGCGCAATTGTCTACTGAATTTCTGGACAGATTTTAATGAAATTTGGTTTGTACATTGGCTGATAGACTACAAAATAAATAAATAAATAAAAGTAAATAAATAATGTTGGGAAACATATCTAGTTTTAAGATTGATTTAATTGGTAATCCTGAGTTTTGTTTTTATTTTTATTAATAAATTACTGCGATATCACCTTTTGTGTATTACTTTTCATATATTGGTGTGTAAAATGAGCATTTTTTGATTTGCTCAATTGTCTACAGAATTGCTGGTCAGATTTTAATGAATTTGGTTTGTACATACGTTGATAGACTACAAAATAAATAAATAAATAAAAGTAAATAAATAACTTTGAAAAAATGTCTAGTTTTAAGGGGGATTTAAATGGCATTTCTGATTTTTTGTTTGTATTTTTATTAATGAATTACTGCGGTGTCACCTGTTGTATCTTACCTTTCATATATTGGTGTGTAAAATGAGGATTCTCTGATCTGCTCAATTGTCTACAGAATTTATGGACAGATTTTAACAAAATTTGGGTTGCACATATGTTGATAGAATAAAAAATAAATAATGCCGGAAAAAGTGAGATTTTAGGGATGATTTAAGAAGCATTTCTGACTTTTTGTTTTTATTAATAAATTACTTCAGTGTCACCTGCTGTATGTTACTTTTCATATATTGGTGTGTAAAATGAGAATTTTTAGTTTTGATAAATTATCTACAGAATTGCTGGACATATTTTAACGAGATTTGGTTTGTACATAGGTTGATAGAATACAAAATAAATAAATAAATAAATGTGAATAAATAATGTTGGAAAAAATGTCAAGTTTTAAAGTTGATTTAAGTAGCAATTCTAATTTTTTGCATTTATTTTTATTAATAAATTACTGCGGTGTCACCTGTTGTATCTTACCTTTCACCCATTGGTGTATAAAATGAGCATTTTGTGATCTGCTCAATTGTCTACAGAATTGCTGAACAGATTTTAATGAAATTTGGTTTGTACACGGGTTGATAGATTACAAAATAAATAAATAAATAAAAGTATATAAATAATTTTGGAAAAATGTCTAGTTTTAAGGGTGATTTAAGTGGCATTTCTAATTTTTTGTATTTATTTTTATTAATAAATTACTGCGGTGTCACTTGTTGTATGTTACCTGTCATATATTTGAGTGTAAAATGAGAATTTTTTGATCTCCTCAATTATCTATGGAATTTCTGGACAGATTTTAATGAAATTTGGTGTGTACATGGGTTGATAGACTACAAAATAAATAAATAAAAGTAAATAAATAATGTTGGGAAAATGTCTAGTTTTAAGAGTGATTTAAGTGGCATTTCCGACTTTTTGTTTTTATTTTCATTAATAAATTGCTACGGTGTCACCTGTTGTATGTGACTTTTCATATATTGGTGTGTAAAATGAGGAAAATTTTTAGATTTGACCAATTATCTCCAGAATTGCTGGTTATATTTTAATGAAATTTGGTTTGCACGTAGGTTGATAGAATACAAAATAAATTAATAAATAAAATAAATAAATAATGTTGGAAAGAATATCCAGTTTTAAAGATGAAGTTTCATTTCCAATTTTATGTTTTTATTTTTATTAATAAATTACTGTGATGTCACCTGTTGTATGTTGCCTTTCATATATTGGTGTATAAAATGAGGAGAATTTTTAGGTTTGATCAACTATCTCCAGAATTGATGGATATATTTTAATGAAATTTGGTTTGTAAATAGGTTGATATAATACAAAATAAATGCAAATAAATAATGTCGGAAAAATGTCCAGGTATTAGTGGTGATTTAAGTGTCTTTTCTGCCATTTTGTTGTTTTTATTTATAAATTACTGAGGTGTTACCTGTTGTGTGGTACCTTTTATATGGTGTGTAAAATGAGAATATATAAATAGAAGTAAATAAATAATGTTGGAAAAAATGTCCAGTTTAAGGGGGATTTAAGTAGCATGTCTAATTTTTTGTTTTTATTTTTATTAATGAATTACTGCGGTGTCACCTGTTGTATCTTACCTTTCATATATTGGTGTGTAAAATGAGGATTTTTTGATTTACTCGATTGTCTACAGAACTGCTGGACATATTGTAATGAAATTTGGTTTGGGCATAGGTTGATAGAATACAAAATAAATAAGTAAATAAATAATGTTGGAAAAATGTCTAGTTTTATGGGTGATATAAGTGACATTTCTGATTTTTTTATTTTTATTAATAAATTACTGCGGTGTCACCTGCATATGTTACCTTTCATATATTGGTGTTTAAAATGAGAAATTTTAGATGTGATCAATTTTCTCCAGAATTGCTGGGAATATTTTAACTAGATTTGGTTTGTACATACGTTGATATAATACAAAATAAATAAATAAATAAAAGTAAATAAATAATAACATTAACCATTCAATAGTTACCACTTACATGCATGATTGTGCTTCACATTCATCTTTGTAGGAAAGTATGAAACATTAAGTTACATATTTGAAAAAAAAAAAGTTTGTGTACAGTATATGATTTCTATGTACAACTATTAAATTATACATACACTGGTACCTAAAATTAAATTTACAAACATAAATGAGATGCTTCGAGGAAAACATTTTATTTATTGCATGGGAATTTGGTGTAGTAACACCTCAAGCCGTAAAGCAGGAAATGGTAACAAAAAAATCTGAGCAGGAATTTAATGTAGGCTGATATACAAGTGATAGCCACATTGATCAAAATTGGATACGGTGTTTATTGCTTCGTCTTGTAAGAGGTGTGGCCACCTTCTACAGTTGTGCAAGTGTCACACTGATGTCTCATACTGTAAATGAGGCTGTTGATCAACGACTGTGACATTAATTTCCTTTCTTTCAAAAGCGCCGATTTTAAAACGTGAAG
>CM063499.1:50574620-50577120 GCA_032207245.1 Pardosa pseudoannulata
AGCCGGAATGCCTCCCCTAAAATTTGCCGTCCTTGACAGAAGTCTCTTTCTTCGGCTCTGAATTAACTCGTTGAAGGTGCATTGAAGATCTTACTGTATACATGCAGTATATATCTGTAAGTCTGAATTCTCTCTAGGAGGTCGGCATACGGAAGTAAGGCACGGAATGAGGAGTAAAACATCCTCCCTGCTGAGGATGATCATAATTTAGGGGAATATGCTGTGTGATATCACGGAATTCTAACATCCGTCACGAGATATCAATGCTGCTCGCTAATCAGGGGTTAATATTCAAAATACAGTGAATTCCACTTAATGTGATCAGTTTGGGACACCGTGATTTTGGTAACAAAAACCGATTGATGACAATAAACGATAAGCAAAATTAGATAAATTTACCCCCCCCCTTTTAATTCACTCTTACTAACTTTCAAAACAAAATGAAAAAACACACCTTATATTTATGTACTGTATATTATCCTTTCAAACATAAGAATTGTATACATAATTTAAAAAAAATTGATCAAGTGTTGACTGTCTACAAATTTTACCAAGAAGCTCATTGATAAATTCTTCATAATCATAACCAACTTGTCGTAACGATTTCAGATTTCGATCTTTTGTTTCAATGTTAAATCATTTCGCTTTCTGGCTTCCATATCGATAAGCTGCGTGTAAGCGAGCAAGGCATAAAATGTGAATACGCTCCTTCTCAGTTCCGATAATAAAGTGTTGCCTTCTGCTTATCTGACAACCATTGACCACCAGCAGTGTGTACGTATTTCTGAAATATTCCTGGAACGTGTAATACGTGTAACAGCAAAAGGTAATAAAAGGATGGGCCCCTTACAATTATGTACTGTATATTATCCTTTAAAATAAAATAATTGGATACATAATTAAAAAAATGATTCATTATTGACTATCTACAATTTTTTAAGAAGCTCATAGATAAATTGTTTGTAATCATAATGTTTTTTAAAGTCATCGAATCGGTGTTGTACTCCACGTTTCAACAGTTTCAGTGCATTTCTCATTTCAGCACTTGTTGGCTCAATATCAAGCAGGGCCGTAGCCAGAAATTATTTTCGGAACGGGACCAAGGGAGAAAGACATCTTTATTTGTGAATTATACTTCAACTGATGTAAGGAAAAGCACTGCATTTTCAGAATACAATACCGCAAATACAGTGTTGTATTTCTGGCCAGCGGCCTAGAAAAACTTTTATGGTCTTAGCGTTTTTATTTCTAAGAGAATAACTGTCCTTGTTCATTAACAGCTAGGCAGATAGCCCATAAACACACAAACGTGGGACATTGTCTATGAACAAAATGGTCTTTCAAAGTTTCGGGGGGGGGGGCTGACCTGTCCCCCTGCCTACGGCCTTGATATCAAGAGATTCTTCGTCTGACTCATCAGTTTCGTGATTTGTTTGGTTTCCTATGACAATCTGACAGACTTCAGATTCCGTTAATGTGGAAACTCGATCTTTTGTTTTAATGTTAAATCATTTCGCATTCTGGCTTCGATATCAACAAGCTGCCTGTAAGAGTGCAAGGCATAAAATGTGAATACGCTCCTTCTCAGTTCCTATAAGAATGTGTTGCTTTCTGCTTATTTGACAACCATTGGTCACCAGCAGGGTGTGCGTATTTTTGAAAAATTCCACACTCTTTTGATCATTCCCCATTTTCCTTGGTGGAAGAGGATAATTCTCGGAAATTCAAATAGGAGCAAAGGAAAAGAAAAGATTGGGGGGTTCCTGTAGAGACAGGCGAGTAATAGTGAACGACCAGAGAGCGCCACCTAGGAAGAAAGTAAGTAGATTGAGGAGAACATCGGAGGTGATTGTAGACTCCGGACGTGTAAGCGAGGTTCTTAGGATAGATACTTGAGTTGATATAACTGGTTACTGTAAATATTGTAATATTTGTATATATAATAGTCCGGTAGTAGTTTGTACTATGTCTTAAAATAAACCTTAATTTTGAAAAATAAATCTACTGTTTGGATGTGAATTTATACAACGGCTCGGCGATCTTCACAGTTCCATCAGAATACATTGTGAATATTCCTTTGCCAGTTAAAATGAGGTTCAAAAACTGATCTTATTAACCGATGTAACGATCACATAAAGCGATAATTTTCACATACAAATGAATAGAGAAAATCGGGAACCAACTGATTTCGATAACAATAAGCGATTGATAACATTAACCGCGATCATATTAAGCTGAGTCCAGTGTATGAGTATTGAGGATTGAAGATTGCGTAAGTGGCCGGTACTTAGAACTGTCCGGTATGAAGATATTGCAATTTATACATGTGTGTCTAGACACGTTCCGTCTTAAGTTGACAATGGAAGCGGATCTTTTAGAATACAACCCTTTCGATTTCGTCCATTTCGCTTTCGATTGTCAAAACTCTCCGACAAACCACAAGATAGAATCTAGGGAGATGCAAGAGGTAAGAACAAAAGAAAAAGAAAAATTCTCCTCG
>CM063499.1:50582120-50597120 GCA_032207245.1 Pardosa pseudoannulata
TAATTAAGCTATATAAAACTACATCTATACCTTTAAAAGGACTGTTGATTACCCAGTGCTATTTAACTTTTAAAATGCTAATTTTCGAGTATTATCACAGAGTTCAATCACGTCAAGAATGTCCTTTTAAAGATTTTAAATTTCTTTTCATCAAATTTAAAATATCTGAGAATTGGTTTGATTTTGGAGCTCTACGGTCTACTTTTTGCAACAGGAGGGCTAATGAGACTGTCTCACAATAAATACCTTCTCTAATTTTTATTTTAATATCACATCCATCTCTATTTATAAAAAGCGATGCTACTACAAATGTGTGTGTATATGATATATGTATATTTATTTGCTTCTCTATGTCTACAAACAGAAGAGCTGTGATTAGCTTGAACAAAATATTAATACATGTTAAGTAAAATTGGATAAAATATATAAAAGATTTTACTTACATTTGGGTTTTAATTCCCCGTATTTCTGCTCCCATAAAATCTGGGTTTTTTCCTAAGAACGAAAACATTGACATCATGTCAATTTTGGGAGGTTGTCCGACTGTCCTTTGGTAAATCCAGGTAGAAGAGACATTTATAACAAATTGAGATAATTAAGCTGTCGAGATCGATAAAATAAACCTTCAGGTTTAAATAAAAATAAATTAGGATAGCTGGAAAATTCCAAGAACTTGCAAAAATAAAATCGGAAAATAATGCGCGCTTACAAGCAATAAGAAAATATTGGATAACGTGAACGATGACGTCACAACCAATCACAGAGCGTTTTGATGTCACGTGATTTTCGCTTAACTTTAAAACTAATTTTTAAAATGATGGACCCAGTTTTTTACATTTTTGAGAACATTTTTGGAATTTACGAGTCTGGAATTATCAGAAAAATACTAAGTTGTTCGAATCCCGCACGTGTGCAAATTCCTCATTGAAACTGTGAAATGGACTTAATGCACTAAGTCAACAATTGGATGTCCATAAATATATTACCTAGAGCGAAATTACTAAAATGTTTATTTCCGACGTAAGAAATCTTATTAATGGAAACTCTTAACTCGTGAGTTGGGATTTAATTACGAAAAACTGTTGGGAGAAGAATGAGGAAGAGGATATTACGATTCGTAAGTTATTATCCATTAAAATGTTTTCGCTTTATATGTTTAATCAAAGCTGAAAATTTCAATTTAGTTGATTTCATCCTTGGTGAAAAAATAGACATGTACTGAAAGGGTTGAAACGTTTTATCTAATTTAAATAATTGAGTTAATTATCTGCCCTGACAAACTGGAGAATACGCCTAACATGCAAAGTAGGTAATTGAACGTAGCTGAAATATAATTGGGAGATTATAAAAGTATAATTGTTTATGTTTAGTTCGATTAAGCAGTCATATTAATAAAGATTCTAATACCTAATATACGATCAATGTTGGAAAATTTATGATATACCTATTTTTACTGAAGTAAGCCAATTTGGATCATACAAGAAAATTGAAATTTTTTGCAAGGAAAATAGTTCCAAAATAATTTAAATAAAATGTTTATTATCAAAAAATTGATGGAAAATATTTTTTACATATAAAATCTGTTTTTGAAACACATTTTCTGCAAACATTTCTATTACGTTTAGCAGAATGTTTCTACATCTGTTTCTTTTGCATGATGGTTGAACTTGACAATTCTTCCTTGCATCAGTAGCATGAATTTCTGTCATTGGAATGGAAGCGTTCTCGACTTCTTCTCTATATTTACTTTATACTATACTTCATATACTTTATATTTACTTTATACTATATTTATTACTATATTTATTTATTTTCATATACATTCTATGAGTCAAATTGGCTCACAGCCGTGAAAATAAGTATACCAAATTTGATAATGCGAAATGAAAGGGTCTGCGGGGAAGAGGAATGAAAGTTTACATATATTTTATTACTTAACTAAAAACCAACGTATGTTTTTGAAAAGTGATATTAAGGTTTTATATATATATATATATATATATATATATATATATATATATATATCAAAATGATTTAACTTTAATATTTCTTCAAAAACCTCCTCTCTTCTATTTTAATTCATCTAAATATCTTTATCAGCCTCTAAATGATTTAATCAACGAAGTATTTTCCACTTAACATTCCTTTCTGTCATAAAACTGTAAACTTTCTGTCTATACAGCAATTTCCCAGGTGTTGGCGGAACATGTTTTCGCGTTTTGCTGATATTGCAGTTAATTCGCCTATTAAGCTGTTTTTGTTGTGGGAAAATTCTTGTTGTCAGCGTTCTTGGGTGTACTTGTGTGAGAGCAGAGTGAACTCTGTGGCTTTTGATTGTGTATTGTCCAGAAGGACAGATGTGTCGTGTTGCCGCTCTGAAATAAAGTTTTAAATTAGACTTCTGAGTTCTCTTGAATATGAGACCCGACTGCATCTTTGTACTTTATGAATGCTAGCTGTTGAACTTTCTCCTTGTGAAGGAGTTTTATAAAAAATGGATTATATATATATATATATATATATATATATATATATATATATATATATATATATATATAGTGATCAAACTTTTAATGAGTCAAATTGGCTATATGTTCTAAATCTAGCTGTTAAATTAGGAATGTTCTTTAAATAAACGATTGAATTGGACAGTTGAATTGAATATTGGAATTAATAAAATTGTAAATTTTTCAAACTAAGAAAATGAATACCGTAGTACTTGATTCAGTTACATGTTTTGTTCATTATTGAATTGCAATATTTGGTTAAAGCGTAATCTTTAAAGGTGACTGGGACACGTAAAATAGGTTCGTGGTCACAATGTCCTCCAAGTTCTCAAACGATACTTCTAGGTGTGGCAGGCCAAGCCTCGGCGTCTTCTGCTTGGTCTCTACTTCTAGATTTGTCCGGAGTGCTTTAACTGCTAGAGAGGACACTGATGATAACGGTTGTTGTTTTTGTGGACTTATGTCACTTGGTCTAACCAGGCACGATTGAACCCGAGGCTACTCCTAATAAGGCAAAATTGTACGCCTTTCGTTTTTTAACGAACACCTCAATTGAACGAACTGAAATATAACTGAAATATAATTGGGAGATTATAAAAGTATAATTGTTTAGTTCGGTTAAGCAGTAATAATAATAAAGATTCTAATACCTATTGTATACTATCAATGTTGGAAAATTGGTATTTAGTTGTTTGCGAGATTGGTAAGTATAAGGAATACGGTGAATTTCTTTAAAGAAGCAATGTTTTTTAAAGAAACGATTGAATTGGTCAGTTGAATAGTGGAAATAATAAAACTGTAAATTGTTCAAACTAATAAAATGAATACCGCTGTAACGCCTTCAATGTTCTTCAGTGAAGAAGTAGCGTGAAGAAGGATCACAGATTTAACAGAATTGGAAATCACTTTTATTTTTTGGAGTAAATAATTACTATATATAAATGGATTCTAATATCCCAAAACGATTCCAAATGTCTAGGATAATGTTGCTTGGATAATATTCCACGATGATCACAGTCGTAAAAGAGAATTAACTATTCTCACACGATAGGGGTAGGGGGCTTTTCCAGGATGCAACGCGAACCTAATTTATCCAACGTTCGGTGCCCGAGACCCTGCCGTTCCTTAGATGAACGGACCTTACAAGTCTGCCGAACGTAATTGCTAAAAAACTGCCCTCCGATCAAAAGTCGTGGAAGCATCCACGAGGTCAAAGTACCTACGTAAAAAATATGTCCTAATCTTGAAGTCGCGATTCTAACCAAAACGAATAATTCTTAGGTGTACGTTCAACAACTCGCCAAACTTATCAATGCAGTTAAAGAAAAAGCGGTCGGAATTGGTAAAATCGCAAGGTTAGGTTTGGAGTGCTACGGTTTATTGTTTAGCAACAAAGGCTAATTAGACTGGGATGTACTTCTTAACCCCTTCCCTGTTTTGGCCGTACGCCGTACGGGCACAGCTTTAGGGCTTTTAATGATTTGCCCGTACGGCGTACGGGCAAATCATACGGGCAATTTGATTTCTATTTAGCTTGCACTTTATCGGCCGTATTTTTTCCAATTTTAGTAACACATTAGTCATATAGATGTCCAGTAAATGATAGTTTTCAGTTTATTGCAGTTTCTACTCAGGTACAAAAGCACGGATTTTTTTCGTATGTTTTGTAGCAGAAGACAAATTGTTGTTTTGCAACTTCTTCTGTTGTTTTGCAACATTAGTAAGCATATCATGGCCATCATTAGAATTTTTTCCATGTAAAATGCCTTTCCAGTAAAAATGCTGTTATTTCAGGGGAAATTCTTCAAATGAATTTCTTGAAAAACGCGAAATATTTCTTTGAAAAGTAGATTGGCAATCATTACTCTGAAAGGCGTTCAAAGATGGATTATATGTTGTGGTTGTATATGGTAACTACAGGCTGAGGTTTACATTCAAATTTCCCAAGAAACCATTCATCTGTTCTTGTTCAATCCTTAAATAAGGATTTAAATCGGCTTAAAATGTACTGATCAGTCACTTTTTAAGATTTCCATAACAGATAATGGTCGTCTATGAATTCATTCTTAACCCCTTCCCTGTTTTGCCCGTAAGCCGTACGGGCACAGCTTTCGGGCCCGTACGGCGTACGGGCAATCTGATTTCTATTTCGCTTGCACTGTTTCGGCCGTATTTTTTCCAATTTTAGTAACAAATTATTCCAGTAAGTGATAGTTTGCAGTTTATTGTATTTTCTACTCTGATTGGTTGAAAAACGAGGGTTTTTTTTCGCATGTTTTGTATCAGAAGACAAATTGTTATCTTTCAGTGTATAGCTTTCTGGTTATATTTTACTAACCGCCTGATAATTTTATTGATGTAAGAGTTGAATAATATATTTTTACTTTTAAACAATGGATAATTCAGAGCGTATGGAGGTAATTTCTTGTGATTCGAACTGTGACTCGGAATCAGAAACCAGTGGTCCCAGTGTCCTGCAAGTTCTCAAACGATACCTCTGGGGGTAGCAGGCCAAGCCCAGTCTTCTGCTTGGTCTCTTATTCCAAAATGTACCGGAGTGCTTTAACCGCTAGAGCTGGAACTGATGATAACGGTTGTTGTCGTTGAGGATTTATACCACTTGGTCTAACCAACCACGATTGAGCCGAAAGCTACTCCTATTAAGGCAAAGGGGTGAGCCTTTCGTTTTTTATCGACCACCTCAAGGGTGAAAGTTCGACTGATGCTCAAGTAGGTTCTCGTAACTTTAAAACAGGGACCAAACAGAAGATCCATAAACTTGGCCTACCATCTCCAGAGTTATTGATTGAGAATCTGGAGGACATTGTAAGCACTAACATATTTTACTTGCCTCAGTCACCTTTAAGGTATCCGTTTACGTTCGGAGAACTTTTTTCCTTAAACGTAGAAACTAGTTCATGTTTTTATATTTTATGCTTATATTTTATATAATCATAGAGAATTGCACTTAAAAAATTTATTCCTGGAGAAGTTTTTATAAAAGTTCTAATAAATAAAGAAAATTTAGTAAAAAAATCGGGTTCTTACAAAAGGTCTAATTATTTAATAAATTAAATTATTTCAATATTTTTTGATGCAACACATTTCTTATAGACTGGACTAGTGAATCGCCTAAAATCTTTGCTTAATTTACATTTAGTAAAAAGTTTTGGTCCTTCAAAATCATACACATTCAATTTAAAGAATTTTCATTACCTTTATATCTAACTAAGTGTAACATCATTAAAAATTATCCAAATTTAAAGATTTTAGGTCATTCACTAGTAAATACTATCAAAAGCATTCATAATAATTTTCAACAAAATATCTTAAGAACTTTTTGAGAAATCACATTTCAAGTTTCAACATTTTATTAAAAATACCGTTCTGAGAAAAAACTGAACTTTGAAGTTTATGAAAGCAACTTTAACTATGAAAAATTAAAATACATGTTTAAAATTCCCCACACTTTCTTGCTTCAAAACTTTCTAATTGCGAAGTTGCTAATTATTAAAAATACTAGAAAAATGTTTAAACTCATCTTCAAGAAAATTTAAAAAGTTTTGTCCAAAAAATGCTCTTTAAAAGGGTTTAAATTCACAACTTCCGGTTCCGAAGTCGCTACTTCCGTTTTGTTTTGACAGATGTCACTGATGTTTAAACAGCTGTCACCTTTCTTTAAAATACCGTAGAGACAAAACAAAAGCAGATTTAGAAGCCTAAAAGTTGAAATTTTACAATAGAGAAATAAAAAAATTGATTTTTAGCAAAAAATGACGTTTTTAACGTAGACGGATGCTTTAAACAAACACGGCGGATCTTAGGTCGATTTGGGCACCGAACCCGCAACCTTCCAGTTTCGATAACGTTACGTTTGCTGACTGAGCTACCGCGGTTTCTTTTGTAATAGTAATTTCTGTTATATGTTTCTTCTAAGCCTATGTATTCCTTATGATTTGAAAGGGATTGTCTTTTATATAAACAAAAATATATTTTAAAAATTTGCTTAGAGCACGGAAATTTGTCTTTTTGTCAGCAGTTCCTAAACCGCTAGAGAGTGTACTGATGATATCCCTGGTTTTACAGAAACCCTAAAGCCGTGGTGGGCAAAAGCAATTTTGTTGAAATCAACAGAATTTGTATGAGTAGTGTACATATAAATAATAGAGAGTATTATAATTTGAACAGATGTAACCATATCCCTATTTTAATATATGCAACATACATACTCTCATAAAGCGTCGGCTTACTACATAGAATTAATTGAACGTACACTCCTCTCAGTCTTCGAGAGACGACAGACCGCAGCACGCGTACTGTTTATTTTGATTTTGTACTAGTCGCATACTCGTCATTTCTTTTGAGACTAATGTTTGTTATTTTGCAAATCTATATCTATATATATATAAATGAATTTGTGTCTGTCTGTCTGTACTCGATAGACTCAAAAACCATGCATCCAATCGCCGTGAAAATTTGGGAAATTCTTAGGTATATCCCTGGGAAGGTTTTTGTAAATTTTTAACGTTCGAAATCCATTCCTTCCCCCTTTTTCGAGCATTTCATGTCATTATTCCAAGCATTATTTTCCCCGATTAAATGCAAACGATTAATTTTTTAATTTATCGCAGCATAACTGAGTGAAAGAAGCAATATTTCTAGCAATGTGACGTCATCCCAATTAATTGTTTTAAAAGCAGTTTTCCTCGGTTAAAAGCAGGAGATTAAAAGTTTCAATTTATCACATAATAAATAGGTGAAAACGATATTTTTCTATCATTATGACGTCATTCCTTTAAATATCTGATTTATTCATTTCTTATTTTATATTATTTAAACATCGTCTGCGTAGTATCAATTCGATTTCACCTGGAAATTTAGATATAAAGTGACTAACTTTCATTTCTATGTGACACAAATTATAGCATTTTTATATAGGAACTAATTTTAAATTAAATTCTTGGTTCATTTTTACGTTACAGTGAAA
Organism: Pardosa pseudoannulata; assembly: GCA_032207245.1. Lineage (NCBI taxonomy): Eukaryota > Metazoa > Arthropoda > Arachnida > Araneae > Lycosidae > Pardosa > Pardosa pseudoannulata. Next base: position 50,589,615 of record CM063499.1, read on the forward strand.
TGTTTATCAACAATATTCTAACAACAAAAAGTATAAATTTGAGTGACTCTCATGGGCAAATAAAAGCCTATCCTTCTATATAGTTATCTTTATATTCATATAGTTATCAATACGAATGTGTGTTTCTGTTTCATACAAAACCATGTGGTTTGGACAACATTTATTAATACCAACAAAATTAGCACTGTTGCTGTCAAAACCTCTGCTTCCTATTCTACCACGTATAATGGCAAAATTTATTAACGTTGCTAATCAACGTACAGTAGTAATACAGTAATGTAATTTAGGGTTAACTTATATTTTACCATAAAAAAAATTTGAGTTAATTTAATAGAAGACACAATATTTTTATTAAACGCTTATAATAGAAATATATAAATATGCCAATGACTCGAACTGAACTGTGAGGAATTTATAGAATTATGCAAGGAAAAAATCTTTGTTTAAAAGTAATGTATTAAGTGCACCTTAGTGAAGCACGGGCACACTTGCTATATAATAATAATATACACTCGGTATTAAGGATTACTACAAGTGATTTTGATCCAAATTTTGAAGAAATAATATCAAATGAACGTTCCAGATTTCACGTTCCGAAATTAACTAAAACTATTCTATTTTAACGTTTGATGTTTGTCTTTTCTTTTTATAACTCTATTTACTATTATATTTACAAAATGTAATACAAATATAAAAATGTAATAACTATGATCCAAATAAAATAATTTGTACCGTTACGATAAAAATATCAAAATAAAATCTTTCATTAACTGATTTATTTAACGACCATTAATTTAATGTAATGGATCATATTTCTTTAAATATTAAGTGACATATTTTACTGGGCACGAATTGTTCGCATATACACCTAAGTTAGACAATTTATTATTACTATTACTTTTATTAACTGTCAAATTCCTCTGTCCAAATACTTTAAAATGATACTTATGGTGTTTTTGTCAAAAATTTCTTAGGCAGGGAAAAAAACCCATCAAAAACATTCGCGTATGCACAGAGTACGTAGTTTAGTCTTGCGACCCGGGAGACATTTTGAAAATTTCATTTTCGCCAGCGCTTAAAAGTATTTGCCCACCCCTGAACTAAAGGTTTACAGGAATAATCAGTGTTGCCAATTATTCGTTTTTTAATAATACCAGAAAAACAATTTACATGGGGTGATTTTTCACCCTTGATACCTTTTAAAGGTTAAATAAATAAAATACCACACCGGTAGCCAATTCTTGCTACTACATTGTTAGCCTCTGACCTTTGAAGAAGTCTAACATCTACATAGTCTTGTAACTGCGAAGTCCAGTGGAAAAATAACCTTATCAGCAATACATTATTCATATTTCGGAAAGGGACTCTTTTAATGATTTATACCACCAAGTTTCTGGTGCTTGCGTGAAAGGACAAACACACACAACAGGCAAAAAAAAAAAAGAACAAAAAATCATCATTCGTTACAGAACTTTCACGTTCCATCCCCTCACCCACCTATGTTTTCTTTGCTTCAAAGGCCAATTCAGTACTGACTCGACCGGAAAAAAAGTGAAAGAACTTGCTAGTTCGAACTAGGAAAAAAAATATTAAGAATGAAAGAATCCACTGCACGCAAAGTTTGACACTACGCAATATATTAACCCGAATCCTTCTCTCTCGACCCTCCCCCTGCAAAAAAAAAGAATATTTTTTTATCTGTAATTTTAGAGTTTGCAAAATATAATAACAACTGCGCGAAAAAATATTAATGATACACTAAATGAATCAAATGATTTACGAACGGCCAGATTTTTCAATTTTTCACTCTCGTGTTTTGGCAGACGATATTTTACTTTTTTATTTTATATTTTTTTTTCAACCATTCTTTACTTTGAAAATACCACGTTTCGAAAGTTACGAATATTTGTTGCGTAACTTTTACATTTTTTTTTATCTTTCATTTCCAAGGAAAATGAAATAAAGTAAAATCGTTTGCATGCGGAATTTAAGAAGCTTGTTTTTCTATTATGAAGGATGATTTGTTGGCGCCGAAAACGCGACAGTCGCCAAAAATACCGACTTTGCGTGATTTTAAAGTTCTTTTTTTTTGTATGTATATATACGTTAAGGCGATCATGATTTATTACGACGATGAAAGCTGGAGCTGACGCCGTGCATGCTGCTAACTGCAGATTAGGTTTTGTCTCGAAGTAATTTCCTGAAAACGTATCACGTGTTGACGTAACCTTTAGAAAAGAAATAATATTAATAATTTTAAAACAAGTCAGATTTTACACTTTTTGTTTCAAATTATTTCTTATAGCGTGTCAGGAGTACTTTAATGCATAACCTATGTGTCTGCGTTCATCAGTACATATGTCCATGCATGTGCACATTTATAAGTTAAAAAGTACAAAATATTTTAAAGAAAAATTCCTAAGGGCTAAATTTTTAGGAAGTATGTTACAAACTGACTTTAGCATCTATTTAGTTGGGAGCACTACGGTCTACTGTTTGCAACACGAGGGCTAATGAGACCGGGACCTACTGTTTAAAGCCGATTTCGAACGGCTACGAACATCCATGAATCAGTGGACTCACGAACTCCGGTTTTGAAGGTCAGTGCCCTAACCATTCGGCCATCATTCGGCTATTTAGTTGTTTTAGTTTCGTTGTTAATTTAGCCCTGTAGTAGGCCTCCGGATTTGGTTTGATTTGCAGCCTACGATCTACCTTTTTTTTAACACTAGAGGTAATGAGGACCTACTGCTTAAAGCCGATTTCGAACGAACTACGAACGGGCTACGAACACAGTTACAACGCCTACATAGTGGGATACGAACATAAGAACTCTAATTCCGAAGATCAGCGCCCTAACTATTTGGTTCTCGTGCGGCTTGTAGGCCTAAGGGCCTACTTCCTTAATGATGTTGCAGGATACACATGCAGCAAGCTTAAAACCAGCTGTGACGTCGCTCTTAGCTTCACAAAGAGGGTTTGTTTAAACAATGATCCGTTTTTGAAGCGCATCATCACTGGGGACGAAAAATGGGTTGTATAGAACAACGTCAAACGCAAGAGGTCATGGAGCAAAAAAGATGAATCGGATCAAACCATTTGCAAAGTCGATATTCACCAAAAGAAGGTGATACTGTCTACCAGATAACACACCGATTAATTCGGAAGTCTACTGTCATCAGCTGGACAAACTGAATGATGCACTTCAACAGAAAAGGTCAGAACTAATCAACAGGAAAGGTGTAGTGTTTCACCAAGACAACGCGAGACCTCACACAAGTTTGGTCACTCGCCAAAAGCTTTTACAGCTTGAATGGGATACAATGCCACACCCACCATATTCTCCAGACCTGGCACCATCGGATTATTATTTGTTCCGGTCACTCCAAAATTTTTTAGACGGTAAAACCTTCACCTCAAATGAGGAGGTCAAAAACCACCTCGATCAGTTTTTTGCCAGCAAAGACCAAAAATTTTATGAGCGTGGAATTATGCTACTACCAGAAAGATGGCAAAAGGTGTTGGACCAGAACGGCCAATATATAATTTAATTAAGTATTTGTTTATTATACGAAAACTGTCTTTCCTTTCCCCCCCAAAAAAAACGAAATTACTTTCCGAACAAACCAATAGTTTTTGGGTTGAAATGACCCAACCCGCGACTCAAAAGTTAAAATATGTACAAGAAAGGAAATTTTACTATAGTATGACTGCAAACTCTAATCAGAATTTCTTCCCCGTCCATTGAAATCAAATCAACACGCCAACTAAAATTACCGCCAACGTCCTACGCGCTTTCTCATTATGAGCAAAGACCTACATCGCTGAAGCCTAAACCTACAGCAGAGAAGCTTTATTTCTTCGTCTTTCAACTTAAATCATTTCGCATGATCATTCTGACAGTCCGGAATCGCTTGGACTGCAATTCATTCATTCCACAGAGGCACTAATTGAGAAGTCCATTAATAAAATCACAGAGAATCATTAACAAAGATCTCTGTGGCACGGCCTATTACTTTCAAAATGCATCCCCCCTACTCATTATTTTACATTTTTCTTTTGAAAGAAGTTGTTGTTTTGACTAAGATATAATTTACACGCTGGACGTGTAGATTCAGCATTAAGATAGTTACACTTTTGCTTTTTTCAAGGTTTCGCAGATAACAGGGCCTACTACTTTAAAAATTTACGTCTTTGTCCTTCTAGAACGAGATTTTAAATGTTACCTTCTTACTTTCTTTATCTTATGTTTAATTTAATGATCTCAATTAGAATAAAAGAAACTTAATCACTGTTTACTCTTAGGAAAATTATCTGGAGCTCGACAAAGTAATTCAGACTATTCCATTTTGTGCTGAATTACCTTTTTAAAAACTTTTTATTCCATCTATTCTTTGTATTTTATGTAAGCTATTTTTTACTTTCTCGTATACGTAATATAGTGAAAGTATTGCAATCGTCGAAAATTCGACTTCACACTTTTGACTGATCTTTGCGTTTTGGACCTTCTTAATTACGAGAATAGCAATTATGGAATTATATGTTTTTGAAGTTATATGAAGCCGAATACGATTACTCGAGTAAGAAACTTAATCACTGTTTACTCTTAGGAAAATTATCTGGAGCTCGACAAAGTAATTCAGACTATTCCATTTTGTGCTGAATTACCTTTTTTAAAACTTTTTATTCCATCTATTCTTTGTATTTTATGTAAGCTCTTTTTTACTTTCTCGTATACGTAATATAGTGAAAGTATTGCAATCGTCGAAAATTCGACTTCACCCTTTTGATTGATCTTTACGTTTTGAACCTTCTTAAGTCCGAATATAGCAATTATGGGATTATATGTCTTTGAAGTTATATGAATAGAAATACATTACTCGAGTAAGAAACTTAATCACTGTTTACTCTTAGTAAAGTTATCTGGAGCACGACAAAGTAATTCAGCTTATAGCATTTTGTGCTGAATTACCTTTTAAAACTTTTTATTCTATCTATTCTTTGTATTTTATTTAAGTCCTCTTTTACTTTCTCGTATACGTAATATAGTAAAAGTATTGCTGTCGTCGAAAATTCGACTTCACACTTTTGATTGATCTTTACGTTTGGGACCTTCTTAAGTTCGAGAATAGCAATTATGGAATTATATGTCTTTGAAATTATGTGAATGTAATACGATTACTTGAGTAAAAAACTTAACACTTGGCATGCGGGTATACTTCACCTCCAAGTTACGCATGTAGCGGGCGTTTTTTCATAAATCGCGCGAAAGTTTAACTATTCTGAAAAATCGCAGTAAATCGAAAACTACTTTGTTTTTATGAACGAAACTTTTTTTTTATTTTACACTTTAATATATACTGTATGATTATTTAACAAAAAAAAAAACAATATTTTTACGAAATCACAAAAATAAACGATTTTTAAAGCCCGATAATCTGTCAGCGCCTATTTCTTCATCACTATCTTTGTCACAACGGCTCATTTTATCAATTTTGTATTCAACAATAAAAAAAACCAAGCTTCAAATTGACAAAACACGACTTGTACGTTCTGAAGCTAGGAATTCGATTGAAGACGAAATAACGCAACAAAAGACCGAGTCACTCGACAATCATAACTTGTGGAAAGAAAAAATGCAAAGCGTTGCATAGCAACGCAAACAACACGCATATAATGTCACACATACATATAATTATACTATTTAGTAGATTTGTGGTGGTTAGCAGGTATCCACCACAAATCTACTAAATACGTATTTTTACGCGACCCGCGCTCCAGTGACAGACTGCAAAACACGTAATAAGAAATTTGAAAAAAAATTTGTGGTGGTTAGCAGGTATCCACCACAAATCTACTAAATACGTATTTTTACGCGACCCGCGCTCCAGTGACAGACTGCAAAACACGTAATAAGAGATTTGAAAAAAAATTTTCCTCTTCAACCTCCACTCAAAACACAGTTTCTATAAAGTCAAAGAGTTTTTTGCTGGATGAGATCCCGCAAAACAAAAATACAAAATACAAAAACAAAAAATCACAAAATCACAAAAAATCACAAATCACAATAAATCACAAATTTGTGATGAAAATCACACTCAGTTTATTTAATTTGTGATTAAGTGAAAGTTTCAGTCTATTTAGTACGAATGTTATGTGTTTCCTTTGTGTTTTCATTGTTAAATCAATAAGATTTTAAAAACTCAATTTTTATAAAATGTTTCCTCAAAATGTTGTTTTTGTTTATGTATCAATATGTTGAGTTACGATCCCCTCGCCAGATATCAAACGCCACGCTGCAAGCACGCCAATTTCGCCAAATGTGGTTGAAGCACCAACAAGATCCATGATTAGAAACAGGAGAGTGGGCTAAGAAGAGGAGTTGAAAAATTACGTTGCCCGCACGAGAAGTGTTAAACACTGTTGAATCTTAGGAAAATTATTTGGAACTTTACGAAGTAATTCAGGATATCCCTTTTTGTGTTCATTTAACTTAAAAAAAATTATTCCATTGATTTTTTGCTGTAATTTTATGTATTTTTTTTTTTTTTTTTTTTTTTTTTTTTTAACTTTCTCTTATAGACAAAGTATAGGAAAATATTGCAATCGTCGAAAATTCGACTTCGATATTTTGTTGGATCTTCGTGTTTTGGACCTTCTTAAATGACCTATATAATAATGGCCTAAGTTATCTGTCCGTCTGTCTTCGAATTTATGAAGCGGTTGGACCTGGAATGGATAGAGGCATCCATATTGGATTCTTCATCAGTTAGGGTTAGCAAAATCAAACGAGTAAAGTTTATCTTCTCCTAAACTATTGATCCAATTCTAAAATAAATTGGTATAAATATGCTTCATATCAATGCGAAAAATACTGTCATCTTTAAAACGCTCGAAATCCATCCCTTACCCCCTTTTTGAGCGTTTAATGCCATTACTTCAAAATCTATTTTCTCCGGTTAAGAGCAGGCGAATAAATTTATCAATTTATCACATAATAAATAAGTAAAAGCAACATATTTTCTAGCATTATGACTTCATTTCTTTAACCATCTCATTCAATCATTTCTTATTTTAAATTATTTAAATATCGTCTGCATTACTTTCATACGTTTTATCGCTGAACTTAGATATCACGTGATTAATTTTCTTTCATATTTGGCTTAAATAATAGATTAGGTACATATGTGATAATTTTAAATTGAATCATTGATTATTTTTTGTTGCAATGGCAATTTTATCACCGTTATTAACAACAATTTTTTTTCATAAAAGCCTTGGAGTCTATTTCATGGACAGATAAATATCTAGCTTTTAAGTTTAGAATAAGAAAATTTAGAAAAATTAAGATAAATTCCAAGAAGATAAAGACATGGACAAATAAGCATGTATTTTGTTACTTATATAGGTACACCAAGGAAGTATTTTACTCATACCGTCATATGACGGGCTATATGCCAGTTTAATCCCCTATATAAAAATAGCCTAAGTTATCTATCCGTCTGT
>CM063499.1:50602120-50609620 GCA_032207245.1 Pardosa pseudoannulata
TTTTGTTCCTTTGCGTCTTCCAAATACCTCGTTTTCCCACTGAGATGGAGATAACAGCAGGAAGCCCTGTTGCTTAAGAACAAATAAACAAAAAAGCACACGCCGTGACATATATGTACGTTTCAGCAACAGCAACGGCAAGCGAAAAACAACAGCGGTGGAGAATAATCTCTTTTGGTCATTCTTTTGTCCGGATAATTAAACTGTTGCAGTCGGTCGGGCTTTTAAGCTCCGGCGACAGCTAAATGACAAAAAGGTTTCCAATTTATGACTGCGGTGATGCAGAGGTATTTAGGGCTACTTTCTCGACTTGTAGAGAAGGACGTCGTTTAGAAATTTAAGGCACGGGCGTCTGGTTAAGAGAAATGGCCATGTACGGCAGATAGGCGGAAGGCAGACTTTTTTGTTTCGGAAAAGAAATGGAAAATTTGGCACAGAGAGTGTTTGTTTCTTGAATGTAGATGGTAGTTTAGCCAACGCATTTTAAAATTCTGCTTTGCTCCTAATAAGGCCATTGTTGAGTTGTTTTGTTTTATCATTTAAACACTGCAATACTTTCACTTTTACTTTTTGGGTTCTTCAGCAACACGTTTCGACAATGTGTCAAAATAGTTCAAGGTCATTTCATTTTTTGGTTTGCTTTGGTTTGGAGTGCTACGATCTACTTTTCTCAACAAGAGGGCTAATGAGACCGGACCTACAGCTTAAAGCCGAATCCGAACGGCTACGAACATCCATGCCAGAGCGGGATTCGAACCCACAAAAGGTACCGAAGGCCACACCCTAACCAATCGGCTATCGTTCAGTAGGTCATTTTTCATGATGAAGGAGCATGAAAAAGACACACACGTCTTTTTATATTTATATAAATTAGAATGAAAAATTAGTAATTTTTTGAGTGTTTTTCTCAATTTAAGGAAAAATACCTGTTCACTGGACCAAATGAGGGTCGAATGGTTACCACTTTGTGGTTCGAATCCCACTGTGGCATGGCGGTTTAAGCAGTGGGACTTTATTACCCCAAAGTTGCCAAAAAGTAGACAATGCACCAAACCAAATATTACCTGAAAAATGGAATTCGGAATTGTTAGGATTTCCTGAACTTAACCAGCGTTAAGTGTTGGTTTGTTAGTTTGTATCAATTTTCGAAATTTTGAAGTGGTAAACAGTTTTTAATTGTACTAGTTATTATTTATAATCGTTTCTTCAATGACTTAATGTGTGTATTTGGTTTTTTTTTTGTGAAGTATTTTTGCTTTCAACTGTATGCAAATTTACTCATGTATACGGTCAACTCAGTATATAAACAGTAATTGTAGTTGCTGTGGCTGACTCCGACGGTTGTTTTGATCCATTATGTGCGTGATAATGATAGTCGTATTATTTTATTGCATGGAGCAAATCTATAATGTTACTGTCTTTTTTTATTTTATTTCATGTTAAATAAACAGCGTGTTTCTTTGAAATTTGCTTTCTCCAATCACCATACTTGCCATGCTTTAAATGGTCATATGAGACTGATGAATACCTCAGTATTTTATTTGCGTAACCGGCTTTAGGCACTAGATCCCTGTCTGATTCAGCTAATAAGTTGCCTGATATCTAAAAGTAGACTGTAGTGCTTCAAACCAAATATTACTGAAAAATGGAATTTGGAATTGTTAGTATTACCTGGACTTACCAGTGGTTAATTGTTTATTTTGTTGGTATCCAATTTTCGACGTTTTGAAGTGGTAAACAGTTTTTAATTGTACTAGTTATTATTTATAATCGTTTCTTTAATGACTTAATGTGTGTATTTTGGTTTTTTTTTTGTGTGCATGTATTTTTGCCTTTTCAACTGTATGCAAATTTACTCATGTATACGGTCAACTCAGTAGTATATAAACAGTAATTGTAGTTGCTGTGGGCTGACTTCCGACGGTTGTTTTGATCCACTGTGTGGCTGATACGATAGTCGTATTATTTTATTGCTCGTGGAGCAAATCTATAATGTTACTGTTTTTTTTTAAATTTTATTTCATGTTAAATAAACAGCGTGTTTCTTTGAAATTTGCTTTCTTCTCTCACCATACTTGCCACTTTGCTTTAAAATGTCATATGAGACTGATAGGAATACCTCAGTATTTTATTTGCGTAACTGGCTTTAGGCACTAGATCCCTATCTGATTAGCTAGTAAGATTAGCCTGATTATCTAAAAAGTAGACTGTAGTGCTTCAAACTAAATATTACCTGGAAAAATGGAATTCGGAATTGTTAGGATTACCTGGATTTAACCAGTGGTTAAGTGATGGTTTGTTAGTTTGTATCCAATTTTGCACGTTTTGAAATGGTATACAGTTTTTTACTAGTTATTATTTATAAGGTTATTTTTTTAATCACTTAATGAGTGTATTTTGGTATTTTGCATGTATTTTTGTTTTCAACTTTATGCAAATTTACTCATGTATCTGGTCAGCCCAGAGTATATAAACAGTAATTTTAGTTTCTGTGGGCTGACTCCGACGGTTATTTTGATCACCTGTGTGGGGGGATACGATAGTCCGTATTATTTTATTGCCCGTGGAGCAAATCAATAATGTTACTGTATTTTTTTTATTTTATTTCATGTTAAATGAACAGCGGTTTTTTTTTTTTAAGTTTGCTTCCTTCACTCATCATACTTGCCACTTTGCTTTAAATATCAGATGAGACTGAGATGAATACCTCAGTATTTTATTTGCGTAACTGGCTTTAGGCACTAGATCCCTATCTGATTAGCTAATAAAATTAGCCTGATTATCTAAAAAGTAGACTGTAGTGCTTCAAACCAAATATTACATGAAAAATGGAATTCGGAATTGTTAGGATTACCTGGACTTAACCAGTGGTTAAGTGTTGGTTTGTTGTTTGTTAGTTTGTATCCAATTTTCGAAGTTTTGAGTGGTAAACAGTTTTTTAATTGTACTAGTTATTATTTATAATCGTTTCTTTCTTTAATGCCTTAATGTGTGTATTTTGGTTTTTTTTTTTTGTGTGGAAGTTGTTTTGCTTTCAACTGTATGCAAATTTACTCATGTATCCGGTCAACTCAGTATATATAAACAATAAATTGTTTAGTCTCTGTGGGCTGACTCCAACGGTTATTTTGATCCATGTGTGGGTGTTACGATAGTCGTGTTATTTTATTGCTCGCGGAGCAAATTTATAATGTGATTGTTTTTCGATTTTAATTCATGTTAAATAAAAGGCGTGTTTTTTTTTAAGTTTGCTTTCTTCACTCACCATACTTGCCACTTTGCTTTAAATGTCATATGAGACTGATAGGAATACCTCAGTATTTTATTTGCGTAACCGGATTTAGCACTAGATCCCTGTCTGATCATTAATAATGATTAGCCTGATTAGCTAAAAAGTAGACTGTAGTGCTTCAAACCAAATATTAATGAAAATGGAATTCGGAATTGTTAGGATTACCTGGACTTAACCAGTGGTTAATTGTGTTTGGTTAGTTTGTATCCAATTTTCGAAGTTTTGAAGTGGTAAACAGTTTTTTAATTGTGCTAGTTACTATTTATAATCTTTTCTTTAATGACTTAATGTATTTTTTTGCATGTATTGTTTTCAACTTTATGTAAATTTTACTCATGTATACGGTCAACTCAGTAAGTTATAAAAACAGTATGTAGTTGCTGTGGGCTGACTCCGAAGGTTGTTTTGATCCCCTGTGTGCGTGATACGATAGTCGTATTATTTTATTGCCCGTGGAGCAAATATAAATGTTACTGTTTTTTTATTTATTTTATTTCATGTTAAATAAACAGCAGGGTTTTTTTTTTTAAGTTTGCTTCTTCACTCCCATACTTGCCATTTGCTTTAAACATATGAGACTGACTTAATACCTCAGTATTTTATTTGCGTAACCGGCTTTAACCCTTCGAGGTTCATTTTATTTCAGGATTATGGGTCAAAAATGTCTGTTTTTTATGCTTATTTTTTATGCATACTAGCTTTTAAAACATAATAGCGTCTTTCGTATACAAAATTTCCTAAAAAATTAATGTAAAAAATCCAATTTAAATAAAGCTTAATTTACCTGTATAATTGGCTTTCTGTACGGCAGAAAACTTTGCAGTCAATTCACACTAACTATAAATAAAAAGTTTAGAATACCTAGATTATATCTTAAATTAAATTTTATTTACATCCTATGCAATTTACATAAATGATTATGAAGTTAATAATCAAAATTTGGTCGTGTATGATACAATCGAAAACACAATACTGCATAGAGTCCAACATCGCAATCTGGACAGTAGACCTTGTTTCCCTCCTTACCTTCTTCCCTCTATTGTCTCTCTTTGATCAGCAAATAACCAAGTAACCAAAAAAATAAACAAAATTTTCGAAACCATAAAAAGCACATGTGCAATAATTCGGGAAAGACTGATTGCACAGTGTAAAATTTCACAGTGCCCGAGCTACACTCGGGATGAGCCAGGATGGTACATTTCTCCTGCCCGAGTTCAGCTCGGGAAAAACCGGGAAGGGTTTAAGCAGTAGGTTTTGTCTGATTAGCCCTCACGGTGCAATAAAGTAGACAATAGTGCTCCAAACAAAATCAAACTTGATAAATGGGATTCGGAATACCTCAGAAGTATTTTATTTTCCCAATGTGGGCACTTACTTTTATTATTAGCATCCACCAAACAAAGCCAGTGATTTTTGTTCCCTTTTTCTTGTGGAAGCACTATATAGGTTCGACAGTTTCGCTCTCTAAGAAGGGAGAACTAAAATACATCCTAGTCTTACTCGGGAATCAAACGCAAGCCTATTGGGTAGGAGCACGCTATTCTAACTACTAAAAAAACTAGCATATAGCCCGTCATATGGCTTGGATCAGTAAAATTTTTAATTTTCCAGAATTGTAAAGTACCCTATGAGGCAGGCGAAAAAATAGTTTGTTTTTTAGATGATAGTTATCTGGTATAAACGCTTATCTTTACTGACCGCATGTTAGTTGCCAACTTTAATTGATCTTGCCGTATTACGTGAAAGATGGACAGCACAGGTTTTAATATTGACAGTGATTATTTGGCGAAATATATGAATGATGACCAAAATTTATCGCATAGATTGAAAACAGTGTGGTTATATATAAAAAACAAACACAGAAAAGAACAAACTTCTTAATTTTCAAAGATATATAACTTAAACGCTAGATATTTATTAGTCCGGGAAATAGACTCCTAGACTTTTTGTTGTTAATACCGGTGATAAAATTTTCATTGCAACAAAAAATAATCGATGATTAAATTTAAAATCATCACATATGTACCTAATCTATTATTTAAGCCAAATATAAAAGAAAATTATTTACGGAATAGCTAAGTTCAGTGATATAACTTACAAAAATAATACAGATGATATTTAAATAATTTAAAATAAGAAATGATTAAATGAGATAGGTAAAGGAATGACGTCATAATGCTAGAAACAATGTTATTTTCATCTACTTATAACGTGATAAATTAAATTATAATCGCCTGCTCTTAACCGGGGAAAACAGAGCTTTAACCACTTGCGCTACGATTTAACTGCCGGTGGCCGCGCCGCGCTCCGCGACATAACTTTAAAAAATACTTCATTCAATTTTTCAGCATTCTCAAAAATTAAAGGAATTCTCGTGCAAAAAAATTCGTACAACATACCGTATCAACTCTGGTATATTCTCAAGACAGCACGCGATGTTATTCACTGTAGAATTGTAGCTGGAAGAATGAACGGCTGAACTCTTACGATTAGCCGAGGTACCACGCACAAGTCGCATTTGTTTCTGCGCGAAATGACTATCGACGTGGTATACACGTCGCTTTCGGTTCTGTAACAAAAGCATCTCGACGTGCCTGGCACGTCTTTGTAGCGCAAGTGGTTAAATTATAGCATATTACGATCTAAAAGGGGGGAAGGGGAGAATTTCAAAAGTTTTCGAATTCGCTTTGCATTTTGCTAACCCTAACTCATCAGAATCTCTCAATATGGATGCCTCTATCCATTCCAGGTCCAACCGCTTCATAAATTGGAGGACAGACGGACAGATAACTTAGGCTATTATTATATACTAGCATATAGCCCATCATATGACGGGATCAGTAAAATTTTTAATATTCCAGAACTGTTAAGTACCCAATGAGGCAGGTAATAAAATGGTTTGTTTTTTGGCTGAGAATTATCTGGTTCACTCTCAATAGTTTATTTATCGTCATACTCCTCTAGAGTCTCCCGATCCTGTAATGCAGTTTAGAATCACATGGAATTCATTGAGTCAAACCATGTGGTTATGTATAACAAACAAACAAACTTCTTAATTTCCAAATATATATAAATTAAAAGTTAGATATTTAGTAGTCCTCGACTTATATGAAAAGAATTTATTGTTAATACCGATGATAAAATTTTCATTACAACAAAAAATAATCGATGATTGAATTTAAAATTATCACTTATATACTTAATCTATTATTTAAGTCAAATATAAAAGAAAATTATTTGCTTAATATGTAAGTTCAGCGATAAAACGTATGAAAATAATGCACGCGATATTTAAATAATTTAAAACAAGAAATGATTATATGAGATGGTTAAAGGAATGACGTCATAATGCTAGAAAAAAAAATGTTATTTTTACCTATTTATTACGTGAATAAATTGATAAATTTAATCGCCTGCCCTTAGCCGAGGAATCCATTCCAGGTACAACCGCTTCAAAAATTTGCCGACAGACACCTTAGGCTATTATTATATAGGGGATTGGATTTATAAAATCTTTGAATTTGTTTCAGAAAGTGGTAAAGTAAAGTAGTTATATGATAATGCAATAAACATTTCAGCTGTAAGTAAACATATAATTTTGCACATTAAATGTAAAAGTATAACACTTACGCCCTTAAATGCCAGTCTATAAATAACTCACACGGGACTACTGTTCCAGACATGAAATATAGTGAAATCACACCTAGATTTTAAGGGTGTCTGGACTGTTAAATATATGGATCCGATAGTTTTGTTACTATTTTTTTACTTAGTTTTGACCGTAGTCTTTTTTATTTCCCACTAAGATGTCTGATTTTTTTTGTAACAATCTGTTATATATTTCTTTAAAAAAACTAACATTAAATACTGTAAGCAATATGAAAGGCCTGGCCCTATTTTGATTTTTATTCTTTCCATCCAAATGTGCATTCAGCTTTATTTTATCTGAAACGCAGCAAAATGAAATATTGTTCATGCAAATTTTTTTCAATGCAAAATTTTAATTCGTTGCGGAGTTTCACTGCCGTGTAAAAAGCCAGTGTAGTGTGTTGAAGAGGGGCTGATTGAATATAATCAAGGTGATTGTTTTGTTAGCTTTAGCAAGTGTTGCTTACAGCAGTGCTTTATTTTACATTACTTTAATTTTTAAGTAACAAAGTTATGTTTTGTTTTAATTATCAAATTGATGTTTTAACTAAGCCTTTTGA
>CM063499.1:50614620-50637120 GCA_032207245.1 Pardosa pseudoannulata
ACAAGCTCTCTAATGATACTGAATAAATCAAAAACTAAAAGAAGTTGTCGGTAATTTAAAGTGAATTTATGAAATATGTAAAATTATAAAAAAATGTTACAAACAAAAAAATCCTGGAAAGTAATGCGCATATTAGAATTTTGCAAGTCCTTACCCGAGGAATTTTCCTGCCTAAAACAGAATGTAGCTATTTGTTCTACATTTTTTGCCAGCACTTACATTTGTGAACGAGCTCTGTAATGATACTGAATAAGTCAAAAACTAAAAGAAGAAATTGCCGATAATTTAAAGTGGATTTTAGATTTACGCATCCTATTTTTAACTTGGAATGGCAGTTAATTTATGGGCCCCTTTTGACTGAGGGCTCGGGCATTTGCCCTGTCAGAAATCAGGCCCTGACTACACTTGTCAAGGTTGGGAATTCTTCTCATAAGACCCTTAAAGATTCTACCACACGAGATGAAGATACGCTTTGACAACTGTTTAGAGGTTAAAAATACTCTTCCACGCATACATTTCCCCTCGTTTGCAGTACGAAACTGTCTCAGGAACAGTTGTCACGTATGATAAAGCTTTTAGAGGCGAAGTCAATCGTCCATCTTTACGCTATTTGCCATAAACAACCTGGATCTAGGAATTCGATTGAAGACAAAGTAACGTAACAAAAGACCGATTAACTCGACAATCATAACTTGTGGAACGAAAAAATTCAAAGCGTTGCATAACAACGCAAACAACACGCATATAATGTCACACATACATATAATTATACTATTTAGTAGATTTGTGGTGGTTAGTGGGTATCCACCACAAATCTACTAAATACGTATTTTTACGTGACCCGTGCTCTAGTGACAAACTAGCCGAACGATGGCCGAATGGTTAGGGCACTGACCTTCGGAACCGGAGTTCGTGGGTTCGAGTCCCACTGAGGCATGGATGTTCGTAGCCGTTCGGAATCGGCTTTAAACAGTAGGTCCCGGTCTCATTAGCCCTCGTGTAGCAAAAAGTAGATCGTAGTGCTCCCAACCAACCAACCAGTGACAGACTGCAAAAAACGTAAAAATACGTTGCCCGCACGCGAGGTGTTAAAAGAAGTTTTACCTAATTTGGCATAAGAATGAAAGTTTCTTGATTTTTCAAATGGGAAGGGCTTGAGTGCCCTAAATTCCACTTCTTTTTTACACGCCTGCTGTGAAAAAGTTTGTTAGATTAATTAAAGATTGGATAATTTACTGTTTTTTGTTCATTTTGAAATCAAAGCATATGCAAAGTTTAAGTGTTTGAAATATTTAAATTTAGTTTTAATTTTTAAATTTTCGTTTTAAAAGAAGTTTTACCTCATTTGGCATTAGAACGAAAGTTTTTTCTAATGGGAAGAGGTAGTTATACACGCCTGCTGTGAGAAACCGTGTTATATCCATTAAAGATTGGATAATTTACTGTTTTTTGTTCATATTGTAGTGTAAGGTGGTAGCAAAGATTAAGAGTTAGAAATCTTTAAATTTAGTTTCAATTTTAAAATTTTCGTTTCAAAAGAAGTTTTACCTTATTTGGCATTAGAATGAAAGTTTCTTGATTTTTCTAATGGGAAGAGCTAGATCTACACGACTGCTGTAAGAAACAAAGTTAGATCTACTAAATGTTAGAGAATTTACTGTTTTTGTTCATTTTGAAGTCGAAGCAGGTGACAAAATTTAAGTGTTAGAAATATTTAAATTTAGATTTAATTTAAAATTTTAGTTTTAAAAGATGTTTTACTCATTTGGTATTACAATGAAAGTTTTCTTGATTTTTCTAAAGGAAAGAGGTAGATCTACACGCCTGCTGTGATAAACCCTGTTAAATCTACTAAAAGATAGAGAATTAACTGTTTTTTGTTCATTTTTCAGTCAAAACATATGCAAAATTTTAGTGTTTGAAAATTTGGCTTGATTTTTGAATTTTTCTTTTAAAAAAAAGTTTTACCTCTTTTGGCATAAGAATGAAAGTTTTTTGATTTTTGTAATGGGAAATTGTTGAGCCCTTAGTCCCTTTTCTTTTCTACAATCCTGCTAGGAGAAACCCTGTTAGATCCATTAAATATTAGAGAATTTACTGTTTCTCGTTTACTTTGCTAACAAGCAGGTGGCAAAATTTTAGTGTTAGAAATCTTTAAATTTTTAAATTTTCATTTTCAAAAAAGCATTATCTTATTTGGAATTAGAATGAAAGTTTCTTGATTTTTCTAATGGGAAGATCTACACGCCTGCTGTGAGAAACCCTGTTAGATCCATTAAAAATTACAGAATTTACTGTTTCTCGTTTATTTTGCAGTGCAAACAGTTAGCAAAGATTAAGTGTTAAAAATCTTTAAATTTTATTTTAATTTTCAAATTTTCGTTTTAAAAGAAGTTTTATCGCATTTGGCATTAGAGTGAAAGTTTCTTGATTTTTCCTAAGGGGAAGAACTAGATCTACAAGCCTGCTTTGAGAAACCCTGTTAGATTCATTAAAGATTAGATAATTTTGTTTCTGATTTATTTCCAATCAAGCAGGTGGCAAAATTTAAGTGTTAGAAATCTTTAAATTTTTATTTTAAAATAAGCCTTATCTCATTTGGCATTAGAATGAAAGTTTCTAGATTTTTCTAATGGGAAGAGCTAGATGTACACGCCTGCTGTGAGAAACCCTGTTAGATCCATTAAAAATTACAGAATTTACTGTTTCTCGTTTATTTTATGGTCAAATCAGGAGGCAAAATTTAAGTGTTAAAAATTTTAAATTTGGTTTTGATTTTTGAATTTTTGTTTTAAAAGAAGTTTTACCTCATTTGGCATTATTAGAATGAAAGTTTTCTTGATTTTTCTACCGGAAAGAGCTATATCTACACGTTTGCTTTAAGAACACCTGTTACATCCATTAAAGGTTAGAGAATTTACTGTTTTTTGTTCATTTTGAAGTCAAGGCAGGTAACCAAATTAAAGTGTTAGAAATCTTTAAATTTAGATTTAAAAGTTTCATTTTTAAAGAAATTTTATCTCATTTGGCATTAGAATGAAAGTTTTTTATTTTCCTAAAGGGAAGAGCTAGAGCTACACGTCTGCTGTGAGAAAACCTGTTATATTCATTAAAGATAGGAGAATTTACTGTTTTTTGTTCATTTTGCAGTGTAAGCAGGTAGCAAACATTAAGTGTTAGAAATCTTTAAATTTAGATTTAATTTAAAATTTTAGTTAAAAGTTTTACCTCATTTGGGATTACAATGAAAGTTTTCTTGATTTTTCTAAAGAAAAGAGCTAGATTTACACTCCTGCTGTGAGAAGCCCTGTTAAATCTACTAAAAGATAGAGAATTAACTGTTTTTTGTTCATTTTTCAGTCAAAGCAGGTAACAAAATTAAAATGTTAGAAATCTTTAAATTTAATTTTAATTTTCGTTTTAGAAAAAGTTTTACCTCATTTGGCATTAGAACTAAAGTTTTCTTGATTTTTCTAATGATAAGAGCTAGATGTACACGCCTGCGGTGAGAAACCCTGTTAAATGCATTAAAGATTATAGAATTTACTGTTTCTCGTTCATTTTGTGATCAAATCAGGAGGCAAAATTTTAGTGTTAGAAATCTTAATATTTGGTTTTTAATTTTTTAATTTTTGTTTTAAAAGAAGTTTTATCTCATTTGGCATTAGAATGGAAAGTTTCTTGATTTGTTTAATTGAAAAAAACTAGATCTACACGTCTGCTGTGAGAATCCTTGTTAGATATACTAAAGGTTAGAGAATTAACTGTTTTTTGTTCATTTTTCAGTCAAAGCAGGTAACAAAATTAAAGATTACATAATTTGCTGTTTCTTGTCCATTTTGTAGCTAAATCAGGAGGCAAAATTTAAGTGTTAGAAATCTTAAAATTTGGTCTTGATTTTTGAATTTTTGTTTTAAAAGAAGTTTTACCTCATTTGGCATTAGAATGAAAGTTTCTAAATTTTTCTAATGGGAAGAGGTAGTTATACACGCCTGCTGTGAGAAACCGTGTTATATCCATTAAAGATTGGATAATTTACTGTTTTTTGTTCATTTTGAAATCAAGACAGGTGACAAAATTAAAGTGTTAGAAATTTTTAAATTTAGTTTTAATTTTAAAATTTTCGTTTTAAAAGAAGTTTTACATCATTTGGCATTAGAATGAAAGTTTCTTGATTTTTCTAATGGGAAGAGTTAGATCTTCACGCTTTCTGTGAGAAACCCTGTTATTTCCATTAAAGATTACGAGAATTTACTGTTTCTCGTTTATTTTATGGTCAAATCAGGAGGCAAAATTTAAGTGTTAGAAATCTTAAAATTTGTCTTTGATTTTTGAATTTTTGTTTTAAAAGAAGTCTTATCTCATTTGGCATAAGAATCAAATTTTTTTTTTATTTTTCTAATGGGAAGGGCTTGAGCCTTATAAATTCCATTGCTTTTCTACCCGCTTTCTGTGAGAAACCCTGTTAGATCCATTAAAGATACGAGAATTTACTGTTTATTGTTCATTTTGCAATCAAAGCAGGTAATAAAGTTTAAGTGTTTGAAATGTTTAAATATAGTTTTAATTTTTTAATTTCCGTTTTAAAAGAAGTTTTACCTTATTTGTCATTAGAATGAAAGTCTCTTGATTTTTCTAATGGGAAGAGCTGCCGAACGATGGCCGAATGGTTAGGGTACTGACATTAAAGATTAGTGGTTTCTACTGTTTTTTTCAAGCTGTTCGCAATCGGCTTTAAGCAGTAGATCCCAGTCTAATTAGTTCGTGTTAAAAGAAGTAGACCTTAGTGCTCCCCAACCAACCATCCTAATAGGAAGAGCTAGATCTACACTCCTGTGAGAAAAACCCTGTTAGTTCCATTAAAGATTGGAAAATTTACAGTTTCCTGTTCATTTTGCAGTGTAAGCAGGTAGCAAAGATTAAGTGTTAGAAATATTTAATATTAATTTTTAAAATTTTCGTTTTAAAAGAAGTTTTACCTCATTTGGCATTAGAATGAAAGCTTCTTGATTTTCCTAATGTGAAGAGCTAGATCTACACTCCTGCTGTTAGAAACCCTGTTAGATCCATTAAAGATTAGATAATTTACTGTTTCTCGTTTTTTTTCGATCAGGTGGCAAAATTATAGTGTTAGAAATCTTAAAAATTTTTAAATTTTCGTTTTAAAAGAAGCCTCATTTGGCATTAGAATGAAAGTTTCTTGATTTTTCCTAATGTGTAGAGCTAGATCTACACACTCCTGTTAAAAACCCTGTTAGATCCATTACAGGTTAGAGAATTTACTGTTTTTTCATTTTGAAGTCCAGGCAGGTGACAACAAAATTAAAGTGTTAGAAATCTTTAAATTTAGATTTTTAAAATTTTCGTTTTAAAAGAAGTTTTACCTCATTTGGCATTAGAATGAAAGTTACTGGATTTTTCTAATAGGAAGAGGTAGTTATACACGCCTGCTGTGAGAAACCGTGTTATATCCATTAAAGATTGGAGAACATAGTTAGATCGATTGTAAAATGAAAAAATATGTTTTTTGTTCATTTTGAGTCAAAGCATTTGACAAAATTAAAGTGTTAGAAATCTTTAAATTTAGTTTCAATTTTAAAATTTTCGCTTTAAAAGAAGTTTTACCTTATTTCGCATTAGAATGAAAGTTTCTTGATTTTTCTAATGGGAAGAGCTAGATGTACACGCCTGCTGTGAGAAATCCTGTTAAATCAATTAAAGATTACATAATTTACTGTTTCTCATTCATTTTGTAGTCGAATCAGGAGGCAAAATTTAAGTGTTAGAAATCTTAAAATCTGGTTTCGATTTTTGAATTTTTGTTTTAAAAGAAGTCTTATCTCATTTGGCATTAGAATGAAAGTTTTCTTGATTTTTCAAATGGGAAGGGCTTGAGCCCCCAAATTCCATTGCTTTTCTACACTCATGTCATGAGAAAACTTGTTAGATCCATTAAAGTTTAGAGATTTTACGGTTTCTCTTTTAATTTGCAGTCAAAGCATGTAGCAAAATTTAATTCACTACAAACCCTGTTACTGTTTTCTGTTCATTTTGAAGTCATGGCAGGTGACAAAATTAAAGTGTTAGTGATCTTTCATTTAGATTTAGTTTAAAAGTTTCGTTTAAAAAGAAGTTTTACCTTATTTGTCATTAGAATGAGAGTTTCTTGATTTTTCTAATGGGAAGAGCTAGATGTACACGCCTGCGGTGAGAAACCCTGTTAAATGCATTAAAGATTATAGAATTTACTGTTTCTCGTTCATTTTTGTGGTCAAATCAGGTAGCAAAGTTTAAGTGTTAGAAACTTTAAAATTTGGTTTTGATTTTTGAATTTTTGTTTTAAAAGAAGTCTTACCTCATTTGGCAATGAAATAAAAATTTCTTGATTTTTCTAATAAGAAGGGTTTGAGCCGTCTAAGTCTCCCTATTTTCCAACACGCCTGTTGTGAGAAATCCTGTTACATCCGTTAAAGATCAGTACTTACTGTTTCTAGTTCATTTCGCAGTCAAAGCAGATAGTCCAGCGTTTGCTTACATTAGACAGACAAAACGGGACAGATGTTATATACAATTACAGTGTCTCCAAATTTCCATAAATTGTCAAGAGATTGATGATATACTCACAAACAGCTTCGTTCAATATTTAGATTGCGAACGTTGCAGCTGATCACATTTGGAAATAAAATAATATTTAAAATGATACGGAGAAAATTATTATTGTAGTTTGTTTAAAATGATCACCCATAATTATCTGCTAATATTTTCCTCGGTTGTAGATGGAAACATTGTATTTTGCGTTCGGCTGTTGAAACAAAGCAGCTGCAATGCACACAATTGTAACGTCTAAATTTCCTTAAAGGCCTGAAAGTGTCTAATAAGTATTCATGACGGCTTCACTCGTCGATTTTTTTTGCCTTCAAAATGTCACGAACAAGGCTTTTATAACCAAGGAAGGAGGAGTTCAATATTAAACATTCATACTTCGTTTAAGGTATCAGAACACGTTTAAGGGACATAGTCCTTTTCGAGTTGAAACCTCCTTATTATAAAACCTATTTTTTATTCAGTGTAAAATAAAGTATTCTGCTTAATTTAGAATAAAGTTTTTCCTAAATCTCAGGACTGTTGAATAGGATTTACACGGGCCAAGCCCTCAAAATCAGAGTTACTGTTAATGCATCAGGAACAGCAGGTATTATCTATATACTAGCATATAGCCCGTCATATGACGGGATCAGTAAAATTTTTTATTTTCCAGAATTGTAAAGGTACCCTATGAGGCAGGTAAAAAAATGTCTTGTTTTTTGGCTGAGAATTATCTTTCTACAAAAATAATCGATTAAAATTATCACATATGTACCTAATCTATTATTTAAGCCAAATATGAAAGAAAATGGTTTAGGTAATATCTAAGTTTAAGGATGAAATATATGAAAATAATTCAGAGGATAGTTAAATAATTTAAAATAAGAAATGATTAAATGAGATAGTTAAAAGAATGATGTCATAATGCTAGAAACATTGTTATTTTTACCTATTTATTATGCGATAAATTTATAAATTCAATCGCCTGCTCTTAAAATAGGGCTTGATATAATGGCATTAAACGCTCGAAAATGGGGACGAGGTGGATTTCGAATGTTTTAAATATGACAGTATTTTTCTCTGTGATACGACGCTTATTCATACCAATTTATTTTAGAATTGGATCTATAGTTTAGGAAAAGATAAACTTTACTCGATTTGAATTTTGCTAACCCTAACACATCAAAAATCCAATATGGATGCTATTATCCATACCAGGTCCAACCGCTTCATAAATTCGAGGAGAGACAGACAGATAACTCAGGCTATTACTACATTACGAGAAGAAAGTTTAAGTCATAAAAAGTTGAAAAAATAGTAAACATTTATTTTAAAAATAATAAAACAATTTTGAAAATAATAAAACAACTTTAGGAATAAGAATTTAAAAGAAGAAGCTGAAAATATTAAATTAATTAGACATTTAGAAAAGTTTGGCTGTGTCGGGGGACAGAACCGTCAACCTGAGAGGGAAGATGATGAAATGGGCAGACCCTCTACCGAACGTGCTAGGCCTACACATGGTGAAGTAACTAAGAGTATATGAGCGTCAAGTAAACACAGTCCAGTTTAAAAATTACGCTCTGCCCTCGCCGCTCCCTCTTATTCTATACTAAATTCATATCAATAATGAATTTAGTATAGAATAAGATGGAGAATAAGGCTTGAAATAATAGCGTTAAACGCTCGAAAAGTGGTGATGGGGTGGATTTCGAACTTGCTTTGAATTTTGCTAACCCTAACTGTGTGCACGAGAAGAACAGTGTTTTTTTACAATTCATTTCAGTAGAAATAAGGGTTTTTATTTTCTTGAAATAACGTTTATTATCAAAAGAATGTTTGCCTAGTCATCATTGCATAGCCAAGAACGAAGTTTGAGCAAAAGCAGTCTTTCTATTTACGAACTTGAAAGTACTGTCTTGAAAATTGAGTATAAAACATTGTTGGCAATATTTTAGTAGAATTTTTTCTTGCTAAACAAAAGGAAAAAAATGTTTTATCCAATGCATATAGATCGGAATTTCAAGGGTTTTTGTACGGTCATCAAGTAGCGTTTGCCATCAGAAGACTTTTTTTATATAGTGACTTACCTCTAAATGGTTTCAAAGAGTGAAGTAACAGCAAAAGAATTTTGCATGATGACATGAAAGTTCTGCTTTTAGAAAGTTTTTTGTTTAACGCTGTCATATCGTTACAGATTAAAGTGTCTAATATTTGCCAGCAACCTACCAAAATATAGTTTTTTTTTCTTTTTTGCATAATTTGAACAGTTTTTTGCAATGCATTTCTGTAGAATTATACGAATTCCCAACTGTAGAAAAGAACTTTACTGTAAAAAACCAACTGTAAAAAAGACGTTAAAGTAACTGTCACTTTGAAAACAACATGCAGTGACTGGCTGTCATCAGTTCTGTCGGACATGGACTGGGTTATTAAAAAAAACCCTAAGCCGGCATCAAACATCGCAGTTGTATGGAAGATGAAAGAGAAGGGGGGAGGGGAGGTTAGAATTAAAAAGCAAAACGAATCCTTCCATAAGTGGAGTAATAACTTTCCATCTAATGGCCAGTCTGCGTACCAGATACTTATCAGTCCGATGTAAATGAGTGTCCATTAGCTTGGACGGCGATTCGACGGTTTTTGCTTTTTTGCAGTCTCGAGCGTAATTGCCGTAATAGCCCGATATCAAGTCGGAGCTAAGAGAGAAAGTCTCCCGGGATGAGCTACTGGTTTTTTAAGGTTTCCGATATCATCTAGTAATTAGTGAGGCATTCCATGCGGGCGAATTACTTTTTAACCCGAGTGTGGGCACAAGGTGAGTGGTTTCAAGATGGGTCCCCAAAAATGTCTACAAGATGACATGGGTGCTCCGAATTCCTCGAGGTATTGATTAGATTAAGGTGTGTTGCCGAAGGTTTTTAACAACCTTTCAATGCATAGACTTAAAAAATAAGAAGCAGTTTTATCTAGTAAGAATTTAAGTACTTAAAAAAGAGTTGATTATGAGAGGAATCCTTATTTACGAATTCACAAATGTAAAGTATCAAGAATTATGAAAAAGCAAAAAATTATTTCTTTACTGTATAATTGACTATCATTCCATTGAAGATTGTCTAAAATTTGTTAGCAACGTACTAAAATATATACAGTGAAATCCGCTTAAGAATTTTTCCAAGAGCCTAACTGATTAAAACTTCTTAAACGGGATAACGTCTTAAACAGGAAATCAGGAAAACAATATTTAATGCGTATATATATATATATATATATATATATATATATATATATATATATATATATATATATATATATATATATATATATATATATATATATATATATATATATATATATATATATATATATATATTTGTATATATATATATATATATATATATATATACAGTAAAGCCCACTTAAGAATTTTTCTAAGGGAATAGAAAAATAAAACTTCTTAAACGAAATGAATTTTTTTAAAAACAAAATAATTACATAGAAAATGAGCAGAGATTTTTCTCTAAAAAATAATATAGAAAAAATAGTTTTGGTTTTTTTCAAAATTTTATATTTTTTGCATACTTAAAAAAATCAGCTAATAAAGGAAAACAACATAATTACCTTGGAGTATCTTGGAATTCAGATAAGAAATTTTACGTTAAACACCACCTGGAATCGATTTTACAGAAAAAAATCGGTTATAGTTTTTTGTTTTTGTTTTTTATCAGAAATTTGTAATTGATAGCAGTCCAGTTGTCTTAAACTTTTAAAAACTTCTTCAGGTACATTTTATATATAAATGACAACAATCGTTTTCAGCCATACACATTGACATTTACAAACACAAAGGAGATAAAAAAAACAGTAATCGAAAGGCAGCTATAAACGCTTCCTGTAAGTAAACTTAGAAATAAAAGAAAACTTTTTAAGCGGGAAAGAGTTTGGAACGAAATTTTATAAACGAGTTATTTTAACATTGTATGAATAAGGGGGAAATGGGTACCGAAAATACAAACTTCTTAAGCGAGAACTTCTTAAACGGGTTTTACTGTGTACATATATATATATATATATATATATATATATATATATATATATATATATATATATTGGTTGTTAACAGCCTTTCAATACATAAAAAAATAAGAAGAAATTTTATTTAGTAGGAATTTAAGTACTTTTTCACGGTCTTAAAAGGGAATGATTATCAGATGAATCCTTATTTAAGAATTCACAACTGTAAGGTTATCAAGAATTATGAAAAAGCAAAAAATTCTTTCTTTACGGCTTGAGTGACAATAATACCATTGAAGATTGTCAAAATTTTGTTAGCAACGTATTAAAATACATATATATATATATATATATATATATATATATATATATATATATATATATATATATATATATATATATATTATATATTATATATATATATATATATATTATATATATATATATATATATATATATATATATATATATATATATATATATATATATATATATATATATATATTACACAAGAAGAACAGTGATTTTTTCCAATGCATTTCAGAAGAAATAAGGATTTTATCAACTTGAAATAACGCTTATTATCAAAAGAATGTTTGCCTAGTCACTATTTGGTAGCCAATAACGCAGATTAATCAAAAGCAGCTTTTCGTTTTACGAACTTGAAAATCCTATCTTGAAAATTGGGTTGCGGAATGTTGTTAGCAACATTTTAGTAGATTTTTTTTTACAGAAAAAAATACCGTTTTATCCAATGCATATCGGTCGGAATTTCAAGGTTTTTTTACGGTCATCAAATAGCGTTTGCTATCAGAAGATTCTTTATTTATTAACCAACCTTTATATGGTTTCTAAGAGTAAAATAAAAGCAGAAGAATGTTGCAGTATGACTTGAAAGTTCTGTTTTTAGTTTTTCCGATATCATCTAGTAATTAGTGACGCATTCCATGCGGGCGAATTACTTTTTAACCCAAGTGTGGGCACAAGGTGAGTGGTTTCAAGATGGGTCCCCAAAAATGTCTACAAGATGACATGCAGGGAACCTAGTTGCTCCGAATTCCTCGGGGTATTGATTAGATTAAGGTGTGTTGCTGAAGATTGTTAACAACTTTTCCATACATAGACTTAAAAATAAGGAGAAATCTTATCCGGTAGGAATTTAAGGGTTTTTCCACGGTCTTAAAATAGAGTTGATTATTAGATGAATCCTTATTTATGAATTCACAACTGTAAGGTTATCAAGAATTATAAAAAAGCAAAAGAATTCTTTCTTTACGGCTTAATTGACTTGGTTTGGAGTGCTACGGTTGTCGTGGCTGGTTCATAAGAGTGCAAAATCTTAAAAACAAAACTTTATTTAACTAATGAGCTGCCCTAGGTGGCAGATGCTTCCTCTCTCGACGCTCTCTACATTGACTCTCCGTCCTTTAACATACATCGCGCAGCTACAAGCTGTGCCATCTATTTACACTATTTATATTTAGATCACAATATTAGCATTTTAAAACAAAATTAAAATCCAAACACTAGAACGGTCTACTTTTTTGCAACACGAGGGTTAATGAGACCGGAATCTACAGCTTAAAGCCGATTCCGAACGGCTACGAGCGTCCACAGTGGGATTCGAACCCACGAACTTCGGTACCGAAGGGCAGCACCGTAACCAATAGGCCATCGTTCGGCTTACGGCTTAATTGAAAATCATTGTTTGAGACTGTCTAAAATAACCTACCAAAACATTGGTTTTTTTTAAACTTTTTTTGCTTAATGAACACTGTTTTTTGCACTGCATTTCAGTAGAAATTTAAGGGTTCTTGAAATAGCGTTTATTATCAAAAGAAAGTTTGTGCACTCACTATAAAATAGCTATGAACAAAGAATGAACAAATTTTTTTTTCGTTTAAAGTTACCATATCGTTGATATAACAACCTACAAAATCTTTGATTGTATTCTTTTTTTGCATAATAAGAATATATTTTTCAGTACATTTTAATTTATATATAAGGATTTTTATAGTCTGGAAATAGCGTTTATAGTCAAAGGAAACTTTATTTATTCACCATTACATTGCCAAGAAAGGAGAATGAATTACAGAAGTTTTTTGTTTAACGTTAACATACCATTGAAGATTTAATGTCTAATATTTGTTAGCAACATACCAAAATATAGGTTTTTTTTTCCCTTTTTGTGTAATAAGAACAGTTTATTTGTAGTCCATTGCAATAGAATTATACGAATTTACAACTGTAACGTTATCAAGAATTATGAAAAAGGAAAAGAATCCTTGCATTAAGTGAAAATCATATCACTGAAAATTGTCTAAAATTTGTTAGAACCTACCAAAACATATTTTTACATAACGAAACTTGAAAATCCTATCTAGAAAATTGAGTTAAGGAATGTTGTTAGCAACATTTTACTAGATCTTTTTTTACACCCCCCCCCATTTTATCCAATGGATATCAGTCCGAATTTCAAGGTTTTTGTTATGGTTATCAAGTAGCAATTGCTATCGGAAGACTTTTTTATTTAGTGACTTAAATCTATATGGTTTCAAAGAGTGAAGTAAAAGCAAAAGAATTTTGCATTATGACTTGAAAATTCAGTTTTTAGGGTTTGCGATATCATCTTGTAATTAGTACGATTTTCATGATGGCGAATTACTTTTTAACGTGATTGTAGGCACAAGATCCACAAAAATGTCTACAAGATGACATCGAGAGACCTGGGTGTTCCGAATTTCTCGGGGTATTAATTAGATTAAAGTGTGAGCTTGAATAATTTTAACAATAATTTAATAAGTAGACTTAAAAAGATAAGAAGCGATTTTATCCTGTAATTTAAGGGCTTTTCCACGGTCTTGAAATAGAGTTGATTAGCAGATGAATTTACGAATTCCCAACTGTAAGGTTATCAAGATTTATGATAAATAAAAAAAATTCTTTCTTTACGACTTAATTGAAAATCATTGTTGGAGACTGTCTAAAATAACCTAACAAAACATTGTTTTTTTTTTTTACTTTTTTTTAGTAATAAAAAATGCTTTTTTGCACTACATTTCAGTAGAAATATAAGGGTTCTTGAAATAGCATTTATTAACAAATGAAAATTTGTGTAGTCACTATAAGATTGCCAAGAATGAAGAATGAACTATATTTTTTTTGTTTATCATATCATTGATGTAACAACCTACCAAATCATTGATTTTCTTTTTTTGCATATTAAGAACATATTTTTCAGTGTATTTTGGTAGATATATAAGGATTTTTGTAGTTTTAAATTAGCGTTATAATCAAAGGAAACTTTGTTTAGTCACCATTAAATTGCCAAGAAAAGATAATAAGCCAAGGCCAAGAACGAAAGAAGTTATTCCTTTAATGTTAACATACCTTTGTCTAATATATGTTAGCAAACTACCAAAATATAGGCTTTTTCCCTTTTTGCGTAATAAGAACAGTTTATTTGTAGTGTATTTCAATAAAAATACACGAATTTCCAATTGTAAGCTTATCAAGAATTATAAAAAAGGAAAAGAATTCTTCAGTAAGTGAAAATCGTATCGTAGGAGATTGCCTAATATATCTTAGCAAACTACCAAAATATAGTTTTTTTTCCCTTTTTGAGTAATAAGAACAGTTTATTTGTAGTGTATTTCAGTGGAAATACACGAATTCCCAATTGTAAGCTTATCAAGAATTATAAAAAAGGAAAAGAATTCTTCAATAAGTGAAAATCGTATCGTAGGAGATTAAATGTGTAAAATTTGTTAGAACCTACTAAAACATATTTTTACTTAACGAAAATTGAAAATTCTATCTCGTAAATTGGGATGCCGAATGTTGTTAGTAACATTTTAGTAGATTTTTTTTTTTTTTTACAAAAAAACCCCAATTTTATCCAATGCATATCGGTCGGAATTTCAAGAGTTTTTTTTTTACGGTTATCAAACAGCTTTTGCTATCGGAAGACTTTTTTATTTAGTTACTTAACTCTATATGGTTTCAAAGAGAGAAGTAAAAGCAAAAAAAATGTGCATTATGACTTGAAAGTTCTGCTTATAGGGTTTCCGATATCATCTAGTAATTAGTGAGGCATTCAACGCAGGCGAATTACTTTATAACCCGAGCGTGGGCACAAGGTGAGTGGTTTCAAGGTGGGTCCCCAAAAATATCCACAAGATGACACGCAAGAAATCTGAGTGCTCGGAATTCCTAGGGTTATTAATTAGATTAAGATGTGAGCCCGAAGGTTCTTAACCTTTAAATTTGTAGACTTAAAAAATAAGAAGTAATCTTATCTGGCAGGAATTTCAGAGCTTTTCCACGGTCTTAAAATAGAGTTGATTATCAGATGAATCCTTATTTACGAATTCACAAATGTAAAGTTATCAAGAATTATGAAAAAGCAAAAGAATTCTTGCATTACGGCTTAATTGAAAATCCTATCGAAGACTAAGTGTCTAAAATTTGTTAGCAACCTACCTATATATATATATATATATATATATATATATATATATATATATATATATATATATATATATATATATATATATATATATATATATATATGTATATATATATATATATGTGTATATATATATATATATATATATATATATATATATATATATATATATATGCATAATAAAAAGAGTTTTTTTACAGTGCTTTTCCTATAATCATATATATCAGGGTTATTTGTCTATAGCGTTTATTACCAAAAGAATGTTTGTCTAGACTCCACTGGATAGCCAAGAACGAATATTGAACAAAAGAAGTTTTTCGTTTAACGTTATCCTATCGTTAAAGATTGTCTAATATTTGCTAGCAACGTACTAAAATATAGGTTCTTTTCCTTTTTGCATAATATGAACAGTTTTTTTTGCAGTGAACTTCTGTAGAATCACACGAAAATACAACTGTGAGGTTATCAAGAATTATGACAAAGTATAATAATTCTTGTATTATGGCTTGGTTGAAAATCATATCGTTGAAGATTACTGTCTAAAATTGTTAGTAACCTACCAAAATATTCTTTATCATTACGATTTTGAAATTTGAAAATCCTAAATCTGGAAAATTGAGTTGCGGAATGTTGTTAGCACCATTTTAGTAAATTTTTTTTAAAGAAAAAGAACCAGCTTTATCCAATGCATATCAATTGCAATTTTAATGTTTTTATACGGTCATAATATAGTGTTTTCTATTAGATTTCTTATCTAGTGACTTACCTCTATATTGTTCCAAAGAATGAAGTAAAAGTAAAAGAATTGTGCATTATGACTTGAAAGTTCTGTTTTTAGGGTTTCTAATATCATCTAGTAATTAGTATGGCATTCCAAGCTGGCTAATTACTTTTTAATCCGAGTGTGGGCACAAGTTAAGTGGTTTCAAGGTGGGTCCCCAAAAATATCCACAAGATGACACGCAAGAAATCTGAGTGCTCGGAATTCCTAGGGTTATTAATTAGATTAAGATGTGAGCCCGAAGGTTCTTAACCTTTAAATTTGTAGACTTAAAAAATAAGAAGTAATCTTATCTGGCAGGAATTTCAGAGCTTTTCCACGGTCTTAAAATAGAGTTGATTATCAGATGCATTCATTACGGCTTAATTGAAAATCCTATGAAAGACTGTCTAAAATTTGTTAGCAACCTACAAAAACATAAATTTTTTTTCTTTTTTGAACAACAAGAAGAGTTTTTTTTACAGTGCTTTTCCGTAGACATATCAGGGTTCTTATAGTATATCTTGAAATAGTATTTATTATCAAAAGAATGTTTGTCTAGACACCACTGGATAGCCAAGAACGAATATTCAATAAAAGAAATTTTTCGTTTAACGTTATCCTATAGTTACAGATTAAGTGTCTAATATTTGCTAGCAACCTACTAAAATATAGGTTTTTTTTCTTTTTTGCATAATATGAAAAATTTTTTGCAGTGCATTTCTGTAGATTTATACGACTGTCACAACTGCATCAAGAATTGTCACAAAGTAAAATAATTCTTGCATTACGGCTTAATTGAAAATCATATTGTTGAGGATTACTGTCTAAAATTGTTAGTAACCTACCAAAATATTTTTTATCTTTACGAAAGTTGAAAATCCTAAATCTTGAAAATTGAGTTGCGGAATGTTGTTAGCACCATTTTAGTAGATTTTTTTTAAAGAAAAAGAACCAGTTTTATCCAATGCATATCAGTCGGAATTTCAAGGTTTTTATACGGTTATAATATAATGTTTTTTATAAGATTTCTTATTTAATGACTTACCTCTATATGGTTTCAAAGAGGGAAGTAAAAGCAAAAGAATTTTGCTTTATGACTTGAAAGTTCTGCTTTAGGGTTTCCGATATCATATAGTAATTCGTGAGGCATTAGACGCTGGTGAATTACTTTTTAACTCGAGTGTCACAAGGTGAGTGGTTTCAAGATGGGTCCCCAAAAATGTCTACAAGATGACATGCAAGAAATCTGAGTGCTCAAAATTCATCGGGGTATTGATTAGATTAAGGTGTTAAGGTGTGCCCGAAGGTTGTTAACCTTTAAATTCGTGTACTTAAAAAGTAAAAAGAAATCCTATCCGGTAGGAATTTCAGGCTTTTCCACGGTCTTAAAATAGAGTTGATTATCAGATAAATCCTTATTTACGAATTCACAACTGTAAGGTTAACAAGAATTAGGAAAAATCAAAAGAATTCTTGCATTACGGCTTATTTGAAAATCTTATCGAAGACTAAGTGTCAGAAATTTGTTAGCAACCTACCAAAATATATATTTCTATGAATATTACGAAGTATTTTTACAGTTCATTTCCGTAGATATATCAGGGTTTTTACAGTCTTAAAATAGCGTTTATTATCTAAAGAATGTTTTCTAAAGAATTAAAGAAGTTTTTCGTTAAACGTTAAGAAACCTAGGGGTTCTGATCCCTTCAGGGCCTAAAAGGAGAATGAGGAATTAGAACGAGTTGTGTTATAGAATGTTGTTAATAACCTTACTACAATTTTTTCTTTTACAAAATAAGAAGCAGATTTTTGTCAATCCATTTCGACAGAAAATTCAAGGAATTTTCCTCAAATTCTTCGTTTATAAATGTTTTATTGCAACTACAAAAATTATAATAAGAGTAACATAAAAAGCGAAACATTTTTCCATTGCGATGTGCTATTTTTAGTTTAAAGACTCTAACTGCTACTAGTTTACTACATCAGAATCACAGAGAAAAATCGTGTGGTCTAAAGCTTTCATTTCTAATGGTTTCATTTTAGTAAAATGTTAAATTATTCAGAAAAGAAAATATTCTTGCCATATCGCTTGAAACTTTGGTGTTTAGGAGTATGATTACAATTAAAAGTTTGTTAGAACAAGAAACAAGTAAAAAAATATATCTATACTACGATCAGAGACTGTCGTTTTCAAGCTTTTATCGTCTTTTCAAAGTAGTAGTCATAAAGTACAATACAAAGTTACCACAAAAATTGTGAAATTTTTAAATAAAAAAAAACACAGAAATAAAATAGCTTCGACTTTTATTGGATCTTAAAATTCGATTATATTTATTTCATAATAATTACATATTCACAAAGAAAGAACAAAAGCAAACGTTTCTTACATTATGACATCAATTTCTTCATTTATAAGGGTTTCATTCCAGCTACAAATATTCTAGAAAACGGATCAAAACGAAAAATTCTTGTACACTGTCTACCAATAAGTATTTAGACACCTGTGATGGAAACGGAAAACTTTATTCAAAATCATAGTTGAATAGTTGGTCGAGCCTCCACGAGGGGCAATTACAGCGTGAACCCTCCGGGGCATACTTTCCACAAGTCTTTGTATTACAGCTAGTGGTATTGTTTTCCACTCGGCTTGGAGTAGACATGCAAGTTCCTTCACCGATTTTAGACTGGTAGTGCACCCCTTAATTCGACTATCCAACTCCTCCCAGAGGTTCTCGATAGGGTTCAGGTCTGGGCTCTGGGCTAGCCAGTCCATTCGATGAACTCCATTGGCACCATACCAAGCCTTGGTTAACCTCGAAACATGACAACTGGCATTGTCGTCCTGAAAGTAACAGGGGTCCAACCCGTAAAACTGCCACATCGTAGGAAGCACATTGTCATCCAAAATAGTGCAGTAGGCATCGGCGTTGAGCTTACCATGAATGGTTACCAAGGGTCGCAGTCCATACCAGGAGAAGCATCCCCAGACCATAATTCCACCTCCGTCGAACTTGACTGTTGGCAGAAAGCATTCTGGAAAGAGACTTGAATTTTTATTGGAAACTGTGGTGTTTAGGAGTGTAACTCCATTTAAAAGTAAAATGTAATGGCGGTGGGATAGTATTTTCTGTAACATAATAAGCTAGAAAGTAAAGAAAAAGCCTTTTGACCCATTGTGGTAGATTTAAACCTCTTTTAGCAAATAATTGTCCAGAACTTCAAAAGTATCCAGCCCTCCAACTAAAATTACTAGTAACTCTCTGTTTTAAGACATACTATATCTATATCAAGGACTGTAGATTACCAATATTTTACTATTACTATAATACTACACAGGGATATGGAGAAAAAGTATTGAATCACAAACTTTATAAGAACTCCTCATTTACGATCCAGTTTGATCTGTCAAGTACGACGTTAAACGAATTGGTAGATAAGAGAAGAGCTTACGACGGGAATCTGGAAGAGTTATACAATTATAAAAATTACGCAACCCGTTGCCGTAGGTTTAAATGTCGTTTAGCAAATAAATGGCCAGAACTTCAAAAGAATCCAGCCTACCAGCGTAGTAATTACTAGTAACTCTCTGTTTCAAGACATATTATATCTATATCAAGGCCTGTAGATTACCAATATTTTACTATTACTATAATACTACACACGGATATGGAGAAAAAGCTATTGAATCACAAACTTTATAAGAACTCCTAGTTTACAATCCAGTTTCATTTGACAAGTACGACATTAAACGAATTGGTAGGTCAGGGAAGAGCTACGACGGGAATCTGGGAGAGTTATACAATCATAAAAATTATCCAACCCGTTGCTGTAGGTTTAAACTTCGTTTGTTTAAGATTGTGAAACGATTCCATATTGTTATCGAAATGTTTTATGTATTTTGTCCATATACTCCATAAACTTATATGTCACTTCGTCACAAGTATTTAATGCCTTATAGGGCGCTACCATATTACAGTCGACATATGTCACTGGTGACTTCTGCGTCATAATGATGTCAGAGAGGGAAATTTATAATACCAAATTCTTGTCTCTGGTTATTTCTGATGTCATTATAACGTAGAAGTCACCAGTGACATATGTCGACAGTAATATGGTAGCAGCCATAAAATGCTTTACTTCGTGGATTAGCCGACTTGCACATCGATATTTGGTTCGTCTTAAGTGTAAGATGTCGTTAAGCTATGAGCACATGGAGACATAACCGTAACTGAGAGAAATCCGACAACAAGCTTGGTTAGAATATACCGCTTCAGGTGCCATGGAAATTTATAATTCACGAGTTTGAGTTATGTTGTGTTGCACACAAAATTCCAATATAAAAATGCCTTTTATTTTTGTGTTTCGACTGAGCCAATTTTCTTTTTGAACGTATACCATCTATACATTCCATGGATTAACTTTTAAATTATGGTTCAGCACATCAGCAAGAAATGCTAAACAGTTGTCTTATGTTTCATTCGAAAGAATAGTCATGCACATTTTCCCAGCCATTACTTCCAAGGTAAGACCTAGTTTAATCTATTTTTAACAATGAAAAGAAAATTTGTATTGCTAACATAACTTCAAATGTACTTTAAAAAATTTAATTTTATATAACTCTGAACACAGTTAAACATCAATGGCGATACTATTTTCCGAATGTCCTTATTTTTCATGCTTTGCATGTAAGCATGTACACATATACTTTATAGGGGAGATCATATGGTATACATAATATTGATATATTTATATGCATATGTATTTAACATGAAAATTTTTAAGAGCTATTACATGTATGTACATCTGCACACATTTTCAAATACACATTCTTTGAGTGTGTGCTAAATTAGCAGCATTTACCCATTCGGAATAAATATGTATAAATAAGAATAATATAAAGTATGGTATGTAAGTGTATGTATATTTATGCATATATATGTAAATGTATATATATGTATATGTATGTATATATATGTATACGTATATATATATATATATATATATGTGTGTGTGTGTGCGCATACGTATATATATATGTGTGTGTGCATATATATCTATGTGTATGCATATGTGTATATATATATATATGTGTGCATATGTATATATATGCATGCGTATGTATATGTATGTGTGTGTATATGTATATTTATATATATATATATATATATATATATATATATATATATATATATGTGCGTGTGTGTGCAATCAGAAACTGAATTATATGTAAATGATAGTAGCGGAAGTTTACTAGATGTAGTGACTCTGATAGTAGTACAGATGGAATCAGTCAAGCAAGACAATTTTTTTAAATTAATTGTGATAATCCTTCGGATCCGCCTCCTAGATTTGCTTTCACTGAAATTCCAAAAATTAACTTGGATATCGATGAGACTAAAGGTAAACTTCAGTTCTATGATGCTTTCATAGAAAGAAAAAAGTTGTAATAAATGCTTAAAAATATTAGAAATGTTAATTTTAATAACATCTTTACTTAAAAATGTAAAATGAACAAAAAATGCAATAAAAAATGTGACTTTTTTTCACCGAATTCTGGAAAAAAATGAAATTGTCAAAGGGTTAAACTGTTTTAATATGTGTACAATGTTAGAATTATATAATTCTGAAGGCACCTCGACACTACGGTCCACTGCAAGCCATTAGCACTGTGTAGCGGGAAGGGGTATGGCTTATCATGGTCGACGATGGCAGACGATAAAATGATCTTGGAGGAGGATGGCTTCGGAAGCGGTTTTTATCCAAAGACAACGAGCATGCGCTACTAAAGTTTTTAGTATAGTCTGGACACATCCACTAGCTCTGCTTATTTAGTGGCCCAGTGTGTGGATGCAACCTGAGAACCATTGTCCAAGTTCGCTATCAGGACCAGTACTGGAGTGGTTAATAATTGGACATAGTGTGTAGGCCACATCAGGGGGAAATACAGTCATAAAAGACGGCAAGAGGTGGTGGCCAAATTTGGACTAAAACCTGGTCATGACGACCTGGTTGAACATCTGGCTGAAATTGAGATTATGAATTCTAGTTTATGTACCTAGTTGATAATACTGAAATTAAAATGAATAAAGTTCACATACTGGTATGCTCGAAACTAGACTCTTAACAGATTGATGATTTATCTAATCTTTGTCTTGATACACGGTCTTTAATTTTTATTTTTCTAGTACAGTAGAATCTCGATTATCCGAGCTAATTGGGACCTCTAGTTCCTCGGATATCGGAAATCTCGGTTAATAGAAACCATGTATAAAAACCTTCCGTGCTTCCAAATTTAACTTTAAGAACAAATCGTGGACATCTGAGAAAAACCAGTAACAAATTTCAGTTCTAAAGACAATGTTGATAATTAAGGTGAATATATAAAAAATAAACTTGCCAAGCGTTTCATTCTTACTTGAAATCGTCACCAGCTATATTAAAACAAATTTGTTCTTCTGATAAATGTAAATATACTAAAAATTTTGGGTACGTATATTTTGTGATTCGTAACTTTTAAGCCAACTAACTTTTTCTGAATAAATAACTTTAAAAAAGTGTTTTTTTTTTGTCATTGACTACCTATGATTTGACCTAAATAAACCAATGTCCCGTTTTGAGTCAAAATATAAATGGTCACGTTAGGTATGGCTTATTAGCATTTATTAGAAATTTT
>CM063499.1:50642120-50702120 GCA_032207245.1 Pardosa pseudoannulata
CGTTAGGCACAAATAGATATCTTTGTGTTTTCCTTATGTTGGGTTTGCATTTTATGCTATATTATGGTACAAAGGTTATACCTTCACTTATATATTCTAAGTTGTATTTAACTTTTTTTAAACCATGTGCAGCAAAATGAATACCTTGGGTAGTCAAAGTCAATCCAAGATTTTTGCAACCTTTGTCTTGATACACGGTCTTTAATTTTTATTCTTCTAGTATTTAAAACTTTTATTTTTGTATTTTCATGCTGTTTTAAAATGGTTTTAACACTAGGTTTACGGGACGCTTTATTTTGACGCATTTTGAATTTTATAATGAAAATTACAAAAACCTTTTGTATTTTTGTTTTATCTCTTGTTGTCTTATACTAGTGTACAGTGTTTCAGCACGTGCAATTTCCATAAACATTGCAGTGACTGGGAACTCATTGTAAAACCATATCAAACCCTGAATCGATCAAAGAATTAATTCGATTTTCCTTTAAAATTATATTAAATGCAAAGGCCCGTCATATGATGGGCTATATGCTAGTGTAAAAATAATCTGATTTTTGAAACTTTAAATGTGATGTTCCCTTAAGTAATTCTTAAATTTTTATTTTGAGTGGATAAAATAAATTCTACAGAAAAGAAAAGAAAATAAAAATGAATTCATTGTGTAATACGACATAGATAGCAAATTGTCCTGGAGCAATACTTAAGAAAATAACGTCATGGTCGCTTGATGAAGAAAATTACCATACTACATCAAATGAAGCATCGTGCTTTGTCGTGTTGCAAATAGCTTCTTCTGTTGATTGCAACATTAGTAAGCATATCATGGGCATCATTAGAATTTTTTCCATGTAAAATGCCTTTCCAGTAAAAATGCAGTTATTTCAGAGGAAATTCTTCAAATGAATTTCTTAAAAAACGCGAAATATTTCTTTGAAAAGTAGATTGGCAATCATTGCTCTGAAAGGCGTTCAAAGATGGGATTATATGTTGTGGTTGTATATGGTAACTACAGGCTGAGGTTTACATTCAAATTTCCCAAGAAACCATTCATCTGTTCTTGTTCAATCCTTAAACAAGGATTTAAATCGGCTTAAAATGTACTGATCAGTCACTTTTTAAGATTTCCATAACAGATAATGGTTGTCTATGAATTCATTCTTCCCTGTTTTCTTCCCTACCCTGTTTTGCCCGTACGCAGTACGGGCACAGCTTTTGGGCCTTTACTGATTTGCCCGTACGGCGTACGGGCAATCTGATTTCTATTTCGCTTGCACTGTTTCGGCCGTATTTTTTCCAATTTTAGTAACAAATTATTCCAGTAAATGATAGTTTGAAGTTTATTGTATCTTCTACTCTGATTGGTTCAAAAGCACGGGTTTTTTACGCATGTTTTGCATCAGAAGACGAATTGTTATTTTTCAGTGTATAGCTTTCTGGTTATATTTTACTAACCACTTGATAATTTTATTGATGTAAGAGTTGAATAATATATTTTTACTTTTAAATAATGGACAATTCAGAGAGTATGGAGCTGATTTCTTGCGATTCGAACTGGGACTCGGAATCAGAAACTGAATTATCTGTAAATGATAGTAGCGAAAGTTTACTAGATGACCTGGATACTAGCGACTCTGATAGTAGTACAGATGGAATCAATCAAGCAAGACAATTTTTTTAAATTAATTGTGATAATCCTTCGGATCCGCCTCCTAGATTTGCTTTCACTGGAATTCCAAAAATTAACTTGGATATCGAGGAGACTAAAGGTAAACTTCAGTTCTATGATGCTTTCATAGAAAAAAAAGTGCTTAAAATATTAAAAATGTTAATTATAATAACATATCTTTACTTAAAAATGTAAAATGAACAAAAAAATGCAATAAAAATGTGACTTTTGTTTGACCGAATTCTGGAAAAAAAATGAAACTGTCAATGGGTTAATGTATTTCCACAAGATAAGTTGGCTTTAAAATGTTGGTTGCTTTTTACTTATCAATTCTTGGGTAATGGCCATTACATTAATGACTGTATATAAAAAATACAGTATAATTATTACTGGATTATTCTTTTAATCCCTGCATTAGTTACAAACAGATGT
This sequence comes from Pardosa pseudoannulata, assembly GCA_032207245.1. Classification (NCBI taxonomy): domain Eukaryota; kingdom Metazoa; phylum Arthropoda; class Arachnida; order Araneae; family Lycosidae; genus Pardosa; species Pardosa pseudoannulata. The sequence goes on from CM063499.1 coordinate 50,644,219, forward strand.
AAAGCATATTAATTCCTTCAACTCATTTAATTTCTGTAAAATTTGTTTGTAATATTGTATTTGTTCTGTAATAATGCATTGTGTCCTATAGGTTTAACCTTATTTTCTTAAGCATTTGTTTTTTATTGTTTTTCTGTTTGGGGTGACGTCATTCCTTACATGAGACTCTACCAAAGTGTTTTCTTTTAAGAATATGACAAGATGCATATTCGAATATTTCAGATTTTGTCACTGTATATATATACAAAACGAACTAGGTCGGAGAGGAGATAGCTGTAATTTGTATGTTATACTTATCGGCAAGTTAACCGTAAATTAGTTTCTTTTAATCAATAAACTAATGTTTTTTTAAGTGGTCCTATTCTGCCAGTGTTTTAATCAGGGTGCAAATATAAATATTTCCCTTCTAATCTCACTGTAACATGGATTTTCGTAGCCGTTAGTAATCGGCTTTAGCGGTAGGTCCCGGTCATTAGAAATCGTGCTTCAAACCATAGACCGTAGTGCTCCAGTTCAAACTGTCTTTAAACAGTAAGTCCAGGTCTCATTAGCCTTCGTGTTGCAAACAGTAAACATAGCGTAAAACCAAACCGTCTTTACGCAGTAGGTCCCGATATCATTAGCAATCGTGTTGCAAAATCAGTAGACCACAGTGGTCCAGACCAAACACTCTTTAAGCATTAAGTCGAGGTCTCATTAGCAATCTTGTTGCAAATAGTGGACTGTAGCGCTTCAGTCCAAACCATCTTTAAGCAATAGGTCGATATCTCATTAGCCTCTGTTGCAAAGAGTAGATCGAAGCCCTCTAAACTATCTTTCAGCAGTAGGTCCCGGTCACATTAGCAATCGTGTTGCAAACAGTAGACAGTACCGCTTCAGTCCAAACTGTCTTTAAACAGTAGGGCCAGGTCTCATCAGCACATGTTGCAAACAGTAGACCGTAGCGCTCCAAGCCAAACCGTCTTTAAGCAGTAGGTCTATGTCTCATTAGCCTCATGTTGCAAAAAGTAGATCGAAGCGCTCCAAACCAAACCATCTTTAAGCAGTAGGTCCCGGTCTCATTAGCAATCGTGTTGCAAACAGTAGAGAGTACCGCTTCAGTCCAAACCATCTTTAAACAGTAGGAACCAGGTCTCATCAGCCCACGTGTTGCAAACAGTAGACCGTGGCGCTCCAAGCCAAACCGTCTTTAAGCAGTAGGTCTATGTCTCATTAGCCTCATGTTGCAAAAAGTAGATTGAAACGCTCCAAACCAAACCATCTTTATGCAGTAGTTCCCATTCTCATTAGCAATCGTGTTGCAAAAAGTAGAAGTACCGCTTCAGTCCAAACCATCTTTAAACAGTAGGAACCAGGTCTCATTAGCCCTTGTGTTGCAAACAGTAGACCGTAGCGCTCCAAGCCAAACCGTCTTTAAGCAGTGGTCGATGTCTCATTAGTCTCATGTTGCAAAAAGTAGATCGAAACGCTCCAAACCAAACCATCTTTAAGCAGTAGTCCCGGTCTCATTATCAATCGTGTTGCAAACAGTAGAGAGGACCGCTTCAGTCCAAACCATCTTTAAACAGTAGGAACAAGTCTCATCAGCCCACGTGTTGCAAACAGTAGACTGTGGCGCTCCAAGCCAAACCGTCTTTAAGCAGTGGTCGATGTCTCATTAGTCTCATGTTGCAAAAAGTAGATCGAAACGCTCCAAACCAAACCGTCTTTACGCAGTAGTTCCCGGTCACATTAGCAATCGTGTTGCAAACAGTAGACAGTACCGCTTCAGTCCAAACTGTCTTTAGGGTGTAAGTCCAGGTCTCATTATCCCTCGTGTTGCAAACAGTAGACCGTAGCGCTCCAAAGCAAACCACCTTTAAGCAGTGGTCGATGTCTCATTAGTCTCATGTTGCAAAAAGTAGACCGTAGCGCTCCAAACCAAACCGCCTTTAAGCAGTAGGTCCCGGTCACATTAGCAATCGTGTTGCAAACAGTAGACAGTACCGCTTCAGTCCAAACTGTCTTTAGGGTGTAAGTCCAGGTCTCATTATCCCTCGTGTTGCAAAAAGTAGACCGTAGCGCTCCAAAGCAAACCACCTTTAAGCAGTAGGTCCAGATCTCATGAGCTTTCGTGTTGCAAACAGTAGACAGTACCGCTTCAGTCCAAACTGTCTTTCCAGGTATCCCTTGCAAAAAAGTAGACAGTAGCATTCCAAACCAAACCAAACCTTAAAGTTATTAAGCCTTAAATAAGGTTTAACAACTTCCCTAAAACATCTCCCTTTTCCTGAATAGGAAATCGTACTTTAAATCTCCATTTACTAGCCAAAGAGGGCAAAGAGTAACTAATAATTTCCCTATGAAACCTTCCCTCCTTGTTTAGTTTCTATTACTTTTTAAAGTCAGTGAGCAAATGCGTCCTCAAAAAGCCGTAAATGTAGGATTAGACGTTGTAAAAAGAACATCTTTCGGTACGTAGAACAGCGCGAGAGACGTAGGTTTATTATTTATTTTTATTTTCGATGTTCGTCGTGTTTTGGTAATAAAAATGGCCATGAATCGGCCTGATCGGTGAAAAAATTAATTGATGGAGTTTTTTTTTCTTTCGCCTACGTCATCTTATAGAGCGTTGAAGAATGGACCCTGTCATTGATGAGGTCATTCAACTTTGACACGGGTGTCTCTTTGAAATACCTTTTTAATTTATTATCTCGGGAACGTAAGCAAGATTCAATTAATATACTTGTGTAAGAACAGCTGTAATAAGACTGTTTTGTCAAATCCTGCCTCGTTTCTGTCATTTTATCATCGTGGCAACATCGTGTTAGTATAATATCCATATTCTATATTTAAACCACTAACGCCTACTATATGTATGTATGGAGATATGGTAGACGAAGCCGCCAATGAAACAGGCTAGAAAACTGTTTAATCTAGACTAAATATTTTATTCAGGCGAATAAATTATGTACATCTATGTACAGATTTAGTAGATTTCTAAATATTCTGAGATCTCGTGCTGAGATGACATTCACTCAATAATAATGCGTGGGTACCGGATACAATATGGCTAGGGCTTCTAATCACTGGAATTGTTCGCTAATTAGTGCCGGTAATAAACGCTGACACTATCACCTCCGGGCTGACGATTAGCACAGTTGGCTTTCACACCAAGGTTCGAAAGTTCAGAGTGCGTATCACGCTGGGGTTCGTAAAGGAAGACTCGGGATGCAAGACGATCCAAATTGAGAGCAAAAGTCACTCTCGGCTACCTACTTCTAGGCACGAAGTAAAAATAAATTAGCAAAATAACGGGAATGGGACTCCCAAATCAAAAGTCGACTTCTTAGCAAACAGAGACGCTGGCGGTCTCTAATCAAGCAAACTCCAGAATCGGAGATACGAGCGTGGTTCCTCTCGAGCTACGAAGGCTCTCTCAAGAAGAAGCCTCAAGAAGAAAAATCCTCGTTTTGGCTCCGTCACTCTTCTTTTATAGCGGCCCCCGGTTCCCTTTAAGCAATTCTTCGGGAAACTTCCAGAACCAGGATGATGCAATCTTGCTGTCACCTTCCGCCTGAATCAGCTGTTTCGTTTCCATATGTGGCCGAAAAGCCGTCTTCAGATCAGCAGACCCAAACAACTTAATTGCCTTTTTCGCTACCACTAATGGGCGACAAGGTGCACTGTAATTATTTACAATCTTTTCACAGAGTCTTTCCGTTCAACATTCTCACAAAGCCCCAGACGCGCTGGCTCCAGCACACGAACAGTTTTCAATTAAGTATCCACGTGTATTTAGACCACCCGTTTCTACCTGCCGCTAATCGTAAGTGTCCGCGGCGAAAGGTCACCTTCGGGCTCCTCGTTCTTTAGGGTCATGTAACGGATCGTTACAGTATACATATGCACACATATGTATAGGTTTATAGCTTAGTGGTTAGAGCATTGGTCTCATAAACCACGGGTAGTGAGTTGGAACCTCACTGGTGACCGAAACATATATTGGTTTATGTTAACACGACTAGCATATACCCCGTCATATAACGGGATTATTAAAATTTTTAATTTTCCAACTAACATAACTAACATACGGTCAGTAAAGTTTTGTTAATGTTAATTTTATACTTTACGAAGTCAAACTTTTCGAGATAATTCTAAACTTTTAAGATAAATTAGAGGAATATAAAGTCATGGACAAATAAACATGTAGCTTATTACTTATTTAGGTATATGAAGAAAGCATTTTACTGATCCTGTAATATAACGGGGCTATGTATAATTTTTAGTCTTAAAACGTTGAAACAGTGTATTTAACACTTGGTATGCGGGTATAATTCACAGTTAACTTAAGCGTGCAGCGGGCGTTTTTTCATGAATCGCGTGAAAATTTAGTTATTCAGAAAAATTGCAGTAAATCGAAAACTACTTTTTCTTTATGAACGAAACTTTTTTTATTTTACACTTTAATATATACTGTATGATTATTTAAAAAATAAAACAATGATTTTTACAAAATAACAAAAAAAAAAAAAACGATTTTTAAACTTAAAGTCCGATAATCTGTCACCGCCTACCTTTATCACAACGGCTCATTTTAACAATTTTCTATTCAACTAAAAAAATCAAGGTTAAAATTGACAAAACACGACTTGTACGTTCTGGAGCTAGGAATTCGATTGAAGACGAAATAACGCAACAAAAGATCGAGTAACTCGACAATCATAACTTGTGGAAAGAAAAAATGCAAAGCGTTGCATAGCAACGCATATGTCACACATACATATACTTATTTAGTACATTTGTGGTGGTTAGGGGGTATCCACCACAAATCTACTAAATAAGTATTTTTACGTGACCCGCGCTCCAGTGACAGACTGCAAAAAACGTAAAAATACGTTGCCCGCAAGCGAAGCGTTAAGACTTTTCTAGCATTTAGATTTTCATTTCCAATACTAATTGTGATTAAAGTCCTATATGACGAAGTATATCAATATAAGGCACAATAAGGCTACTGGTCTATAACCATGAAAACAGTAGTATCGACGTATTCACGTGAGACGGAAACAATGCTTTTTTAAGTCAATTATAGTTATATAATAGCTATTAATTTAATAATTATTAAATGAATTCTGGGGAAATACAAGAAAGTCATGTGTCCACATCAATTTTTTTTTACATGCAATAAATGATATGAGAATTCAAACTTAATATTTTGTCAGTTTTGTTAAACTAAGTGTAATTTTTTAACATTACTGGATTCTCCTTAAACAACACTATAGTACTTAAGATTTTTCAGGGCGATATCGAAATTCACTTATACACTCATGTCCATAAATTAAGGATAATTCAGAATCACACAGAAATTGAGCTCTGAAATAAAAATTTCACCTGTAGAATTATCACACACATCTTGAAGAATATGCAAATTGCAGGAAACCACCAGATGGCGCGGACAGTACGTCACAATGACGAGAGTGTATGAAAGGGGTATATAAGGAATGGTAGCAAAGAAGTAAAATTGTTCACAAGCGCTTTAAAAGCCTTTCAGTGCAATAACCGCATAGTTATGGCACAAAGGAAGCATTTGGATGATTTTTTACTTGGTAGAATTATCGGACGACTGGAATGTGGACGTACCCAGCTGGAAGTATCCGAGGAACTTGGAATCGCCCAGAGTGTCATCTCCAGGCTTTGGCAACGATTCAAACATGATGGTAATGTGAGTATATGTTAAAGCACAGGTCGCCCCCGAGTTACTACTCCGAATGATGACCGGTATTTGGCAGTTACTGCCAAAAGAAACAGACGGAGCACAGCATCAGACCTGTCTCGTCAGCTCTCTTCAGCTACCGGTACGACACTTTCAAGGCAGACCGTGTACAGACGCTTAGGGAACATTGGTCTATATGCTCGTAGGCCTGTCAGATGTGTTCCCCTTACCGCAACTCACTGTCGCCTGCGATTATGCTGGGCTAGAGAGCATGTATTGTGGACATCGCAACAGTGGTCTTGTGTGATGTTTTCCGACGAGTCCAGGTTCAGTTTACATTCTGATTCTCGCCGGACTTTCATATGGAGAGCGCCAGGTACCCGTTACCACCAAGAGAACACCATTGAACGACACCGTTAAAGTGGTGCAGGATGGCTCGTTTGGGGAGGAATTATTCTTGGTTCCAGAACTGACCTGCATGTTCATAGTGTAACGATGACAGGCCACATCTATCGGGATGTCATTCTGGAACAACATGTACGTTTGTTTCGGGGCGCCATGGGTCCTGAATTTCTGTATAGGGATGACAACGCCCGACCTCACCGTGCAAACATTGTAGACGAATGCCTTCAATCGGAGGATATCACCCATATGGATTGGCCAGCATACTCACCGGACTTGAATCCAATAGAGCATGTGTGGGACATGCTTGGCTGACGAATTGCAGCCCGTCAACCCCCTCCCAACTGTCTATCGGAACTTCGGAGGGCATTGCTTGATGAGTGGTGTAATTTTCCCCAAGATCAGATTGATAATCTGATACTCAGCATGCGTAGGCGTTGTAACGCTTGTATTGCATCGTCCGGGAGACATACTCCGTATTAACCATCATACTAACCATGTTATACTGTTTTCTGTAAATAGGTTCTTTTTTGAAATTTGCTCCAGGGAGAAAAAATCGCATTTTTTATTATTTATGTCAAACATATAGCATCTTTTTTGCTCTTTACTTTTTGTTTAATAAATAGACTTTACAAATAAGTCAAATTTGTTCTGCTTTTGTCTCTTTTATTGCCTGAACTTCATTATCCTTAATTTATGGACATGAGTGTATTTGAATTCGTATGTTTATAAATAAATATATAAGTTATTTAACTCCTTCCCGGTTTTTCCCGAGCTGAACTCGGGCAAGCGAAACGTACCATCCTGGCTCATCCCGAGTGTAGCTCGGGCAATGTGAAATTTTACACTGTGCAATCGGTCTTTCCCGAATTATTTCACATGTACTTTTTTATGGTTTCAAATGCTTTTGTTTACTTTTCCGGCAACTAGATTATTTGCTTCTCAAAGAGAGACAGTAGAGGGAAGAAGGTAAGAAGAGAAACAAGGTTCTACTGTCCAGATTGCGATGTTGGACTCTGTGCAGTACCGTGTTTTCGATTGTATCATACCCGACCAAATTTTGCTTAGTAATTTCCTAATAATTTATGTAAATGCATAGGATATAAATAAAATTCAATTCAAGAGAAAAGCTAGGTATTTATAGTTTGAATTGACTCCAAAATCTAATGATTTCTGACGCACAGAAAGCCAACTATACATGTAAATTACTCATTTATTTAAATTGGTTTTTTTACATTAATTTTTAGTAAATTTTGTATGCGAATGATGCTATTATGTTTAAACAAGCTATGTAAGTATAAAAATAAGCATAAAAATTGACATTTTTGACCCATAATCCCGAAATAAAATGAACCTGGAAGGGTTTAACGGAAATCCGAAGTAGATAAATAACGTGTTAGTGGGGCTAAAAAAACAGACTTTGTTTACGTGTGGTTTTCATAAATTTTTCATAAATTAAGAACTAAAATATGATTAACGAAAATATTTATTTTTTCTTTTTACGAGAAAAGCGAGGGGGAGACTACTACCTTCTATTTTACTTATATCATGATTAAAAAGAGATGCCATTTAGATGATTGTATTCATAAGTATTTCAAAATAAAAACTAAATTATGATTAACGAAAATAGTTACTTTTTTATGACTCCAAAATCTAATTTCTGCCGTACAGAAAGCTGACTACACAGGTAAGTTACTCATTTATTTAAATTGATTTTTTTACATCAATTTTTAGAAAATTTTGTATGCGAATGATGCTATTATGTTTAAAAAGCTATGTATGTATGAAAATAAGCAAAAAAATTTAACATTTTTTTTACCCATAATCCCGAAATAAAATGAACCTGGAAGGGATTAATATAAATAAAATGTCATTTAGCTTCAGGAAAATAAAATCATGTATACCAAACCCACATCTGCTAAAACAGAAATCTACTTCGACAAGCTGTACTTTTACACCTTAAACACTACTGCAGTAAACCAACAAAATGATAACCCGGAGTGCTGGGCCCGCGGGAGGTGCCTTTTGAGGCATCGTAGCCCACGCAAATGGACTACGTGCCCCATACCGAGATGATATGTTGAAAAAAGTGTTAGAAACCCGCTGCTAATGGACTACGGGGTGAGAGATTAATAGAAAAATTATGTCTGCGACGAGGCTGTTTAGCGTGTTTTGAAGAAGAGTAATTTAAGAGACGAGGATTGCGGAGCAAACGATGGTAAGAGCTCAGTGAGGGAACCATAACGAAATATGCTGTTTGTCGTGTGCAAGTTTAAATTTGTGATATCTGTTAACGTTTCTGAATTGTCGCTTGTAAAGGTAATGCATGTATCCCGTGGCTGTAGCCAAGAGTTGGTTTTTTTAGAGGAGGAGCGAGACTGGACCAAACCGGGTGTGATGACTTCAGTGTTCTCGAGTGAGTCAAATGATATCACGTCACTTAAATTGGAAATCACTTTATTTCCAGTAAATACGGCTATATACAGGGAATTCTACTCTCCAAATAAGTCGAAATGCAAAGGACTTTTGGCATCCATCACTACGAGTAAAAGAAAGATTAAATATTACCATAAGCAAGCTTTTCTGCAATAAATTTACCCAATTAATGTCACTGTCCCGTCGGAGAGGTAGGAGCCTAGAGCGGGCAGGACTCCTGCTAGATATCCAAAAAAAAAAAAAAAAAAAAAAAAATACTCAGAAAACAGGCTTTTTATACCTGGATTGTCAGTTACTGGAAGATTTTTTGGTCATTACTACTATTATTATTTATTTTTTATATTATTTTAACGCATTTTTTTCTCCTGTACAATTTTCAACTGTTTATTTATAAATAAAGTTAATCCTTATGGTTAGGTGCTTCTGGGTATTTCCGGGGTTAAGCTCAACCTATGCCACCCGACAGGTTGGCTTCAACGCAGGGTGTTATTTTGCACTTTTTGGTAGGGAAATCTTTTTACAGTATGGCTGTTAACTACATCAGTGGAACAATTGCTGGTTTTAATAGATTGCTGTGACTCAGAGTGGTGACGCCAGAATCTATATTCGCATCTTGTGTAGAGGATCACCGAAATCTTGATTTTTCAAAATCAAAATTTATTCCATTTCGTCACTGCATGTAATGATAACTAGCCACAAAAGATATTTGTGTTTTATATCTATTCCTACTTTAGATTTTGGTTCATTTAGAATCCACCCATTTCTATTATTTTTTTCTTTTAGTTGAAATTTTCGCTGTCATTTTATTCTTACTGAGAAAACCTGATTAGGATGGCGAAACAGTTGACTCATCATCTTGAAGATCTTGTGCAGGGTTGGAACATGATTTAAATCAGTTGATTACATCGATTTAATCAGTTGATTTACATCTTGATTTTTCAGCTGATTTACAGCTTGATAAATCAGTTGATTTACATCGAATTGTCGATTTACATCTTGGTTTAACTCAGTCGAACATCTTGGTTGATCAGTCGATTTACACTTCGAAAAGCGATTTACATCTTGGAAACTCAGTCGAACATCTTGGTTTAAACAGTCGAACATCTGGAAATCAGTCGATTTAAACGGTGATTTAATCTGGACATCAGGAAAATCAGAATATTTTTTTCCTTTTAAAAACCTATATTCCAAAGACAAGAGAATTGGGGCAGTCAGCACAGAAATACAAATAAGTAAATAAGGTGAAATAAAACATGTTTTTCCAAGCTTTTGTTATCAGAAAGATGAGAGGGGTAGGTAGATGTTTTTGGAGTTCATTTTTTTTAAAAGAGAAAGAGTTTTGCTGAAACCAGTTTATTTACAATCATGCGTGTTCATCTGCTGAATGGGGAGACATTTTTTCTTTTGGTAGAATTAGCCTTCGTAACAAATTAGGAGTGGAGAATCGGAACGTGATTGACACAAGTTAAATCCATAATTTATGTTTAAAAAATATTTGCAATTGCGACTTATTTTTTTTCTAATAAGTTTTATAAATATTTAATTTGTTTTAAATTTACTTTTTGTTTGTTTTAATTACAAAATATAATGTTTATAAAAATTTATATATTTAATTTTAGGTAGTCATTTTAGAATATACTGATGAAAAGATACCTGTATAAAAACATCATTTGCATTTATAACGATTTCGTGGATTATAGACGAAAAACAGCATAAATAACAGCACTTTTATTGAAAGCAGAAGAGAATTTTTTTCTGAAAACAAGGTGTAATGTAAAATCCCACTCCTTTTTTTCATTTTTCCGTCTTACTAATTTTTTTTAGAAAAATAAAAAAAATGGTTTTTCTTTTGTTTTGCCAGTTAAAATGAGGTTCGAAAACTGATAACATTAACCGATGTAACGATCACATAAGCGATAATTTAATACAAATGAAGAGCGTGATTTCGACAAAGCGATTGATAAGATTAACAGCGATCACATTAAGCGAAGTTCACTATATTAAGGCCGAACGATGTCCGAATGGTTAGGGTGCTGGCTTTCGGAACCGAAGTTCGTGAGTTCGAATTCCACAATGGCATGGATGTTCATAGCCGTTCGGAATCGGCTTTAAGCAGTAAGTCCCGGTCTCATTAGCCCTCGTGTTTCAAAAAGTAGACCGGAGCGCTCCAAAACCAAACCAACCCACTGTATTAAGTTATTAGAAGTCGAAATGTGAATACATTTACACTTGTAGTTTAGAAAGATTGTATTAATGAATAAGGGTTTTTTTTTCACATCAACCTATACGATTTCAAAACGCAACAAACTCAGTTTGCGATTCTTACGGATTTATCACGTGACTAAAGTTTATTTGCAGAGAACATTGAAAATTATAGCTACCTCTCTCGTGTAATCCTCCTAAAAGACTCTTCTTTTACAACGCCTAATCCTGCATTTACGGTCTTCTGCGGATGTTTTTGTTTACGACTTTGAAAAGTAAAGACATCTAAACAAGGTGGGAGGGTTTTTATAGTATGAGATCTGTTTATATGATTATTTTAACTTTTTTAGCGGTTTCTGGATGTTTTTAAGTGGTCGTAGTCGGTATTTAAAGCCGCATACTACAGTTTGACAAAAGAAATAAAATGATTTTAGTGAAGTGTTTACGATCATGTATTGTATTTCAGAATAAAAGCAGAACTGAAATATAGAAATTTTGGTGGTATAACTGATCACGGTATCTTTCAATTTTTTTTTTATCTAATATAAAATATTTTGTTTGTGTGTGTATAAATGTTATGTGAGATTTAAAATAACATGGAACGCAAACCTCACATAAACATATAATTTCGAAAACACACAAAAAAACTGATGAAATACAAAATATTGTACAAAGACTTTGTTTCTCAAAAGAGGTTGAGAAATGGATTTCGCTTATATGGTGACAAAAGTGTTGTTTTCCCCCGCACCACGATGTTTAGTGTCCTTCAGTAGTGAAACTGGACAGACAGCCTGGAGCCCAGACTGACAACCAGAAAGATGATCGTCGAAACCACAAATTTTCAAAGGGAGTGACACAGCGTTGGATCTTTCGCCGACACGAAATTCCGGAGGCTCCTGGGTTTGGAGCCGGGGATTGTCTATAGCCCAGACCAATCAAGTTGGTTGAAGGTGAGATCATCTCCACATGATCGAATGATGAAATTGTGGTTGAGGTCCCTCCCCTAAAAAAGAGACGAGATGAGATTTATTTATTTGATGAGTTAACTAGCAGCAGCTAATTCGGAGGTCGTCTTGACCAGTCTCTCCATCGGAGAGTTTTCTTAACGAAAATCCTTATGATAAATCTCTTTCAGAGATTGATAACGATACCCTGTGACTTAGGTTTTCTTTTATTCCGATCCTCTTCAGGATTGATCGTATATTCCTCCTAGGAATTCAAACTTTGTTTTTATCTTTTTATATAAATTATAAAAAATCTTGTCTATGTGTTGTTTTTATACTTATACCGAGATAGCAAAGCTACACTTTGTCTTCCGTCGGTTAAAACCTTTTGCAGTGTGATGTTCTTCCTCATACGTCTTTTGTATCGCATAGTGAACTGTAATTGCATTGTGTTTTATAGAAATGTTTTTCTGCAAGGTGAAATAAACCTTTCAAGAAACACTGTTTTATTGTCACTGAAGCCGTATACGTATCAAAAACACTTTAGTTTAACAACACGCATTCTTCTCGTTACATATTCTCTTTTTTTCTTTTCACTTCTCAATTAGTTTGCAATGAAATTTAGCGTCTGGATTGGCTTATAAAGCACTGTAAGCTTTATTTTAACTAATTTAACTCTGCGTTGCCTTAGTACCATGTGTATTCATCGATATTGTTAGCAGGAGCTAAGGATATTTTTTTGAAAAGAGCCTGTATGTTTAATCATTAATCTGGATTTTTATTTTGCATACTTCGTCCTTAGCCAAATCATCCCTGCATTTTTCTAGTTCGACATTTTTTTTCTCCCTGGTTAGCGCCTTTACCTCGTTTCCACAGTCCAGATTAGTAAGTTTTGGGTGGACTTGAAAACCGTAAAACACTGGAAGCTTTATATTTTAACTGTTGCATCGTCTTTACACTCTCTTGTGGAGTTATCTCGAGGCGACCATAAAAACTGTACGTCATGTTGTTAGCAGGAAAACGTAAGGATATTTTTTTAAAAAGAACCTGTATGTTTAAATTGAAAAATAACGTAATTAATCTGCCGTTGATCGTCGTTGCCCTTATTCTGCATGCTTCGTCCTTAGCCAAATCATCCCTGCATTTTTCTCGTTCGACATTTTTTTTCTCCCTGTGAGTGACTTTACCTGTCTACCTCGTTGCGACAGTCCAGTTTAGTAAGTTTAGTTTTGGCTTGAAAACCGTAAAGCACTGGAAGCTTTGTATTTTGACTGTTGCGTCGCTTTCATATTCGGCCTTCCTGCTTTGGAGCTGTCCACGAGGACCATGAAAACTGTACGTCATCTACATGTTGTTAGCAGGAGAACGTAAGGATATATTTTTTAAAAAGAACCTGTATGTTTAAATTGAAAAATAATGTAGTTAATCATCCATTGATCGTCGTTGCCCTTATTCTGCATACTTTGTCCTTAGCCAAACATCCGTGCATTAGTCTCGTTGTACATTTTTTCTTTGGCGAGCGGTTTTATTTTGCCTCGTTGCCACAATCCATTTTAGTAAGTTCTAGGAAGTCATGAAACCCATGGAGCATTAGAAGCTGTCTTTTGATTGTTTACACTCAGCCATCCTGTCTTGGAGACGTCAACGGTGACCATGGAAACTGTATTTCATCGTTCTGTTAGCAGGAGAACCTATGGAAATAAAAGAAGAGATGAGGCTGTATGCTTAGATTTAGCCTTTGCATCGTTAGCCTGCCGTTGATCGTCGTTGCCTCTTATTCTACATTTTTTGTCCTTAGCCAAATCTTTGTTCTCTCTACTTTGTTCTCGTTTCGCATTCCTTTTTTTTTCTCTGCTTTTACATATGTCTCCTTGCAACAGTCCAATAAAGTAACTTATGGTTAAACATGGAAACGAGGGCTCTGAAGACTAATTTTTGTTCCGAATTTAGTTCCGGTTCAACTAAAAAATTATCGGTTCTGTTCCGGTTTTCGTTCCACCAAAAATAACGGTTTTTGGTTCAGTTCCGAATGAATTTTATGTATATTTTTGTTTGTGTTAAAAATATAATTCTATCACAAACAAAATATTTTATTCTATCCCAATTTAAAAGATATTCTATTTTTAATTGGTATACTATGTGAATGGATACAATTAACCAGCATGTACGATGCGAGCGGTGAGCAAAGAAAGGCGAGTATTGGCATTCATATTATCAAAATCGCATTTGACAACTAAACATTCAACTGAATTAAATCTGCCTTACTCCGGTACCAAAGATCAGCGATTTAATGATTCGGCCATCGTTCTGCACAATGTACATGTAATGAAGATAATTATATGGTTGACGTTAATATAAGTAGATATACTACGTTATATGACGACGTAGTAGTTATGACTTTAATATAATATTTATGAAAATATTGTTAAGTTGGTTAGACAAGCAAAATGACTGGAGATATATCGAACAGAAATAAACCGATCATTTTTTTTCGGTTCAGTTTCGGTTTTCGTTCCGACCAAAATAACGGCTTTTTTTCCGGTTTTCGGTTCAGTTCCGATTCAAAGCCCTGAAGAAAACCATGGATCTGTGCGAGCTTGACCGTTACGCTGCGATTCCGTGATCTATTCCTTCTCTGCAGGGTGTCCCTAAATTCGACGTGAACAATCGAAGTCCTAAATTCCTCTTGGAAATTTCTCCCACGGCTGTGCATGCACGTGCAGAACATCGTGGGAAAGTACGTAGGTACAAATAAACTAAAATATTAGTCCAACACGATATATAGAAAGGAAAATGAAAAATTGCAAGGAAATTAGTTTTCTATTTTGCCATTTAGTATTGTGATTCTGTCATATGTTTATACATATTTATATTAAATGTAATTTAATAAAAATTAAAATAAATTTTTTTGTGGACCTAAGCAGGATTTGACTTTACAATTTTTTATATATTACTTGTTTATGCAAAACTATAGATGTATGTATTAAGCACTTATGTAACGACATAATTTTGAGATTGAAAATTAACTCTTCTGCAATTAAGATTTTGGATTTTCCGCGAGAAAAAAAAATCTACCTACGAGGGTAAAATCAGACACAATATGGTTACAAAATTAGTTTTCAAGACAAGTTACATTCATGCGTTGCTAATCTTTTTTTTTATGTATTTATGTATGTATTCCAAAATAATGATGTATGTATGTACTTTGTATATGTGTGTGATGGATATTTTACGAGATTGAAAGTTCACTGTACTTTAAGATTTTGGACTCTTCCGGGGAAAAAAAAATCTTGCTATGTCCCTGCTTGTTCTAAGATATAATACTCAGTTACTGCTATCTAGGAAAGAAAAATAGTAAAATGGGTAAAACGATTGATTCATATACAATGTAATGTGAAACAAATTAAGTTTTTCTTTTGTAAGTATATTTTTGTTTATTTTTGTGGAAAGAAAATCAGAAAATAAAGTGATCGAATGATAAACAAAGCAATGTAAAAACAAATGAAAATTTTTGTAGATATAGTATTAATTTTTGTTCAAAGTTAAAATTTAAGTGTGTGTTTTTTCATATAATAGATAATTTAGATAGATATAAAGATAATTATATAATATATATATATAGATAAAAGATATAATTATAGAGATTAGATTAAATATAATAGAATGATAGAGATAAGATAGAGAGAGATATAAACAGATAAGATAAGATTTATAGATATAATAAGAGATAATAATAAGATAAAATAGAATGATAGAGATAAAGAAAAAAGATAATATATATTAGATATACTTGAGAGATTATAAATAATATAAGTTAAATATAATATAAAAAGAATAATAAAAGATAAATAGATATAATATAGATAGAAAATATAGATAAATAAAAAATATAGAACAAAGATATATAAAAAAATATAAAAATAAAAGAAAAAAAAGATTGATAATAATAGATAAAATTATATAGAAAATAGATAAGATATAATAGAAAATAGATACAAAATATTAATTATATTAGAATATTTTAATAGATTTTATATTTGATAAAGATATAGATAAAAGAGATATAAGATAGATAGATATTTAGAGATAAATAAAGATATATATAATAATATATTATATTATAAAAGATATATATAGATAATAAAAATATATATATATAATAAAATATAAGATAGATATAGAATATAGAATAAAAAATGATATAAAGATCATAAATAGATTTTAGATATATATTCAAGATAGATAATATTTTTATAGATTATATATGTATGTAAAAGATATATATAAAGTTTTAGATATAGATATAAAGATATTAGATATAAAAAGATATAAAATATTATAAGATTTTAGATATAATATATATATTTAAAGATATATAAATATTATAAGATATATAAATAGATATAAGAGATATATAGAAGAGATTATATAGATATATTAGAGATAAGAGAGATTAGATAAAAGATATGAGAGATATTATATAGATATAGAGAATAATAAGATATATAAATAGAAATATATATAGAGTAGATATAGAGAGATATAGATTATAAGAGATGTAGATATTAGAGAGATATAGAGATAGATATAGAGAGATAGATATAGATATAGAGAGATAGATATAGAGAGATAGATATAGATATAGAGAGATAGAGAGAGATAGATATAGAGAGATAGAGAGAGATAGAGAGAGATAGATATAGAGAGATAGAGAGAGATAGATATAGAGAGATAGATTTAGAGAGATAGATTTAGAGAGATAGATATAGAGAGATAGATATGGAGAAATGTAGAGATATAGAGAGATATAGAGATATAGAGAGATATAGAGATATAGAGAGATATAGAGAGATATATAGAGATATAGAGAGAGAGATATAGAGAGAGAGATATAGAGAGATATAGAGAGATATAGAGAGATAGATATAGAGAGATAGATAGAGAGAGATATAGAGAGATAGATAGATAGAGATAGATAGATATAGAGAGATATATAGAGATAGATATAGAGAGATAGATAGAGATAGATATACAGAGATAGATATACAGAGATAGATAGAGATAGATATAGAGATAGCTAGATACAGATAGATATAGAGAGATAGATAGAGATAGATATAGAGAGATAGATAGAGATAGATAGAGATAGATAGATAGATAGATATAGATTGAGATAGATAGAGAGATATAGATAGATATAGATAGATATATAGATAGAGAGATATATAGAGAGAGATATAGAGAGATATAGAGAGATATAGATAGATATAGATAGATATAGAGAGATATAGAGAGATATAGAGAGATATAGAGATATAGAGATAGATAGATATAGATAGATATAGATAGATATAGATAGATAGATATAGATAGATAGAGATAGAGATATAGATAGAGATATGAGAGATAGATAGATATAGATAGAGATATAGATAGATAGAGAGATATAGAGATATAGAGAGATATAGATAGATTAGAGATTATAGAGATGATATAGATTATAGAGATGATATAGAGATGTATATATAGATAGAGATTTATAGAGATTTAGAGATTATAGATATAGATTGATATAGATATATATAGATTATAGAGATTTAGAGATGATTTAGATTTAGATTAGATAGATAGAGATAGATAGATATAGTTTAGAGATGTAGATAGAGATATATATATAGATGTTAGAGAGATATAGAGAGATATATATGTATATATAGATAGTTAGAGATATAGATATATAGTGTTAGAGATATATAGAGTGATATGTGATAGAGATATATAGTGATATATATAGAGATAGTGATATGATAAATTTATAGAGATAGTGATAGAGTGATATGTATAGAGATATGATAGAGATATATAGAGAGATATATATATAGATTATTCGAAAACTGATAACGTTAACCGATGTAACGATCACATAAAGCGATAATTTTAACATACAAAGAGAAAATTGGTCACCGATTTTCTCTATTCATTTGTGATTTCGTTAACAATAAGCGATTTATAACATTAACCGCGATCACATTAAGGTGAGTCAATTGTATATAAATTGAAGAATTTAATTGCGGGTAAGCGAATTTCCTTTGTACATATTTGGTACATCTGTATTTTAATATTTTATAAAATACATTATATGATATGACAAACATTTTGTAAATTTAGAACGTTATTAAAAAATTTGAAGAAAAAATCATAAAATCATTCTATGAACGAGCGGAGCTTTTTATTTTGTGAATGGAGTTAAATGGGTTATAAAGATTTTAAATCTTGAAAGGTACTGCATGTCTCTTTAATTTGTGTTAAAGGAACTCATGTGTTACCCACATCAAATTTATCCACTTAACATTCCCTCTGATTTGCCTTAAAAAGGCAATACAGAGTTCTCATTTCGGATATTAAACACTGTTCGTTACTAGAATGCTAACTGAGTGGAAAACTATATTGCTACCCCGCACACATATAAACGCACGCACAATCCACAATGTCATCTCTTAAGAAACCGTTGAATGTGACAAAAAGGAGTTTAAAACCTTTTTATGAATGCCTTATATTGAGCCACCTCCTAGTTGTTATGCAGCGGGGTAGTGACTTCCCCTCCGCAAAACGTGACAGTCAAGCGGGATGATTTCCGTGTTATAAAAGCGCATCCCACGTGGAAAATCAGTGAAAAGTGTTTCTCTTGTTAACACTCACATGAGAGATGTCTTGTAATGTTGAAAGATTTGACAGCAGTTATTTGACGATCTCGCTTACATGGATCGCTTATGAGGTCTTTAATTTAATCCTATACTGCGTAATGATACATATATAAATCGATACAAGTTTAATTCTATGATATATCTAAAAAAAGATTTTTCATTCGTTGAACACTTTGACTGCCATGGCTATCATATGTGATATCCAGTGATATTTCCGTTGAGACACTGGCTATCCGATATGATAGCCATGGTGTTTTAACACTTCAGGCCATGGCTATCAAAGATGTTATCAGTTACATGAAAATCGTATTGGAGTATGATTGTTGGGCTCCCTACGATGTGTTAGGTATACGTGGTTTGCGCAAATTGGTATATGTGACGATTTTATGAGCTAAGTTTTATGAAAAATTAAATATTTGGAACATGCAACAAAGAAGGGAATATATATAAATAGAGAGAGTTTGTTTTAAAATATTGTTTGTTTTGAAATATTGTTTTTATATATAGTTTTATGTTGAAAAAATACAAATTACCCAAAAAAAAAGTTTGGCCCCTTTGTGAACATTTGCAATTTTGGCTTGGCAGTCAAAGTGTTAAACCTCTAAAAGATTACGGTTCATTTATCTGTTAAAAATATATTTCTTGGAAGAAGTATAATGTCATCAAATGAGCATGGAACAAACTTAAAAATGAAAGTATTCCTTTTTGCTTTACCGGTATGACCCACACCGCATGAGAGGATGATAGGTCTTGACGAAAGTTTAGCGTGATTTTTGTGAGTGAAAATCTACGTGTGACAGAATATTTTCACACGACTGCAAACTAAGTCGCGAGAAATTGTTAGTATGCTCATCTATGATAACGCCCTTATATGTTATAGTACGTCATTCAAATGTATGAATTTCGTACCTGAACGATTAGCTTATTCAAATACAAGTGTGTTGTTTTCAATTGCATTAGTATCAGCATTCAATATCATTAGTATCATATTCATTTGAATTAGTATCTTATATAAATGCAGTAGTAGAAAACTCCAATACATTAGTATCATAAACAAATTCGCAGATATCTCATTCAAAATGCATTAGATGCATACTCAAATACACCGGAATTATGCTCAAATACACCGGTATCATCCCCAGAAGCATCGATGTCATGCTCAAATGCATTAACATCATTTTTAAATGTATTGGTATCGTACTCAAATTCGCACTCGGATTCACACTCAGATGCATCCGTAATATATTCTACTGTATCGTATGACGCTCGAATGATTCAGACGTTAAATTCGTAATAAAAATTCTCAAAATTATACTGAAATCCGCCAAATCAATAGTCGTGACGCTAAACAATATACTAAACGGCTAATACATGCATTCATACATATATTTACATGGAATCAGAATTACATTACCAAAAATGTCAGAATATTGTTTTTTGTATTACATTACAATCAAAGAGTAGTATATTACAGTAGAACCTCGATTAACCGAGGTTTCTGTTAACCGAGTCAATAACGAAATCTAATTTTTTTTCTGCTTTCCAAAATGTTCGTTGTCCGTGTTACAGGCACTTCTTTCCCACAACATGATTGCCCAGGCAGGGCAATTAGTGAATCCAGCTATAATTCGTAAATCATTCAACACAATAATTGTTGAAAAGAGGAGATAGGGTGAATCCCAGAAGACGGAAAACACACCTACAGGGAACTTCTTGAGATCATCAATGGAATTGAAGGATGTGAGGAAGTTTTGGAAGAGGACATTTGATAGTGGCTGGAAGTTGAAAATCAACATCCAAATGTTGAAATTCTCAATGACGAAGAAATCACACAAGCCGTTAATCCTTCAACGGACATTAATGATGCTGAAAATGAAGATGTGGACTTTAAGGATTCTAAGACTATAAGTCATAGTGAAGGTGTTCAAGCACTGACAACTGCCCTAAAATATTTGGAGCAAAGAAACGATGCTACACCGATGGATCTCCCGTTGCTCAAAAATGCGATAGGGCTGCCCATGATAGAAATTCTGAACTTTTGCAACGAAAAATAACAGACTTTTTTAAAAGAATGCAAATCTAACAAATCAATGTACATTAAATTTTAAAAATACAATATTTTCTTGATATTTGTGTTATTTTTAAAAAATGCGTCTTTCGATATTTAACTAAGTATAATTTAAAAAAAATTCCATTTTACTTTTTAAAAATTACTGATAGTTTACCTCCTTTTTAAATCTTTTTAGCTATGGAACATAAGTTCATATGTTTATTTTTATCACTTAAAGAACGTTCTATTGTTTATTACTTTAAAAGTTAAATTCGCAAGCACGGAAGGTTTTTATACAGGGATTCTATTAACTGATATTTCCGATATCCGAAGTACTATCGGTCCCAATTAGCTCGGATAATCGAGGTTCTACTGTAGCTGTATTGTTCCAATCTGAACACTGATAAAATTGAAAAACATTTTTAATCAAATTGTCAATGATCCAAGGATAAAAAGAACATTATTCTTAGTAACGTAAGTAAATTCTTACGCTTATTCATCACGAAGACATACAGCAGCATGCATACTAAAGACCAGAGGTCCCTACAGTAACCACAATAGCTGTTAAGCTGCTACTACCTACGAGAGTTCCGTTAGGGTCCGTGTTATTGTTGTCAAACCCTTTAATGAGCAAACGCTTCAAAGGTAAGCTCGTCTATCAGGAATAATTGAAGACCCAGATCACTCAGGTGAACCCTGGGTGAGTGAAACCGCGGACACGAGAAACGTTGTCCCCCAGAAGACAGTAAGTAAATTCTTACGCTGACCCATCGCGAAGACATACAGAAGCAAACATATTGAAGACCGGAGGTCATGACAGTAACCACAATAGCTATTGAGCTACTGCTGACCTACGAGAGTTCTGTCATGGGTCCGTGTTAATGTTGTCAAACCCTTTAATGAGCAAACGCTTCAAAGGTAAGCTCGTCTATCAGGAATAATTGAAGACCCAATCAACCTGGGTGCGTGAAACCCGTGTATACCTATAGGAAGTATACACCTGAGGTTGTCTCTCATTTAGCATCACCCAGAGAACAAGTACATCTTCAGCTCGTGGCCGCGGACGCGAGAGACGTTGTCCCCCAGAAGACAGTAAGTAAATTCTTACGCTGACCCATCGCGAAGACATACAGAAGCAAACATATTGAAGACCGGAGGTCATGACAGTAACCACAATAGCTATTGAGCTACTGCTGACCTACGAGAGTTCTGTCATGGTCCGTGTTAATGTTGTCAAACCCAATAATGAGCAAACTCTACAAAGGTAAGCTCGTCTATCGGTAATAACCCGGAGTGACCCAGATCACTCAAATCAACCTGGGTGCGTGAAACCCGTGTATACCTATAGGAAGTATACACCTGAGGTTGTCTCTCATTTAGCATCACCCAGAGAACAAGTACATCTTCAGCTCGTGGCCGCGGACGCGAGAGACGTTGCCCTCCAGAAGACAGTAAGTAAATTTTTACGCTGACCCATCACGAAGACATACAGCAGCAAACATACTGAAGACCAGAAGTCACTACAGTAACTACAATAGCTGTTGAGCTACTGCTGGCCTACGAGAGTTCCGTGTTATTGTTGCCAAACCCGATAATGAGCAAATTCTACAAAGGTAAGTTCGTCTATCAGGAATAACTGAAGACCCAGATCACTCAGGTGAATCGCGGGTGCGTAAAACCCTTGTATACCTAAAGCAGCTATACCCCTGAGGTTGTTTCTCATTTAGCACTACCCAGAGGACACGTGTGGCTTGAGCTCGTGACGACGGAAGACGTTGTCTCTCTATTAAAGTAAAATGAATTGAACTGAGCTTCACTGTATGAATATTCTTTTTAAAAAGAAAAAAAATCTCAGTAAATTTCAGAGCCCTCATACCAATAATATAAGTATGCGGCATTTCTATTTTTTAACTACTTTTCGATGCATACTATATTACATAACACATCGTTCGTTTTTAAAGTCTGTAAGATGATTAAGCCTTTGATTGCCCAGTGCAAAATCTGCCAGCGGCGATGTATTGTTGTGCACTTTACTATTCGTATCACACGGCAACTCTATCTCAAAACAAAATTGTGAAACTTTATAAATTAATTTCAGTACAAAAGAATTGAAAAAAGTTAAGAATTGTTAGAGCTGAGACTACATAAGTTCAGAGCAATGAGATAGAAATTAGACACGGGGTATTTTCTTGACCATAACCATAATATTTAGATAGCTGTCAATAAATAATATCTTTGTATTTCGCGAGAGTCTTGTATCGACACTACTAGAAGTTTTTTGCTTTCTCTCTCTATTTCATTTTTTCTTTGTTTTAGTCTTTGAAAGATCATATCTACTTTTCAGTCAGTGTTCGGAGAACATCACTTTTATAGTTGCCTTTATTTTCCCTGTATTTCCTAACATAGTATGCTTTATTGAATTGTGTGAAAACCATCTGCTATATAATAACAGCCTAAGTTCTTTCTGATGTTCTCGAAGCAGTTGGACCTGGAATGGATAGAGGCATCCATACTAGATTCTTGATGAGTTAGGGTTAGCGAAATTCAAAGCGAGTAAAGTTTATCTTCTCCTAAACTATCAATCGGAATCTAAAATAAATTGGTATAAATATTGGTATAAATCATATCACAGTAGAAAGCTTTAGTCTTTAAAATGTTCGAAATTCCAAGCTATTTTTTCCCGGTGAAGAGAAGGCTATTAAATTTATCCCATAATAAATAGGTAATATAACATTTTTTTCTAGCATTATTACGTCCTTCCTTGAACCATTTCATTTAATCATTTCTTATTTGAAATTATTTGAAATCGTCTGCATTATTTTCATACGTTTTATCTCTGAACTTAGATATTACGTAAACAATTTTCTCTTATATTTAGCTTAAAAATAGATTAGGTACATATGTGATCAATTTAAATTTAATCCTCGATTATTTTTTGTTGCAATGAAAATTTTATCACCGGTATTAACAACAAATTCTCTTTATAAAAGTCTAGGAGTCTATTTCCCAGACAAATAAATATCTAACTTTAGTTTGTATATTTTTGAAAATCAAGAAGTTTGTTCGTTTGTGTGTTTGTCTTTTATTCTTAACCCCACGGTTTGACTGAATGAATTCAACTTGATTCTAAACTGCATTCACAGTATCGGGAGACTGTGAGGAATATGATGTAGAGGAATATGAAGATAAACAAATTATTGAGCGTGTACCAGATAATTCTCAACGAAAAAACAAACCATTTTTTATCTGCCTCATAGGGTACTTTACAATTCTGGAAAATTAAAAACTTTAGTGATCCCGTCATATTACAGGCTATATGATAGTTTTGTACAGTTTTCATATGAGCTTGTTCCTACATCTTAGCAAATTCCTCCAGTTTGTAAGGCATTCTTCACATAAGCAGAAAACTTGCGACACTAAAAGTATTAATGGATCCAACACAAATATTTTACATCAAATACAGAAGGTCATTTGTATTTAATCGTAAATGATTTTAGTATTTAAATTTTGTGTATTAAATGCTTTATTTTTGCGGCCATTTTGTCCAATCTGATAGCCGTAGTTCTTGGCAGTAGCTGTAGTTTGAACTGTCCATGAAAGTAAACTTTTTCTTAGTACTGACTCATTTTAACTCATTCTACCCATTACCATGAATTTCCATTTTTTTAGCTATTAGGTGTTTTTCAAATAATTTTCTATAATTTTTTTCATCAATATGATTTGGTAAAAGCAGATGAACATTAGGTTTAAACATCCTTAACTTCAAATCTTTATGAACTGTTTTACTTTCAGTACCAGAAGGTTTACCTAGTTTCGATGAAATGGATCTTTGAATTGGAAGAATTTTCTTTTAAGATCCGCCAATTCAAACTTCACTTTCTTGATATTTTTCCTGCGTTTGACCAGATTTATGAGGTTCTGCAGTCTTGTTTTCGTTTTAACTTTGAAATTTAGTATAATTACATAAATACTTCTTTTGAAATGCAATAACCAGGGTTTTGTACCACTTTATAATCTGTTGTTACGAATATTTTTTCTCAGAATGTAAAGTTACGAAACCTTCGAGCCATTTTCAAAATAAAGCTTTTATTTTGGATTCCAATCAAAAGATAACAGTAGCAGACGATTATATTGAAGTTGCCAAATTTTTATCTCAAAATGCAAACGAGGAAATAAATAACAAAATCGTTTCCATAAACTGCGAACGATCGTCTGTATATACCCCAGATTTGATGCATATATTTAAAATTACTTCCAACTCTTCGACTTTAATTCCATTTTATTTTATCTCACTCTTTTCTTTAGATTCTCGTAGTTATACGAAATCACCTTTCATCAACTCCTATCTTCAATAACTTTAAAGTAACTAAAGTTTTGACCGTATCGCTACCTTGCCGACACTATCTCATAAGTACAAGGATTTTCTATTTCCCAACTACTTTCGATTCACAACGTGTCTTCCCTTTTTTAAAAAGGCTTTAAAACGAAATAAGGCTCCATCCCAAGTAATTTCCACCAAATGGATGGACTCGGTTTAAAGCAAGCATACAAAACGAGCCCTATCTCTTTATGCAAACAACCCTATAAACCCCCCCCTTGCCAATTTAATCAGATTTTTATTTCATGCATGTGTCGGTACACCGTGGTATATAACATCGGGTTTTACTCTCAACTGTAAACAATCCAATTTTTCAATCTCTAACAGCCGCATCCTGCATGCCATTAGTGCAATAATCCATACATGAATTATACTGGAATAAGAAAATGCGGAGGACATGAAGGGGAGGGGGTGAGGGGTGAAGAAAGAAAAAAATTGTGTGTGCATACAAGCAAACAACCATAATCGCTATGCTTGGTTCCGCACACACAAGGGGTTGACGAGCTGAATTTCAAATAACAAGTGTTTTAAAGCTGTGTGACAGAACTTGATAATCTGATAGAGACATCGTTTAAGATGGGGCAGATAGAAGCCTTGCAAACAGTGACACTCTTACCAAAGTGGTTTTTCTTTTTTTCATTTGGTTCTTTAGCATGATTTGCTTTGTTCTGACCGTCAAACTTAACGCTGTCCGTGTAGAAAGCTGGAATTGCCTTGTATCAATGCGCTAAACATGCAATATTCATAGCTGTATGTTCATGGTATGTTTTAGCTATTGTTTTCTTGTTTGGTATTAGAAATTTTGTATGGTGTTAGGATTATATACACCACGTGTGTAATTGTTTTGAATTTTTCTTTTCCTTGGAGATTCTAAATGTCTTTAGTGACATAGTGACACTCTTACCAAAAAGATTTCCTTTTTTATTTGGTTCTTTAGCATGACTTGCTTTTTTCTGACCGTCAAACTTAACGCTGCCCATATGGAAAGCTGGAATTGCCTTGTATCAATGCGATAAACATGCAATATTCATAGCTATATGTCCATGGTATGTTTTAGCTATTGTTTTCTTGTTTGGTATTGGAAATTTTGTATGGTGTTAGGATTATATACTCCACGTGTGTAATTGTTTTGAATTTTTCTTTTCCTTGGAGATTCTAAATGTCTTTAGTGACACAGTGACACTCTTACCAAAGTGGTGTTCCTTTTTTTATTTGGTTCTTTAGCATGAATTGCTTTTTTCTGACCGTCAAACTTAACGCTGCCCATATGGAAAACTGGAATTGCCTTGTATCAATGCGCTAAACATGCAATATTCATAGCTGTATGTTCATGGTATGTTTTAGCTATTGTTTTCTTGTTTGGTATTGGGAATTTTGTATGGTGTTAGGATTATATACACCACGTGTGTAATTGTTTTGAATTTTTCTTTTCCTTGGAGATTCTAAATGTCTTTAGTGACATAGTGACACTCTTACCAAAGTGGTTTTCCTTTTTTTATTTGGTTTTTTAGCATGACTTTTTTTTTTCTCACTTTCAAACTTTACGCTGCCCGTACGGAGAGCTGGAATTGCCTTGTATCAATGCGCTAAACATGCAGTATTCATAGCTATATGTCCATGGTATGTTTTAGCTATTTTTTTTCTTGGTATTGGAAATTTTGTATGGTGTTAGGATTATATACCCCACGTGTGTAATTGTTTTGAATTTTTCTTTTCCTTGGAGATTTTAAATGTCTTTAGTGACACAGTGAAACTATTACTAAAGTGGTTTTCCTCTTTTTATTTGGTTCTTTAGCATGACTTGCTTTGTTCTGACCGTCAAACTTAACGCTGCCCGTGTAGAAAGCTGAAATTGCCTTGTATCAATGCGCTAAGCATGTAATATTCATAGCTGTATACCCATGGTATGTTTTAGCTATTGTTTTTTTGGTATTGGAAATTTTGTATGGTATTGGGATTATATACCCCACTTGTGTAATTGTTTTGAATTTTTCTTTTCTTATTTTTTTTATCCTTGGAGATTTTAAGTCTCTTTACTAATTATTAATTCCCCGTATGGCGAAAGCTGGGTCGGGTGTAGAAGTTACTTACTAATTATTAAGCTTGGTACTGGTAATATCTCTCTTTAGTTTTGCCATTGTCATACTTGTATCACATTTTTGATAATTCTTTATTCGATGGCAGTTTTGATTGGTGTAACTTTTAATGTTGAACGCCGATCATTAGTTTTCTCTTTGGGGTATTTAACACTTTGCAATCTAAAAATACTTTAATTTTGTTGGCAGTCGCTATCAGTGCTTTTAAGTGTTTTATTTTGGAATATTCTCAAACTAAAAAGTAGAGCAATTTTAATAAATGAAAAGGCAAATTCAATTAAAGTTGTTCAGTTTTATTTACAGTATGGCACGTTTCCCACACAGACAAAAAAAAAATTATCTTCTTCCTTCAAGTATCTTTCTTTTTTCAGTATTTATTGATTTGGATTTGAAAAAATGTTGAGTGAGACAAGACAAATTCAAACCCATGAAGACAATGTATCCCACCAAGACATGGATGAAAGTAAATATTTATTCTGTATGAAAAATATAAAGAATAAATGGAATTTGGAACAGATAGCAGTCATTAGATCAATATCTGCCATTTTTATTCCTTTTCAGAAGATAAATTGATGACATAATTTTAATGCATTCGAAGAGAATGACCATAAGAACTAACAGCAAACAACAGGACTTGGATAGAACCAACACAGTGATATTACTAAGCTCAGATGCATTCAAAGATTAAGTCTACAAATAATTATCAAATCAAAAAGACCAAATAAAACACCTCGTGACACACGCTTGTATTATTTTTAAGTATTCACCAGATGTCTGAGAGTAGAAGTGCCAATGTTAATCCAGGTGTTTTTCATCACTCACTTGATCTTTAGGTAAAAATGGGAGAGTGTGTACCGGAATGAGTCTCGTCGGACAACGTGGATAGAAACCCGAATACAGAAAATATAGAGAGAATCAAAAAAGGATAGAACCCTCAGTTAAATCAAAAGTTTCATAGTGCCCTAGAATATTGTGTTATCAATGTCCACAGTTGAAAATTTTGGAAGTATTCTTAATGCATGATTCAATTACTCAACAGTAAAGCCGTTCTTTTTGTCGGGTCGGCCGAACGATGGCCGAATGGTTAGGGTGCTGGCCTTCGGAACCGGAGTTCGTGGGTTCGAATCCCACAGTGGCATGGATGTTCGTAGCCGTTCGGAATCGGCTTTAAGCAGTAGGTCCCGGTCTCATTAGCCCCCGTGTTGCAAAAAGTAGACCGTAGCACTCCAGACCAAACCAATCTTTTGTCGGGTCAGTAGAAAAGGGAGTAGTTAACAAATAATCGAACAGTTAATAAGTCATAATTATTCTGGAATATTGTTCTTTACAACGATGCGAGTAATTTTAGCCTGTATGGGAACTGTGAAACAGCATAAGGGTGGAAGTTAGAATAAAACTTGATCGTAAAAACATTCTATTTTTGCTTATTTTTAGAAACAAAGCATATTACATAATATTTTAGGATTCAAAGAGGATGACCATTGTAACGGGGTGCATTAACGGTGTGCCTACATCAAAGACTTTGCTTTGAGAAAGAGACTTCGCTTATGTGGAGACAAAGGTGGTATTTTCCCCCGCACCACAATGTCTAGACTTCTGTGATCTACAAAAGCGAAACAACAGACCAGACAAATAGGCGCCCAGACTGACAGCCAGAAAGATGATCATCGGAACCACAAGGGAACGCCATGACATTAGATCTTTCGCTGACATGAAATTCCGGAGACTCCTGGGTTTGTGGCCGGTGATTGTCTAGCCCAGACCAATCCAGTTGGTTGAAGGTGAGATCATCGCTAAATGATCCAATGATGAAATTGGAGTTGAGGCCCCCTCTCTTACAGACCCCTCCCCTAAAAAAGAAACCACATAGGATTTTTTTAAACCCTCTAAGTGTTTGAGTACAAAAACCTATGTTAACTTCAAAAACGCGAATTTTCGACCTAAAAACGCTCCGAAAATATGTAATAATTTTTTTAGTGCTTTCATGGAGTTTTGAGGTAGGAGGGGAGGTCTATTATTCCTCTTTCACAAGATTTCTTGAGAATGCATATGAGGCACAAAGAGTGTGCTTTTCATGGCTTTGTAAATCTCTATTTCGAAACGTTTGCGGACAGATGTATCTCTAATTGCACAAATATCGATGACTTTCGTAAAATAATTAAATAAGTCTCTCAAAGAAAGACTTTTAGAATCCATTATTTCTTATGGAAATATTCCAGGCTTAGACTTTATGTGATTAAAATTAGCCCAGACAATCTATTTATATATATATATATATATATAAATGATATATATATATATATTGGAGTAGTGAGGATGGGCCATCCATTCTAGTCGACAAGGGTGAAGGTAAAAAAAGAACTCTTACTTTAGCGTAAGAATCCTAAGTTTTTTTTAAGTAGTAGTTAGGTAGCTAGCAACCAATTCGGAGGTCACCTTGACCAGTCTATTAGAGGGTTTTTCTTGGCGAAAATCCCACCTTGGGATATCTCTTTCTGAGATTGAAAACGATACCCTGTGCCTTGGGTTTTCTTTTAATTCGATCTTCTTCAGGATTGAAATTGTATTCCTCTTAGGAACTCTGACTTGGTTTTTATCTTCTTCGAAAATACCAATCGCTACTTCAAACACTCTCGTCTAATTGAGTACTGTCTACATAATTACTACCGAGAACTTTTATGCGAAGGTACCGAATTTTTATCTACCGTCGGTTACTAAACTATTCGGCAGGGACCTTATGTGTACGTCTCTATTCAGGCCTACGTCTATTGCTTCACATACTTGTGAACTGTAATTGTATTGTGTATACAGAAATATGTATATGGCTGTGCGGTGTAAATAAACCATCAAATCAAGAAACCCCTTCTTCATTGTGTCACTTAAAACAGGGACCGGATATGTTACACCATGCATGCTAAGTTGGTTATTATAAAAAAAATAAAAATTAATATAAAAAAATCATTATTTTAGAACATAGTTCTTTATAACCAAGAGAGTAAATTCATACATTTTATAAATGGAACGATATTAACCCCTTTCCTGTTTTTCCCGTACGTCGTACGGGCACAGCTTTCGGGCCTTTACTGATTTTTCCGTAATCCCTACGGGCAATCTGATTTCTATTTCGCTTGCACTGTTTCGGTCGTATTTTTTCCAATTTTAGTAGCAAATTATTCTTATATATGTCCAGTAAATGATAGTTTGAAGTTTATTGTATTTTCTACTCTGATTGGTTCAAAAGCACAGGTCTTTTCGCATGTTTTGTATCAGAAGACGGATTGTTACCTTTCAGTGTATAGCTTTCTGGTTATATTTTACTAACCGCCTGATAATTTTATTGATGTAAGAGCATAATATATTTTTTACTTTTAAATAATGATATCAGAGCGTATAAATTTTTTGTGATTTTATAATCAGATGAATTATCTGTAATGGACTTTACTAGATCTGAATTTCTGGATTGATATCTAAGCGAATTTTTATATAAGGAGTATGGATTTATTTACTGTTCCTAACTGGATATCGATAGCTGAATCATGTTTTAGTTTTTTTATATTGAAATGATAATAGATCTTACTGTATGTATTACTGGAATTCCGATGAACTGTCAAGTTAAAGTAGAATGAATTGAGTAAAAAGTCATTTTTAATAGAAAAAAATTATTTTAATAATTTTATCTTAAAATCCAAAATTAATAAAAGACAAGATTAGTGATGCATTTTTTCAAAAATTCTGAAAAAAAAATAAAAATTCAATGTTAAAGATATAAATAAAAAATGAAAATGTTTAAAAATTTTTCTATTTAAAAAAATGAAAATTTTGAGCAGAATTAAGTTCATTTAAAACTAAAGCAAATCATTGAATAAACACAAAAAAAAAATAATCAAAAAAGTCCAGATGCATTTGAACACGTCCTCAAAAGTATCAGAAAAAAAAAAATAAAACATAAAAACTATAATTAATTGAGTAAACGAGATCGCCGGAATCCAGTTTATGATCACTCCTCGCTCTCGGAACGTTGCGTTCCGGAGGAGTCGCAACAAATTAATTCGAATGGAGGAGAACGCAGAGGGAGGGAATGCGAAGAATTGGGATGAAGATATTTTTTTTTTATTTAAAGAGGTCCGTTTCACGTCACTTTGTATTCGGGAGATGCTGCCGACTTTGTGGAGTTTTGATTGGATGAGCAATAAAAAGCCCAATTCGGAAACGGTTATGAATCTATTCCGATTATACGCATGCTTGGATGTGGATGGGATAACTCATTGTCACGTCCATTATCCATGGGATTTTAGGGGTTACGTTAGCGCTTACGGGCACATAAACGTGTGTGCATGCATGTGTGTGTTTGCATATACACTGTCTACCAATAAGTATTTGGACACCTGTGATAGAAAAGAAAAACTTTATTCAAAATCAATAGTTGGTAGAGCCTCCACGAGAGGCAATGACAGCGGGAACCCTCCGGGCATACTTTCCACAAGTCTTTGTTTTACAGCTAGTGGTATTGTCTTCCACTCGGCTTGGAGTAGACATACAAGTTCCTTCACCAATTTTGAACGGGTTGTACACCCCTTAATTCTAACCCCAACTCGTCCCAGAGGTTCTCGATAGGGTTCAGGTGTGGGCTCTGAGCAGGCCAGTCCATTCGATGAACTCCATTAGCACCATACCAAGCCTTGGTTAACCTCGAAACATGACAACTGGCATTGTCGTCCTGAAAGTATCAGGGGTCCAACCCGTAAAACTGCCACAGAGTATGAAGCACGTTGTCATCTAAAATAGTACAGTAGGCATAGGCGGTGAGCTGTGGTGTAGTACATTGCTGTTGTTATTTCAAAACATTTTATAACCCAAGTTAATTTATATCATCTTTAATTATAGTAAAATGTCACTGATCTATATTACAACATTCAAATATTGAACAAAAGACAAGGAAATATGCTAAAAAAATATTTAAAAAAAAATTAAAAACGCACTTCACGAGCAACGCCGAAAAAAAATTGCCAATGTCCAAGAGAACGCTGCATTCTTTTCCTTCCTTCTTTCTCTTCAGGCAACTCTATACTTTTTCCATTATCCTGTGCTGATGCTTTCGTTGTTCCATTGTCGTTTGCACAATGCGTCCTTTCCCGGCTCTGCCCAGAAGGACCGGGACTCCAAGGTGGTCCTGAATTGCCTCCTTGAGACCAATCACAACTCTCCAAAACTTGAAGTTTAAGTGCAATTGTTTTCACTGGCTACACCACACGCTTCATGGAATCGCGAAAAAAACTTGGGCATTCAACCCACAACGTGTGAGTGCGGCGAGCAAATCAGTTTCGCAAACTTTATGTCAAACATAGCTGCACTCTCATACTTACCATAAATGGGGACAAAGGGTCCCAGTCCATACCAGGAGAAACACCCCCAGACCATAATTCCAACTCTGCTGACTGTTGGCACAATGCATTTTGTTGATTTTGGGTACTTCAGATTGCTAGATATTTCCCTTAAGGATCGGCCACATTTGTGATACCCGATAATTATACCTTTCTCGAAATCAGAGCTTCGAACTGCACGGCATCTTGTGTACAACTAATGCCGATGCTGTTTACTACACGATTTATAACGTCGGAGGCCGTGATGTAACTCAGGACCGTAGATATCGTCATTTGCAGATGTCCAAATACTTATTGGTAGACAGTGTAAGATGAGCTTATGTAATCTGCTTAAAATATTTATTATTTTTGTGACATTCAGTTCTGTTTTGTCAAATTAAAATCCTTCATAAAATGGTGTTAATTTTGACAGTTTTGTGAACTTTAGAAAAACTTGGTACTTATTAAAATTCTTTTGCGTTTTCCTCATGCTATTTCCAAGATGTTGCTTTAGTCTGCTCTCAGTTCCTATAGTGTTGTTACACAACTAATTGTTAGGTTGCTATTTCTCTGGAAGTTTATAAAGACCCACTATGAGACTAAAGTTTTCAGGCTTTTGCACGATCTTGAAACATTAACGCATTATGTACGGGTACATTTCGCAGCGGAATTGTACCTGAATCGGGCGTTTTGCGCGTAAATTTAGTTATTCAGTTAAATCTCAATACTTAGAAAATTATTTAATTCTTTAACCAACTTTTCGTATTTTATATTGAAATATATAAGCAAATATTTAAATAGAAATATACAAATAACCATTTATATATATATATATATATATATATATATATATATATATATATATATATATATTTTTTAGTGGATAAATTTATAATAGTATAGTAAATATGAAAAATCAAATAGAAATAGTAGTATATAGTTTTAAATTTTTCGAATTATGTTATATATAAACATTTTTACATTATAAAAAATGAAAAGAGCAATCCTAAAACTAATAATCAAAAAACGAGCTTTTATTCGTCTAAATTTTTCAGAATTTAGACAATCAGAATCTATGTAGTAGACATGAATCTATGTAGAATCTATATATATAATGTACAGAATATGTATGGAATATTTATAGAATATATATGTATAGAATCTATGTAAGAATATGTATCATTCGGCTTCGTTTTCCTGTATATACCGTTATTTTTGTACAAAAAAACAAATCATGTTACACTAACTCGTATTAGTACGTGTCCCACACTCAAGTATCAATCGTCAGAAAACATACTATAGTCCATGTAAAATCTATTGGCGCTTCAAGGTCACACTTTCTCGTTTCCCCAGTCATCGGTTACTATGGTAGCGACCAAGAAGCATGTGCATTTACACTTATTTTCAGCACTTCAGTTGAGGATTTGATTCCAATACGTTCTTGCTTTTCTTTCTTCTCTTAGATATTTATTTTGCACTTATCTGATATTAGTCTCATTTTTTATCTTTTAATTCATTGTTTTATTTAAATTTTGCTTCATATTTATTTTAAATTTTTATTATTAATTTTTCACTTTATAAAATATTTCCTGTAATGGCTAGTTTTGATGTTAGAAAACAGTCCAAAATACTGATATTTAACGTATACAGATATTTGAAAGGTCTAGTTGAATCCAATCCAGTTGCTACAGTTTTGGAATTGTTTTCGCAAACTCAACAAGCAACTGCTGATGCCCGTGGTATTTCTAAAATAATTTGTGCCGATCCAGAACTGCGACAATATTAAAAAAAAATTTCACATAAAAGGCGCGTAACAGAATTAGATGATTTCGACAAAAGTGTTACCTTTTCTGCCTTTAAAATGCCGTTTAACTAAAAAACAGGAAATATTTTTTATTTAGTTTTTAAAGAAAAGTTTAACAATATGTATAAAAAGTTTATAATGAATCATAGATGTTCTTGTAAAAATACAAAAATTTATTTTAATTTAGAATTCTTACTAAAACATTAGGAATCTGTACCTTCTAAAGAAATTTTCACTTTCTAAAAATGTATCAACAGACCATAAATCTTTAAATACATAATAAAATTATACAAAATATTGTTATTGCATTAAGACCTCTTTCAATTCTTGTAAAATCATAAAATAATTAATACAGTGCAATTTTGGAATAGAAAGTTTACCTCCCCACACGATGCATGACACCCCTTAACACAGTGGGAAAAAAGAGTAAAGTCTTTCCCCAACTGTCGTTACCATAGTTACAGTTGGTCTTCGGGAAAAAATCAGTGACCTTGAAGTGCCTATAGAGTTTACACAGAGTATAGCACGTGACTCGCATACAGTGTGTTAATACGCACACAAAGTATAAAACTCATTTCTCCAGTCCTCCTGAATTCCAAAACACGGTTCTTCAGGAAATTTTCGATGACAGATACGGAAAAATTAAGAATCCGGTAACTGTGAATACAAAGAAAAAACAGTATTGGGAACAGTATTTAGGAATGAATAACATACCAATTGATTTGAACGATCAGTATTCAAACAAAAAAAGGAGGAAATGGTAGATCGAAATTCTATTCACATTTTTGCATTTTTCATGTGTATTATACATACATGTAAAATTCTAAATCTCTAGCTGAATTATGAGTAAACCAAACTCTTACTTCAAAAACTTGTAACACAGAAAAAGGCAGAAAAACAAGTTAAGTAAAAACTAAAATAAATAACAGAATTCCTCCTTTAAATGCAATCTACAACCTCTTGTCCTCCTGTTTTGAAACTTCGCAGAGAAGACACATTTACAGGCATACTACAGCGGTGCTCAATACAGAGAAAGCGAAATAAAATCAATAAACTAAAAGAATTAAGAACAATATTAGATGTACAAGGAACCAACAAATTATGCTGCAGTTTATTGAAACTATGCAGACAATATACGAATGATTAGGGAAATAACTATATGCATTATATCCAACACTGAGTAGAATATCTATTAAAGAAATTTTATTGATATTCTTTATTATAGTTACAAAGAATCACTACTAAAAGTCTATAAATTAGCAATAAAAATATTTCTGTAATCATTATTTACATAATTTCTGTAATCCTTATTTTACACAATTTCTATAATCCTTATTTTACACAATTTCTATAATCCTTATTTTACACAATTTCTATAATCCTTATTTTACATAATGTCTATAATCCTTATTTTACATAATGTCTATAATCCTTATTTTACATAATGTCTATAATCCTTATTTTACATAATGTCTATAATCCTTATTTTACATAATGTCTATAATCCTTATTTTACATAATGTCTATAATCTTTATTTTACACAATTTCTGTAATCCTTATTTTACACAATTTCTGTAATCCTTATTTTACACAATTTCTATAATCCTTATTTTACACAATTTCTATAATCCTTATTTTACACAATTTCTATAATCCTTATTTTACATAATGTCTATAATCCTTATTTTACATAATGTCTATAATCCTTATTTTACTTAATGTCTATAATCTTTATTTTACACAATTTCTATAATCCTTATTTTACACAATTTCTATAATCCTTATTTTACACAATTTCTATAATCCTTATTTTACACAATTTCTATAATCCTTATTTTACACAATTTCTATAATCCTTATTTTACACAATTTCTATAATCTTTATTTTACATATTTTCTATAATCATTATGTGATTGTTACATTATTGTTTATTAAAGTACAGAAATGTAAATCCAGGGGCCGTAAATTCTTTTAAATTCTCTTATATTTTACCTTAATAAGTGACTACCCTTTGGTTATCAACAAAATTAGGTAACACAAAGTACTTAGACTTGCTTTTTCTTTTGTGTTAGTTCAGGAAATCTTTTTGAAACTGTCTTCAGAAATATGCAATTTCATTACATCAGTGCCAAAACATTCATTAACAAATCCTTGCAAGCAAACTGTCAGTCTACTTGGTGATCATTGATTCCTGGAATACCTATAAAATTACATTGTCATCAATATTTAGGTTAGTCATTTGGTCCGAGTCAAATGATCCAGCTTAATTTATGAAGTTAAAAGCCAGTTGACAAAACTAGAGCCCTTATTCTTTTTAAAAATTTACAGCATTGAGTGTTCAGTTTTACTACTTTTTGTAAAACACTTCTTGGAGAAGCTAATTACGTGCAATTTTCGAGAACAGACTGCCTTCGATTGTAACTCTAATTTAGATCACTAGTCGAGTACCTTGTTACATGTCTGGTGAATGTCTTCGCACACGTGAGATAGTTTATCCGATCCTATAGCAAAGAAAAGGAGATGGATTGCAGGCTGCTGAGGTTACTCTTCGTCGAGTACCTTGTTACATGTCTGGTGAATGTCTTCGCACACGTGAGATAGTCTATCCGATCCTATAGCAAAGAAGAGGAGGAAATAGATTGCAGGCTGCTGAGGTTACTTTTAGGATTAAAGGAAAAATGTGGGTCGAAAGAAATTCTGCAAAAATTAAGGATTATTTTTGCTTAAGCTGTAAATAGAATTGCTTACTAAATTCGGACATTATGTTGACTATAATAGGATGTGGATGAACTTACAATTTCAGCATATTTCGACGTACCATATTCTTTTTAAATATTTAATCTACAAGCATGGATTTATGGTATAGTTAGAAATCTTAGGCCAATGGTTCTCAAACTTTTTTGATATTAGACGCCCTCACTGGACTAGATTTTACCACGTTTATTGCAAACTGGTGCTTTTATCTTCCCGATTTTGTTCTATAACTTTCTAGTTGCGTCTACTATAAAAAATACGATGGAATCTTTTCAATTTCAATACGAAATAAAGCACTGGAATTATTTTGTATTCAAAAATCAATGTACATTTGAACTGGCATAACGCTGAATGTGGTTTATTTCTTGCGATGAACACTTTGCGAGTTCACGAACACCATTCTGTCTAAGAAGGGAAATTTCGGTCTAAGACATCGATATAAAGAGCCAAAGTGGGCTGAACTAGAAAACTATGGAACGAAATCTTCGACAGATCACAAAAAACCTGGAAACATCTAAATCTAACGAGTGCACCGAATATAGAAAGAGTAAGAATCATTGACCTAAGAAATCTGCGTATACGATGAAGTATACTATGGAATCTATTCAATTTTAATATGAAATACAGAACTGGAATTATTTTGTATTTATAAATCGATGTATATTTGAACTGACATAAAGCTTAATGTGGCTAATTTCTTGCGATGAATACTTTGTGAGTTCATGAACACAGTTCTGTCTTAAGAAGTGAAATTTCGGTCTAAGATATCGTTATAAAGAGTCAAAGTGGACTGAACTAGAAAGTTATCGAACGAAATCGGGAAGATAAAAAACGACAGATCACAGTAAAAGCTAAAAACATCGAAATCTAGTAAGAGTGCCGAATATCGGAAAAGTTTGAGAATCATTGACCTAAGAAATCTGCGAATACAATAAAGTATATTGTGGAATCTGTTCCATTTTAATGCGAAATACAGCA
This sequence comes from Pardosa pseudoannulata, assembly GCA_032207245.1. Classification (NCBI taxonomy): domain Eukaryota; kingdom Metazoa; phylum Arthropoda; class Arachnida; order Araneae; family Lycosidae; genus Pardosa; species Pardosa pseudoannulata. Next base: position 50,682,021 of record CM063499.1, read on the forward strand.
CTGGAATTTTGGATTCATAAATCGATGTACATTTGAACTGGCATAAAGATTAATGTGGTTCATTTCTTGCGATGAATACTTTGTGAGTTCCCGGACACAAATGACTAGGAAGGGAAATTTTGGTCTAAGACATCGTTATAAAGACCCAAAATGGGCTGAACTAGAAAGTTATGGAACGAAATCTACGACAGATCACAAAAAACCTGGAAACATCTAAATCTAGCGAGAGCGGTGCCGAATATCGTAAAAGTTTGAGAATCATGGACCCAAGAAATCTGCATGTACTATAAAGTATACTATGGAATCTATTCAATTTTAATACGAAATACAGAACTGGAATTATTTATTTTACAGCATAAATACTGTTTTAGATTACGATAAAAATTGTCAACTTCAAAGTTTTTAGAAATTTTTTATCGATGTACTGATATACAGTTTTGTACCTGAGAGATTTAGCGTGATCCCTTGCCAAAAGAAAAAAAAAATTGGATTCAACCTTCGACGGCACAAGTAAACTGGAAAGTTAATTTTGGGGTTTCATGCAGCTCATTTACTTCGAGATAGCAGTAAATACGATTAAAATACAGAAACAAACTATACTTTGGTTAAAAAAAAAAAAAGAATCACAAAGCGAAAAGCCTGAAAAAGAAGTAAAAAATAAAATAAAAGTAAGCACTCCAGGCAAAGGAAGTGACCCAGATGATTTACCCCGAAAGCACGGGGAGGGGCACTAAAAATTACCATTTGAGCAGGGGCTGTTGCTAGCAGAGGGAGAGAGAGGGAAAGGGCTGGCAGATTACAATGACTCCGCAGTCACAGTCACGTACTTTTTAATGACCAAACAATAACGCGGGGAGGAAAAAAAAATTTATATATATGTATATCCATCTCTGTGATAGGTGGCATTAGGCCCCGCCTTAGCACGTACAAAGCTAATGGGGGTACAGTGTCGCATGTACATCCGGACCTTGTCGCCAATGACAGACACGTACACGTTTTGAGTCCGAACGGGGGGTTTTGTTGCACCACCCTACCTTAGCTGGTTGTAATTACCCGCCGCCGTTCCATTGTTAAAGCTCTGGGAATGGATCGATTATATGAGGTAGTCGGGTGGTGCGGAGTAAAGCGGCCTAAGTCGGTGAAAGTGATACGCGCGGTGTGGCGTAGAGATGGGTTTCTTTTTTTTTTCCAGGCTTTCCGTGACCTGTCGCTCTTTTTATCTTCACGATTTCGCTTCGATAGCTTTCTCGTTGAGTCAACTTTGGCTACTTTATAACGATGTCTTTAGAGAAATTTGCGTCCGTGAACTCGTAAAGTGTGTTCATCGAAAGAAATAAGCCACATTAAGCTTTATACCAGTTCAAATGTTCATCGATTTATGAATACAAAATAATTCCAGTTCCCAGTTCTGTATTTCATATTAAAATAGAATAAATTCCATAGTATAGCTTATGGTATACTTATAATTCTTAAGTCAATGATTCTCAAACTTTTCTGATATTCCAAGCACTCACTAGATTTAGATGTTTCCAGGTTCTTTTTTTTTTTTTTGACAGTCGTTTTTTATCTTCACGATTTCGTTCACTACCTTTGTAGTTCAGTCTACTTTGGCTCTTTATAACGATGTCTTAGACTGAAATTTCACTTCTTAGAATAGTGTCCCTGAACTCGCAAAGTGTTCATCGCAAGAAATAAGCCACATTAAGCTTTATACCAGTTGAAATGTATTTAATTTTATGAATACAAAATAATTCCAGTTCTGTATTTCATATTAATACTTTGTGGTATAAGCAGATTTCTTAGGTCAATGATTCTCAAACTTTTCCGTGCACTATTTGCGTACTCACTAAATTTAGATGTTTCCAGGTTTTTTTTTTTAACAGTCGTTTTTTATCTTCACGATTTCGTTCGCTACCTTTCTAGTTCAGTCCACTTTACCTCTTTATAAGGATGTCTTAAACCGAAATTTCCCTTCTTAGACAGAATTTTGTCATTGAACTCACAAAGGGTTCAATTCAAGAAATAAGCCACATTAAGCTTTATACCAGTTCAAATGTATTTCAATTTATGAATACAAAATAATTCCAGTTCTGTATTTCGTATTAAAATTGAATAGATTCCATAGTATACTTTATCGTATAAGCAGATTTCTTAGGTTAATGATTCTCAAACTTTTCTGACATTCGGCGCACTCACTAGATTTAGATGCTTCCAGGTTTTTTGAGGTTTGTCGTAGATTTCGGCCCATAACTTTCTAGTACAGTCCACTTTGGCTCTTTATAATAACGATGTCTTAGACCGAAATTTCACTTCTTAGAATAGTGTCTGTGAACTCGCAAAGTGTTCATCGCAAGAAATACGCCACATTAAGCTTTATACCAGTTCAAATGTATTTCAATTTTTGAATATAAAATAATTCCCGTTCCGTATTTCGTATTAAAAATGAGTATATTCCATAGTACACTTTATCGTATAAGCAGATGTATTAGGTCAATGATTCTCTAACTTTTCCGATATTCGGCGCACTCACTAGATTTAGATGTTCCCAAGTTTTTTTGTGATCTGTCGTAGATTTCTTTCCATAATTCTCTAGTCAGCCAACTTTCCTCTTTATAACGATGCCTTAGTCCGAAATTTCACTTCTTATACAGACTTGTGTCCGTGAACTCGCAAAGTGTTCATCGCAAGAAGTAAGCCACATTAAGCTTTGTCAGTTCTAATGTATATTAGTTTATGAATACAAAATAATTCCAGTTCTGTATTTCGTATTAATACTTTATGGTATTAGTATATTTCTTAGGTCCGTGATTCTCAAACTTTTCAGTGCACTATTCGAGTACTCACTACATTTAGATGTTTCGAGGTTTTTCTTTGATCTGTCGTTTTTTATCTTCACGATTTCGCTTGATACCTTTCTAGTTCAGCCCACATTTCCTCTTTATAACGATGCCTTAGACAGAAATTTCACTTCTTAGACAGAATTGTCTGTGAACTCTCAAATTGTTCATCGCAAGAAATAAGCCACATTAAGCTTTATGCCAGTTCAGATATACATACATTTATGAATACAAAATAATTCCAGTGCTGAATTTCGTATTAAAATTGAATAGGTTCCATCGTGTGGTTTATGGTATATATAAGATTCTTAGACCAATGTTTCTCGAACTTTCCCGATATTAGACGCTCTCACTGGATCTAGATTTTACCAGGTTTATTGCAAACTGGCGCTTTTATCTTACCGATTTTGTTTTATAACTTTCTAGCTGCGTCTACTTTAGCTACTTTTATAAATATGCCTTTATATCTATTTGTGTCCTCGAACATAAGCATTCATCACAAGAAAAGAGCAGCATTAAGCGAACAAAGGCATTCTAGTGTTGTATATCGTATCAAAATTTGAACATTTCTTTAAATTTATAAATTTATCACATACGTAAAAATAACATTTTTTATCATTCCTTTAACCATCTATTTAATCATTTGTTATTTTAAATGAAGTATCGTCTGCCTTATTTTCATACGTTTTATCACTGAACTTAGATATTACGTAAATAATTTTCTTTTATATTTGGTTTAAATAATAGATTAGGTACATATGTGATAATTTTAAATTTAATCATGGATTACATTTTGTTGAAATGAAAATTTTATCACCGGTATTAACAACAAATTCTATCTACCTCTAGAGTGTAGTGAAAATGATAGTTTCATTCCTTTACTTCCATTAATTACTGAAAAAAAATAGGGAAGAACGATAATTTCGATGTAGCTAAGAAAGCTTTGAATTATCTTTCTAAATGCATTAAACTTGATTCTAAACTGCGTTCACAGTATAGGGAGCCTGTGGAGAAGTATGAAGTTAAGCAAATTATTGTGTATCAGATAATTCTCAGCCAAAAAAGACAAACCATTTTTTTACCTGCCTCATGGGGAACTTTACAGTTCTGTAAAATTAAAAATATTAAAATTAGAAAATAATGCAGACGATATTTAAGTAATTTAAAATAAGAAATGATTCAATGAGATGGTTAAAGGAATGACGTCATAATGCTAAAAATGTTATTTTTACCTATTTATTATGTGATAAATTGATAAATTTAATAGCCTGCTCTTAACCGTGGAAAATAAGGATTGAAATAATGGCATTAAAAGCTCGAAAAGGATAAGAAGGGCTGGATTTCGAACGTTGCTAACCCTAATTCACCAAGTATACAATATGGATGCCTCTATCCCTTTCAGGTCCAACCGCTTCATAAATTCGAGGACAGATAACATAGGCTATTATTGTATAGGGAATTAAATATATTTTTCTTATTTGATTTACTAGAAAGAGAAGGGAAGACTGTTACAGAAAAGTAAACATTTTATGCTCAAGTCTAGTGCACTGAGTTTATTTTAAAAGTACTAAAAACGTAAATCATCTTCCGTGCTGAGTAACTTAACACTTAAAAACCCGAATAGGTTTAGTAAATAAAACAAAGCTCACCATAAAGCGTTGTTTTGTATCCGCTTTTCACATGAACTGTAGTGCCAGTCGAGGAAAAGTTTTACTGAGTAATTAATTTCTAACCAGCGTGAATAAGTACCCGAGGAAATCTTGCTGAATCCAAGCATTCAGTGTTTAATGCATGTTATCTGTGCCGCATTGATTTCCGTTCTTTAATTAGTGTCACAATCAATAAGCGATTTAGATATCTTTTATAGTTCTTAAAGTGACATGGCGTGAAGAAACGTGCCCCTAAATGCCAGTCAGTGGCAATTAAAGAGTTGCCACGAGGCAGGAATTGCTCTTGCTTTAAATTCCAGTCCCGTGGAACTATCTGTTGTTTAGGGTTGTGTTAATTGACATCTGTGATTGACTAACAGAGAGGATTTTTCTTTATTATAACATTGCTGATGACATGTCATTAAATCGGTTATATTGTAATGCAAAGGCTCTAATCCAAATCTCTTCTTTTAATGTCAGTATGTAATTCCTAGGGATGATGGACAATCAATATTGATTAAAAGAACCATTTTGTGAGCGATTAATTAAATAATTCGATCCAAGCCAATTAGAAAAAAGCTAGTATTAATCATACAGTTGATATTAACTTATAACTCTGTCGAATCTGTCATTATAGATTGCAGTAGATAATATATTAGTGTACATTAAAAAGTAAAAATTTTGCGACTAGATTTGGTGAATTTTCGAAGAGACATCGAATTTTCTGGTAGTAGGGAAAATTTATATGTTCTAAGGTCACAGTTACAGTTGTCATGAAAGCTTGTTGCTATTGGCCCTTACTCTGGATGTTGTGGTTCGGTTCGAACCTTCGTTTGGCTTCACTTTGACGTCAGCTTGATCGCTTGCTCACACAATGGTTGCAAGCCGACGTCAAAATAACGTCACAATGAAGGTTCAAACCAAACCGCAACTACCAGAGTAAGGGCTTTAGAATCCGTTGAGCTTACTCTAGACATTTCGAGTCAGTTTGAACGTTCGTTTTGCGACAGTCAGCTTGCGAACATTCTGAGAGCAAATGATCTAGCTGACATCAAATTGACGTCCCAACGAACGTGCAAACCAACTCGCAACGTCCAGAGTAAGCCCCTGCTTGAAGAACAATGACCTAGCCTAACTGATTCAGCAAGGTTTGATAGTAATTATTTTATTTAGATAAGCGTTGTTTTGATACGTCAAACTAAATTAACTAAAGATATGACCAAGTAATTAGTAATATAGCCACTTATTAAGTTTCAGACCGGTCAGCCAGATTTTACGATGTTTGATAAATTCATTTAAACTCAAAGTGAATCTTTTTCAATGGACAGACAGTCCAAGATGGGCCCTTGCCTTCCTCAGAATCGAATTCCAAGCTCTTCTGTCCCTGGCCATGGACATCCAGTTAGTAATTTTTAAGTCTTAAGTCTGATTCCAAACGAGCCACCTAAGTTTAGGTCTTCCTCTTTTTCGCGTGCCAAATGGTCTGGCCGAGAAGATCTTTTTAGGTACACGATCTTCTTCCATTCTGCACAGATATCCTTCACATTTAATTCTCTGAATCCTTACATATTGTACTATATCTAGATCTTTGGAAGATTTATAGAGTTCAGAGTCGGTTCTTCTTTTCCAAGTATTATGTTTTATGCCACCAAAATACTTCTCAAAATTTTTCTTTCAAAGACAGAAATGATATTTTTTACTTTTTCTGTCATTGCCCAGGTCTCAGCAGAATAAGTAAGAATGGGCCAGATTAAGCTTTTGTAAATTTGGATCTTCGTTTCTCTGCTAGTGAAGTTAGACTTCAAGTATTTTTTGAGTCCGAAAAAACAACGGTTAGCATCTGTGACTCTACTGCAGATCTCAGGCATTAAATCATTCAGAAAATGTATTAAAAACACAGCTAAAATATTGCCCATCTTAGATCTGCAATTTTATATAAATAAATAAATAAAAGCAAGCAGATACATCTATGAAATGTTGGAGTGTAACTTGACTAACGCGAGAGGAGCCAATATCACCAGTTTTGTCTTTCTGGATAAACCGAAACAGTAGAAAAGATAATTTTATGGAGCTTTTTTATGGATGTTATTGGAGTATAATTAGTTAATGAACATTTAGATATTATCCTATTTTGATATTAATCGAAAGTTAGACATACTTTACGAAATTCTACACATAAAGGGCAACGAGATAAAAGCCTTTTCTTGGGCTACCTTAAAATTTTGTTGATAGAAAGCATTTGATTCCCAACAATTTTTATATGAGAGTGGCTGTTTGCTTGTGTATAACACTGTCGTAGTTTTAAATACCCATTATTAAGTCAAATGTTAAAAAAGAAGAATATCAAGATTGGCTTGATAACTTCACTTGGAATATTCTGTGTACATTACCACCATAGGACTTGGTCACTGGTTAAGTAGTTAGTCTTCCATGCTCTCCAACTTTAACTCGATCCATGCGATTTGCCATTTTGTTGCTTGCTTTATGTGGAATAATTTTTTGACCATATGTTGCTGAGTGACATCTTTATACGGGAGCTCATTATGAAGGTGAAAACGGCCGTCGTCTTTTCATAAGGACGAGGTCATTCTTAGGATTTTTTTTGGAGGCTAACATATTTACATATATAACGTTACCTCAAATGTTTGACGCACGTGATTTGCCATTTAGTTGCAAACCACAAAAACACAAAGATTGTTACCATAATGCAATCGAGATTGTCACAGACAAGTACCAAGTCATAATGACGTTAGATGGGGGTATTTATGGTACCAAATTCCCATATCTGGCAACTTTCGACGACATTATGACTCAGAAGTCACTTGTGGTATATCTCGATTGCAATATGATAACAACCAAACATTTTTAACAATACTTTAAAGACCTGTCTCATCAAAGTCGTTTAACTGCTAACCGCGATTAATATCTATTTAAACGGAGAATTGTGTCCCCTAATTGGTTGCCGCCATAGGTTAACTCGTTGAATACCGCGTAATTTTCAGAAATCTGGCCTAAAACGACAATTTGATTTAATCACATATTAAAAACTTATTTGTGGACAGAAATCCTGAATTAATTTACTTTTCTAAAGCATTGATTTTTTGTTCTTTTCCCTGAAGCCATCTATCGATATTAGCACTGATATACTACGAGTTTATTCGTAGCTGCACAAAAATGGCAAGTAAACACAGTACGAGATAACTCGTAGTTGGAGTTCTAGAAAAGAACGCAATCTACGTAAGTTATCTCGTAGTTGGCAATCAACATGTTAATCACGGTTAAACGACTTTGTAGACGGCCTTAAGTAGCAGTTTTATATATGATCATACGAGGAAGTATAACACCAATTTATTGCAGCCTAGTGCAGAATCGCCACGAGATTTCCTTGCTGGTTAAGCCTTTTACACGTGTCACATTGTCTAGAGCGTTTATTTGAGCCAAGCAAGTTGCCATCCGACTTTAAAAAAAATGACAAGAAAAAAAGGGAAAGCTCGTCTTTCCAATCCAAACACACTTTTACCCCTTTCTTCCCTCGGAAAACCAGCAAAGCAGAAACAATGATTGCATTTCTTTTTATTTATTGGTTGATGTCGTGTCCCATCCCTGCGCGCATGGATAGACAGAAAACGGTAATTTTATTTTATTTTTTTCACTTTCTTTCTTTCTTCCGTCGTTCATTTCCCCCGTGCCATTGGGAACGGAACACAATGAGTAATTATTACGTAATTTAATGGCGACTGCATGTGCGCGTAATTCTTTATTCACACAGTCAGCCAAGTGGAACGCTCCAATGGCAAAGCTTGGACGGTTTCCGCCAGCTCCTGAAAGCTGACGAATCGCGCGACGTCTTTAACTATGCCTTAACCCAGTGGTTAGGGCTAAATAATAAGTTTATTCTTTTTCCACTTTTTATGGGGTATATGGCTGACACCAAAAAACTGACTGGGTTGGCTGACTGTTTATGTATGAAATTGGCTTTGGGATAGGGGGGGATTAGTATCGCTGTGTAATCGCTGCTGGTGGAAAACGTCCTCTGAGGAATTGATGTGTTTTTATGGGCAATTTTCGAACTGGTTGAGAGTTTGTGTCAATGCAAATGGTTGAGTTGTTAGAAAGGAGTTAATTTTTTTTTATTAAGGTTGAATTTCTTTTTCTGATAGTAAATACCTTATCATGCGTTAAACTCCAACGTTAAAAAAGCAAGGGATTCACTTGACGATTCCTTTTCCTGATCAATTAAGGATCGTAATTTTCATATAGCAGAATATTTATACGAATTTACTTGAGTTCAGTATGGCACGTTATAAGGCTGATCCTAAACTGAATTCCTTGAATGAGAAAGTAAGGGATTCAGTTATATTCCTTTTCCTGCTTATTTCAGGATCATAATTTTCATGTGCAGATTTCATATATCATATGTTAAGGCTGATATATAAGTGTTTCAAATATATTTTGTCCCAAAACAATGAATACGAAACTTTGCAATCCCTTAGTTTAATCTTACTCCTAAGTGTTGTACGCTAAAAATATAGTTTTCAAATTTGTCAGAAATTGAACGAAGGGGCTTACTCTGGACTTCGGGAGTCGGTTCGAAGGTTGTGACGTCAGCTTGATCGTTTGCTAGCAAAATGTTTGCAAGCTGACGTCAAAGTGACGTCACATCGAGCGTTCGAACCGAACCGCAACTTTCATAGTAAGGGCCCAAGTACCCTAAACTTTTGAAAGACTAATCAGCGTTTAACTATCATGGAATTATAAAGTAGTTAAATGATGTATTTTAACATGATATAAAGGTGATTTTAGACAGTTATAAACAGTGAACTTGCACTTAACCGGTTATAAAATACTTGGGCCGGTCACACCCAAATCGTTCAAAGGGCTACCCGCGATTAATCTCTGTTTAAACGTAGAATTGCGCCTCACCATTGGTTGGCGCCATGGGTTAATGGCGGTTAATCATTAAACGACTTAGATGAGACCGGTCCTTGGTATTTTATCGGCAATTATCTTAATCAACAATGGTGTTAAGATAACATACTACAAAAAATCCAAATTGCGGTGTTTTCATATTGTTATATACACATCCGCATGCAAACAGATCAGGCTACCCATTTAACCCTTTGAAGAGCACCATAGAAACTGTTTGGTTTTCGATAAAATTAGTTTAAAAATGTTATCTATGGATCTTTTAAATATGACGTATATGAAAAAAAAATTATATTACTTGAGGAATAAGCAAGTGGTAATTTGATTGCGCAATCACCCCCTTGGAACAGCATGAAATTGACATATTTAATAAAATTGAAAAAATAATTAACTATTTTTATTAGAAAGGTGTATAAATCAAATAGATAAGAAATTTGTAAATAAAGTTTTAAATCGGTATTTTTATTTTAAAGTCTTAATTTTTAGAATCTGGTTTTGATAGAGCCTGATTCTAAAGGCTTTTTTTTTGATAGGAATAATTAAGATGGAAGAAATTAAGTGTCAACAGTTTAATGGATCAAAAAATTGAAAATCAAAAACTTTTTTCCTATATAAATCAGAAAAAAATTTTAACAGCCGGTATATTATATATACCAGTGCTCTTCAAAGGGTTAACGGTAGGCAAAATTCAATTTCATTTGATAGAATTATCAGCCAATGGATTGTCTAGTATTAACTATATTGTATAAAAGTAACAGTTGCACAGTAGTTTATCCTTTTTTTTATTTAAAAATGACATTAAAAATATCAATAAAATAGTAACCAAATAACTACAGAGCCGAGTTATGGTTGTATGCTGTTCTTAGAATCTCATTGCTGGCATGGATATTTGTATCTGTCCTTAATTAGCTTTAACACTAAACATACCAACACTTAATACATACCTATTTCTACCATAGCCGGTCAAATGACCGGACTTTATTTTTTTCTGATTATAAATGTATGAAATATGAAGATTGGAAGGAAATAGGCAAATAAACTTTATTATAATTAAACAAAATTGTATATTGTCAATTTTTATGTATTGCAAACACAAAGAATAAGAATTTTTAATTCATTACCCATCGCATTTTTTACATAAACCTTATGGGTCATTTGACCCGTTATATGGTATGTTTAGTATTAAACAGAAAAGTACTGGTCTCATTAGCCCTAGTTTCGAAAAATCACAGACCGTAGCACTTACAACCAACCAACCAATCAAGGTCAATCAACCAACCAACCAATCAACCAACAATTTGCACTCCATTCGAAGTAATCATTCACTGCTCTGGTTTGAAATACGCACTTATGATATTATCAAATATTGTCATTGTTTCCATGTGACAGATGTTTCTGGATAACACATTTTGTGTGTTAGATTTCAAGAAAATATTTTGCTCTGAATCAACCCTATCACGTGTACGAAAAAATGCTTACATGTTTAACACATTGACGGACAGTAGGAAAAAGTAAAGTTCCATAATTAACACCATATTTTTTGTAATTTTTAGAATATTAGAAGTATGGTTTTATTCTTTCTGCTTAAATAAATTTAATTTTGATTAATTCAGCAACTTTAATTAGGTTGCGGCTATAACCGTCATGGCGGCAGCGACTCCAGATACTAAATAATGGGACGATGGCAGCTATAACAGCAAAAATTTAAAAACGCAAATCACAGATTTAATGGATCAAATAATCAATTTTTGTGTGCAACATAGAATTTTTGGGAGTTTTACACGGAATGTTAGCCCATATTCAAACAAAAATAAATTACAAAATAATTTATTATAATTTTATAAATTATTACACATTATTTTCGGTGTAGAAAATGAAAGGGTGGAAAACTACATTCAACATAAAAAATCGTTTTTAAAACAGAACACTAGTCTTCTACTTGTACGCCGGTAAATTGCACATTTGTGCCTCTATAGCCGTAGTGTCTAAAATGACAATGTGCCGCTATAGCCGTAGTGTCTAAAAATGACATTATGCCACTATAGCCGTAGTTTGTGTACTAGATCCTGGACTTAATTGAAAACTGTCCTTGTGCTGGAGCCAGAGCATCTGAGACTTTGTGAGACTGTTGAGAGAAAAGACTTGGTGAAATGATTGTGAATAATTACAGTGCCACACGTGTGACCATTAGCGGTACCGAAAAAGGCAATTAAGTTGTTTGGGTCGGCTGATTTAAAGACAGCTTTTAGGCCACATATGGAAACGAAACAGCTGATTCAGGCGGGAAGTAACCGCAAGATTGCATCATTCTGCTTCTGGATATTTCCCGAAGAATCGCGTAAGGGAACCCGGGACCGCTATAAAAGAAGAGTGGCGGTGCCAAGACGGGGCTTTTTCTTCTTGAGGCTTCTTCTTGAGAGTTGCTTTTGGAGCTGTTGTGTGGAGCTGTTGCGCTCGTATCTCCGATTTCTGGAGTTTGCTTGATTAGAGACCGCCAGCGTCTCTGTTTGCTAAGAAGTCGACCTTCGACTTTGAATCCCATTCCCGTTATTTTACTTTTTTTTTTTACTTCGTACATAGAAGTAGGTAGCCGAGAGTCACCCTTGCTCTCATTTTGGATCGTCTTGCATCCCAAGTTTCCTTCACGAACCCCATCATGATACGCACTCTGAGCTTTCGAACCTTGGTGTGAAAGCCAACTGTACCAATCGTCAGCCCGGAGGTGATAGATTCAGCGTTTATTACCGGCACTAATTAGAGAACAATTCCAGTGGTTGAGAAGCCCTAGCCACACTGTATCCAGTACCCACACATCCTTATTGTGTGAATGTCATCTCAGCACGAGATCCCAGAATATGTACATAGCTGTACATATTTTATTCACCTGAATAAAATATTTAGTCTAGATTAAACAGTTTTCTAGCCTGTTTCATTGATGGCTTCGCCTACCATATCTCCAGTGCGTTACAATAATATATATATATATATATAGTAGTTTATTCACAAGCACTATCACATGCAATATTTTAAAATTAATGTGAGATTTGCTTTAGTATTTTACTAGAGATTTTGTTAATATCAACGGATAATGTAATCGACGCGCATCGTAGCTGATTGGTCATGCTTTTATCAAGCAACCTGTTGCGACACTTTGTTTTTACCAGGTTTAATTTGGGGAAAAAAAATGATTCGCAGCGATAAGTAGTTCCGAATGCTGATGTAATGCACATTGCCAATAGTCCAAAGAATATTTTAAAGATTTTCTCAAACTTTTGCATGTATGAGAATCTAGTATTGAATTCTTTAAGTAATTTTGCGATTTCAGTAGAATATTTGAAGAAGTTTGTATGGTCACTTTTATAGTCATTTAATAATGGGAAATGAATCAAATTATCCGACCGTAATTGATTTTCATAAAGCTGAAGCTTTGTTACAAAGGATTTTATATCTGATTGATAACAATCAGTTAACTTATTTTCACCTTGTAACTTCTGATTTAGTTCATTCAGTTTCATTGTTATATCTGTTAAAAAACATAAATCTTGAAGCCATTGATCATCCAAAAGTTCACTTATATTATGCCAATATTATTCATGAAAGTTTTAATTTCTTCTCTTCGTTTCCAAATTCGAAATAGGCAATTTCCGTGACTTAACCCTCTAAGCGGTTCGCACGTACAATTCCACCAAACCAATGACGTCTTCAAAACGTACAATTTTCGACCTTCCAAAACGCTCTGAAAATGGATGTAATGTACATTTTTGCCAGTGCTTTCCCCCATGGAGTTTTGCGGTAGGATGTAACGATCCGTTACATGACCCCAAAACGAACAAGGAGCCCAAAAGGTGACCTTTCGTCGTGGACTCACGATTAGCCTATAATAGACCCAGGTGGTCTAAACACCGTAATTGAAACGGTGCGTCGCCGGCTCCGAACCGTCTGGCCATTGTAACCTGTTGAATGGACCTTTACTGTGTACATAATTGAGTGCACCTTGCCGCCCATTAGCGGTTACAAAAAGACCATTAAGTTGGTTAAGTTAATGAATCTGAGAACTGCTACATCTGGAAAACAGGACAGCTGATCGGAGACTTGGGAGTGACCGCAAGATTGCGTCACCCTGGCTCGGGAAGTTTCTCGAAGGACCGAGAAGTGTATTAGTGTGGGTATAAAAGAAAAAGACCGGACTAGAACGGGGGCTTTGCTGTGTTTCTTCTCTCGAGGCTTCTACCTGCTAGAGCCTGGTCGATCGAGGACCGCTCGTATCTCCGTGTCTGGAGTTTGTTTTTTTAGAGACCGCCAGCGTCTCCGTTGCTAGATAGTCGAACATTCGACTTGGGAATTCCTTCCCCGTTATTGCTGATTGATAGTTAACTTCTTGCATAGAAGTAGTCAGCCGAGAGTGACTTTGCACTCTAATTTTGGATCGACTTGCATCCTGTGTTTACTTCACGAATCCCAGCGTGATACGCACTCGGAACCTCCGAACCTGCTGTGAAAGCCAACCGCGCTAATCGACAGACGGAGTGATCGAGTCAACATTAGTCCCAGCACTAATCAGTCCAGCTTTTGTGTTTTAAGCCCTAGCCATACTGTTCCGGTATCCCACGCATCCTTGTATGTGCATATTATCTCTGTACGAGATCCCTGAATGTTATCGTTTATTGAATTTGTACATATCTGTACATAGTTTATTCTAGTGAATAAAATATTTAGTCAAGAATACCTAAATTTCTAGCTGTTTCATTGAAGGCCTCGCCTACTTTACTTCCAGTACGTTACAAGGAGGATCAGATCGATTGTTTAGGAACTGCACCCCTCTTTGACTGATATTTATTGAGAGATGCACCTCTACCCCCTGAGGCACAAAGACGCTGATAGCTTTTCATGGCTTTGTAAATCTCTGTTTCGAAGTATTTCGTTTGCGGTGACAGATTTATCTCTAATTGCACCATTTAACTATCTTCGATGACTTTCGTAACAAAATATAAATAAGTCTCTCAAAGAATATTTTATTTGTACTTTTAGAATCCAGTATTTCTTATGAGATGATCTTCGAGACTTGGTGCGCTTTATGTGTATTAAAAATTAACAATCTATAACATCTATTTATATATCTATTAATAACCGGAAGTAAAGGGACAATAACGAGGGTGGGTTTCTCGTATTCCATTCTAGTCGACAAAGGGTGAAGGAAAAAATCATAGAACGTTTTGGCCACTGACACAGTAAACCTTTAGCGTATTTTTGGGGGCATATATTCCTCGATGTGTTTCACTCGGAGGGTTAACTACCCAATTTTAGTATAGTAAATGAAATTGCCGTAATCAGATTCGAGTTCACTAAGATATTCTTGAAATTGGCGATGCCTCAATGAATTGTTTTTAATTGAATTAATCATTGACATTAGTTTCTGGATGACTTATTTCTTGTGTACGGTTTCAAGACGATATTTTGCTCTGAATCAACCTTATCACGTGTACGAAAAAATGCCTACAAGTTCAAAAGAAACAATTTACTTCACGAAGAACAATGTACCGTGTTTTTCTATTTTTTCACTCTTTTATTACCACCGTCCTACCTGTTTTGAAATGCGGTTAACAATATCATTCTGTTTTAAAACCCATTTATTGCTTTGATGAAAGACTTCCTCGAAACTGCACTTTATAACCGCATCTCAGAGGAGAGATGTGAGTCCCCGATAAGACGAGTATTTTGATGGATGACCCGGCCATGTAAACTCGATTCTCCCTCCATCCCTTGTTTCGAATCCAGATCCGTCTCCCGATAAAGAGTACACCCTATCGAAGAAGAAGAGTTGTTCTTTCCCCAATCTTCATCAATCCAAACATCAATCGGACGTTGTACGCGATGAAGATTGAAACTTTATCGATGCAGATAACCACATGATGTTACAGATGAAAACTTTCCTTGTTTTTTTCTTATCTTATGTGGTTCCGGTGATGGATAAGGCAGCCGAAAGAAGATGAGTAAAAAAGTAAATGAGGGAATTTTGTTTCTGTTTGTATTTATTATGCGTTTGAATCATTTATTGTGCTATCTCACTCCATAGAGAGGATAAGTGGTTACGTAGTGTATTCATATTTGATAGTCAGAATGAATTTTGAAGGGATATCTGCCTGTATACTATTCGGAGGTTTGAAAAGGGACTTCTTTAATTTATCACATCTTGCTTTTTATTGTATTTTACCATTGTAATCTTCAGCAATCTAGAACATCAATCGGGCACTGTACGCAATGAAAATTGAATCTTTATCAATGCAGATAATCACACAATGCTACAGATCAAAATTCTCCTTTTTTATCGTATGTGGTTCCAGTAAAGGAAATGTGGAACAAAGAAGTCAAAAGTTGAGTGAGTGAGGAATTTTGTTTCTGTTTGTATTAATACCAAATTGAATTATATATTTATCTCATTCCATAATCATGTATTGTGCTATCTCATTCGAGAGATAGGAAAATTGGTTATGTAGTGGTGCAATATCCTCAAGTGCCTGAAGAAGTTTAGTACATAAAGAAAAATGTAAAATCCAAAGTATTTTATGGAGTACTTTGTTTCTTTACATACTAAACTTGGGCAATGTCAAATTATTTAACCCACGGGAAAGGTTCATTCGTTAGTTGCCGAAACCTAAGAACATCGAAAACCCTATTGGATGATTGAAAATTATCCCTATTATCTTAACCCCTTCCGGTAAAATGACGAGTCTAGCTCGTCATTGGTTTTTCATTCCATACCGCACAATGACGAGCTACACTCGTCATGCGATTAAAGTTACTGTTAAATATGATAATTAATTTAGTTTAAAATTTCTAGTGTACTGAATTTGGCAACACTTTTATCACTTGTGAAAATCACAAGTCACTATTGCACATTGTTTACTTGGTACAAGTCATTGCCAAATTAACACTTTGACTGCCATGGCTATCATATGTGATATCCAGTGATATTTCCGTTGAGACACTGGCTATCCGATATGATAGCCATGGTGTTTTAACACTTCAGGCCATGGCTATCAAAGATGTTATCAGTTACATGAAAATCGTATTGGAGTTTGATTGTTGGGCTCCCTACGATGTGTTAGGTATACGTGGTTTGCGCAAATTGGTATATGTGACGATTTTATGATCTAAGTTTTATGAAAAATTAAATATTTGGAACATGCAACAAAAAAGGGAATATATATAAATAGAGAGAGTTTGTTTTAAAATATTGTTTGTTTTGAAATATTGTTTTTATATATAGTTTTATGTTGAAAAAATACAAATTACACAAAAAGAAAGTTTGGCCCCGTTGTGAACATTTGCAATTTTGGCTTGGCAGTCAAAGTGTTAATGAGTCAGAATAAAAGAAAACCTACTAAGAAATGCCGTGTGTGTTACAAGAATCAAATTAAAAGTGAGACTACTTGGCGGTGTAAACAATTAAGAATTCCTTTGCACTTTGTTTTGAAAAATACCACTAGCTTGAAGACTATTATCTGTATACCTTATTAATGTTTTGCTTTGATATTTTCTTAATTTTACTGTTTCTGATATTATTTAACACTATGTAAAAAGTGGATTTTAATTAAGAATATGTAAGAATTGTAAAATGAAACAAGTTTTTAAATAAAAATTAAATGGTTATTTCATGCACAGTTTTTCTTTATTAAATCATACCGGAAGGGGTTAACCCTGTTGGTTGCATAAGACAACTTGCTGCCTAATGGGCTGATTTTCATTCCCATGTATTTCACCGTACTTTTATAAACAAAATTCGATAAAGCATTCTCCAAATTGAAATGTAGAGTTAATTATGAACAGAGTTTTCGATGTTCTACCATGATTTTTAATATTCAAAATTTTGGCTTTATCGTAATTGAGATACGGTCCATCAAGCTTCGCAGCTATAGAAAATAGTTTAATGCATTGTATGCGGGACACGTCCTAGTACGTTTTCTGGTGATTGATACTTGAGCGCGGGTCACGTACTAGTGCGGTTTCTGGCGATTGATACTTTGTGACGCGGGTCACGTACTAGTACGTTTTCTGGCGACTGATACTTCAGAGCGAGACACGTACTAATACGGGTTAGTGTAACAACATGATTTGTTAGTGGGTACAAAAATAATGGAAAAACAGGAAAACGAAGCTGAATGTCCTTGTCTACTACATGGATTCTGGAAAAATTTAGACAAACAAAAACTAGTTTTTACATCATGTGATGTGGAACCACAGAACGGGAAGGTTGATTAAAAAAATCAATTTAGATTTAAAATTAACTTTTTATTTATTCTTGCGAAAATGATATTATATATATATATATATATATATATATATATATATATATATATATATTTGTTTGTTTGTCTATTTATATATTTGTTTATATATTTCAGTATAAAATACGAAAAGTTAATAGATAAAAAATTATTTAATTTTTAACCAACTTTTCGTATTTTATATTGAAATATATAAACAAATATATAAATAGAAATATATAAATAACAACCATAAGAATTTTGTAAACAAAAAAATATATTTTTTTAGTGGATAAACTTATAATAGTATCGTAAATGTGAAAAATCAAATAGAAATAGTAGTATATAGTTTTAATTTTTTCCCGTTCTGTAGTTCCTGAGCAACTAATGTAAAAACTAGTTTTTATTTGTCTAAATTTTTCCAGAAGCTATGTAGTTTACAAGAACATTCGGCTTCATTTTCCTGTACATACCGTTATTTTTTTGCTCACAAACAAATCATGTTGTTACACTAGCGAGTACTAGTATGTGCCCCGCGCTCAAGTATCAATCGTCATAAAACGTACTATTACGTGTCCCACGCTCATGAATTGTCAAAAAACGTACTAGTACGTGACCCACGCTCAAGTATCAATCGTCAGAAAACATACTAGTACGTGACCCACGCTCAAGTATCAATCGTCAGAAAACGTACTTGTACGTGACCGCTCTCAAGTATCAATTATCAGAAAACGTACTAGTACGTGACCCGCGCTCAAGTATCAATTGTGTTTGTTGAGTGTCTTATATACGTCAATCAGCGTTTATACAATTTTTCTTTTAATAATCTACATTTAAGTAATATTTTTGTGTTCCGCATCCAAATATTTTTTTATTCTTAAAAGATATTGGTTTTTATCCTCACATTAGACTGTGTAATATTTTTACTTTTATGAAGTCTATATTTTTAATATTGTCATTTTTCTGTTTACCACTACATTGCTGCTGTTGTTTAATTTTTTGAGGTTGTTAGTATTTATCCTTCACGTAATATTTTATTATTAAATATTTCATTGTACGTTGTATACCTCATGTCTGGCACAATATGTCCTTCTAGGATCCAGTGCCATTAAGCATTATAAACCAACCAATTGTCAGAAAACTTACTAGTACGTGTGTGTATAAAATGTGTTAAGCATTCAAAATGCAGAACCTTAGTCATAATTTCGCAATTATAATTCCGCGATATAACGACTGTCCACACTAAATTCTTTTGGGTCATAGGTTACTCATCCTTGCCTTATGGTATGGAAGCTCGATAAAGACTGGCAAATTCAAGTATAAAGTCGGTAGATACTGTTTTAGCATATAGAATTATCTTTCGGTACCACCACAAACGGCGAGGCTTGAAAACATCAGTTTTATTTTCCTCTCCAAATGAGGATTGTCTCGGCTCCTCATGTACCCTGGGATGTTATCCTATTATAAAGACACGTATTGACACGCTGTCCCGACAACTCAGCAAGATCTTTAGACAGACAAAACATCGTGAAAACAACCCGTCACACGCTTGAAAACAGATATAATTGAAGTTCCCCAGGCCCGTCGCACTATTTAATAACGGGAAAGGGGAAAACTTATCTTCTATCCCCCTCTCAGACTTCTGGTCCATCCTTTCTCTCATCTAGACTGTTATGGATCATTACTTTAATATTGAAATAATCAAAGGGGGTGGGGAAAGGGAGTATTTCGGAACGGTCTGTCGAAGAACACCAGCGGATGCTCTGCGACGAGACGCGCATACCAAGCGATTGGACATACATGTGTCATCTGCAATAATAAGGCAATAAAAAGTAATTTGTCCCCTACAAGGTGGTTATTAAGTACAGCCCTGAAGGCGGGCAAGGATTTTTCTTCTTTATATTGAACAATAGTGAATTAAGCGGTTTCAGATGCGAAATGAATTTTAATGCTGCGGGGACATTCGGGGAAGGTCAGCGATTGGACAAAATCAAATAGTTTGTTTTATGATATAGCCGTATGTAAAACCCTTTTTATTGTAATAGGTACGTTAGTTGAAAGGATAGCTACTGGGGACAATGTGAATAATGCTTTTATATTGTTGTTTTGCGAGTAGTACGTCAGAGGTGATTCGTGCAGCTCTAGTGGTTAAGCAATTGTTCACCCGTTTTGAGATTTGGGCTGTTTTCTGATTTTTGTATCATCAATGAAGTGGAAAAACTCTTCCCTTCTTAATCTTCTTTTCACGTTCGAAATTCGACCTCTATGACCGCAGGATCTGGCGAAACTAGGTCTAGAGCAGGGGTTTCTAACTGACAACCAGCGGATGGCTTGTGACAGCCCAAGTTTTTTTAAAAAACAAAATTTCATAGCTCCGTAGATTTTTTTATCAATGAAATTCAGTGGCGTGCGGTCCATATGTGC
>CM063499.1:50707120-50714620 GCA_032207245.1 Pardosa pseudoannulata
GTTTTTATTTTAAGCCGATCTTGAAAAGCTAACAAATAGCTTCACAGAGGTAAAGGGAAAAAATGTACATAGTTTGTGTTTGAGCGGAGGGTTTGCAATATATTTTATTGTATAAATTTGCAATATATTTTATTATATATATATATATATATATATATATATATATATATTTTTTATTATATATATATATATATATTTGCAATAAAATTTATTATATACATATATATATATATATATAATAAATTTTATTGCATATATACATATATATATAATATTTATTGCAATAAATATATATAATAAAATTTATTGCAAATATACATATATATATTTGCAATAAATTTTATTGCATATATATATATATATATAAAATTTATTGCAATATATATATATATATATATATATATATATATATATATATATATATTTGCAATAAATTTTATTTATATATATATATATATATGTATATTTGCAATAAATTTTATTATATATATATATGTATATTTGCAATAAATTTTATTATATATATATATATGTATATTTGCAATAAATTTTATTATATATATATGTATATTTGCAATAAATTTTATTATTTGGAATAAATTTTATATATATATTTGCAATAAATGTTTTATTATATATATTTGCAATATGTTTTATTATATATATTTGCAATATGTGTTATAATATATATTTGCAATATGTTTTATATATATATTTGCAATATATATATGTATGTATATGTATATATGTATGTATATATATATATATATATATATATATATATATATATATATATATTTGCAATATATTGAAACAGGTGTTGCACTGTATCCAGCTATGCATTGGCCATAGTAATAGTTTAAAACATTTTAAGTTACGTTTATGTTTAGGGTTTCAAAATAATGCCGCATCTTGCTCTGCCGTCCTTAAAAAAATATGCAGATGGGCCCTGCAATTTTAATCTTCAGTCCTTCCTCCCTCACAAGAAAAATTTAAGGGGCAATACCAAAAGGCCCTTCTAAGAAAGAGTATTTCTCGAGATATACGAAAATTAACGTATTGTTAACAATAAGAATTTAATGTATCTGTAAGAAAAAACGTACATACTATCATCAGAAAAAATTAAAAAAATACGCAAATCTTTGCTGAGCTTAAACCTAAGATACTCGTGAATCTGACATCGATGGCATTCAGGAGGTGTCTCATCTTGATGAGTCTAATTTGCTTCTAGACTTCATCTTCAGCCAAAATAAGAAAGTCAAAACGTGCCACCAAATATCTTTTTAAAAGAATAAACATAAATAAAAAGTCACAATATTTTATATTTAGTACATTAAAATAATATCCAATATATTTAACCCACTATATTAGTTTAGTATGTGAATATATTATGTATCGATGTAAAAGAATGCAACTTTTACTATCAGCATTCAGAAATATGCCCAAATCCACGATTAACTTGTAAATTTAAGATATTATGATATCGATAGCATTCAGGAGGTGCCTCAGATTGATTCATATAATTTGCCTCTAATATTCATTATTACTTCCTCCTGACCCAAAAAATGTCTAAAGACACCGTCAAAGATTCTCCTAAAAGAGCAAGACAAAAAAAAAAGAGCCTGTTTATCTGCGGAAATTAGCTTATTATAATCACTAATATCTTGTGCAAGATAGTTTCCTTTAATTTTTATCAATCAATATTGAAAAATATGCCAAAATCCAAGCCAAACTTGAAAATAAATTTAGATATCAGTGAGTCTGCAATCGATAGCAATTTGGTGTCTGAAATTGATTAATCTTAATTGCCTCTAATCTTTATCCTCAAAAACCACTGAACGATGGCCGATTAGTTAGGGTTCTGGCCATTGGTACCGGAGTTCGTGTGTTCGCATCCCACTGTGGCATGAGTGTTCGTAGCCATTTGGAATCGGCTTTTAGCCGTAGATCCCGGTGTCATTAGCCCTCGTGTTGCAAAAAAAGGAGAACGTAGTACTCCAAAACTAAACAAAACCAATCATCCTCAAACAATAGAAAACAAATCCGAAAAGCACCATCAAAGATCCTTGTAGAAGGGGAAAAAACTGCCCCGAAATCTGCTGCAATTAACTTATTATAACCACGAGTATATTTAATAAGAGAAAGCACCCTTTACTTTTATCAATGAACATTGAAAAATACATCAAAATCCACTCCAAACTTGAAAAATAAATCAGCTACTCCTGTATCTGATATCGATAGCATTCAGGAGGTGTCTCAGATTGTTTCATATAATTTGCCTCTAATATTCATTATTACTTCCTCCTGACCCACGAAAATGTCTAAAGACACCGTCAAAGATTCTCCTAAAAGAGCAAGGCAAAAAAAATAAAGAGCCTGGTGATCTGCGGAAATTAACTTATACACACTAATATATTGTAAGATAGTTCCCTTTACTTTTATCAATCAATATTCAAAAATACGCCAAAATCTAAGCCAAACTTGAAAAGTAAATCAAAGATACTCGTATATCTGATATCGATAGCATTCAGGAGGTGTCTCAGATTGATTCGTCTAATTTGCCTCTAATCTCATCCTCACCCCCCTGAAAACAAAGCCAAAAGGCACCGCCAAAGATCCGTCTAGAAGGGGAAAAAAATTGCCCCAAGATCTGCGGAAATTAGCTTATTATACCCACGAGTATATTGTGTATCTGTGTAAGAGAAAGCTTCTTTCCCTTTGTTGCCAGAGTTCTTTATTAATGGCCGAATCTCATATTTTATGACCGGGTGTTTAGCATATAATGTGACTACCGCCTCATAATTTATGCCCAATTGGTCAAGAGTGCTGACTTATCTGATCAATCTGTCAGAAGAGTTGGTCGTCAACCCAAAGCTGTGTTTGTTTGCCTTTATTTTTTTGCCTTCGAAAGGATTTCCCTTTGTTTTTTTTTACCCCATTTCCTCTCCAATCCAATTAAGGAGAAAGGGTTAGGCTAGATTTAATTGGAGAGGAATTTCAGGGGGGAACGGGGGTTTCTTATCCCTTAGTATGGGTTTGTATGAGAAGTTAAAGTGTGGGAATTAATCAAGTTCTGGTGATTTTTTTGTCGTGATGCATTTATTGTTGTAAGTCTCAAGTCTAAAGAGAAAGTTTTTCTTGAATTTTTGCTTTTAGACTACAGACAATTTATTGCAAATTTCAAAATATGTCTTCGTTTTTTCGTTACATTTCTCCCCTTAAATCCCTCATAAATATTTTGGAAAGATCATTTTTCAAATTACTCATGTAATGTTATTTATTACCTTATTCTTGTCCCTCCTAAAATTATGAATTAACGAAATTATGATTTAATGAAAACAGGTTTATAGGAAAGTTTTTTTTTCCTTGACGAATTCATAAAACGAGTGAATTTCGACCAATTTCAGACAGTTTAAAAGACATTTTGGAACACAAATCTGCAACAACTTCAAATAGATGAAAATGTCATTTATTCCCCTAATCCCCTTCCTCGAAGTTTTAAACTAAAGGCACATAAATTATTCTTAGCAATTTTAACTCCATCATTATAAAAAAATTATAAAAAATATAACATGTAGTATAGAATAAATTTTTTTGAGGATGTGAAGTCTGTTTGAAGTACACATTTAAATAAAACATCAAAGTCTTATATCATCTATTTCTAATGTACTATATCAAATGTTATCTTGAGGTTAAGTGAATTTTAAATTTTTAAATTTCTTGCGTATTTCCTGTATTATTTTTAAAAAATTACTCTACGTGAAAAAATAAAATTATTGTTGCAAAGCTAGAGCTTAAATGAAAAACTTGTAAGAAATTCGATCTAAAAGAAGCAAAATATTTTATGATGAATCGTAAAAAGGCTATTATAATGAATATTGTAGATCTTGAAAGGTAGTTTTAATTTCTCAATCTCTTCGAAAACTTCATATATATATATATATATATGTATAATTTATATAATATATATATATATATATATATATATGTATATATATATATATATATATATATATGTATAATTTATATATATATATATATATATATATATGTATAATTTATGTATAATTTATATATATATATATATATGTATAATTTATATATATATATATATATGTATAATTTATATATATATACATCAAAATTATTTAATTGTAATATTTCTTTAAAAACCTCCTCTCTCCCATTCTAACTCCTTAAAATCTTTTTTCCAGACTCTAAATGTCTTAATCAAAGGCGTATCCTCGACTTAAAATTCTTGACAAATCTTCTATCCTAATGATGTAAATTTTCTGTCTCTTCAACATGTTTCCCAGATGTCGCCGGCAAATGGTTTCGCTTTTTTTCCTGATCTTGCACTTAAATTCGCCGAGCAAGTGGAAATATTCTTTCTGTCTTCGCTCTAGGGTGCACCTATGTTCGAGAAGATTGATTTTTGTATCTTTTTCTTGTCTGTCATTGACTCTTAAAGATGTTCATCATAGCAGCTCTGAAATAAAGTTTTAATTCGACTTGTGTCGTTTTCTTCCATGTCGGCCGACTGCATTTTAGTTACTGCTAGCTGTTTAGCTTTCTCCTTGTCCAGCAGTTTTATAATTTAAGGTCTCTCTCTCTCTCTCTATATATATATATATATATATATATATATATATATATATATATATATATATATATATATGTGTGTGTGTGTGTGTGTATATATATATGTGTATGTGTGTGTGTGTGTGTTTTTATCTGTTTTCATTGTGTATATATAATATGTTTGTGGTGTGTATATAAATATAGTTATATTTTGTGTGTGAAATATATATATGTGTTTGTATGTTATATAAAAAATGTTATGTTTGTGTAATGTGTTATATATATGTGTATGTTTTTGTTTGTTTAATATTTTTAGTAAAATGTTGAACAATTTTCGTGGTTGGAGAACAGATTACCATCAGTTATTCTTGCCTCAGCTGCCTCTGAAATTCATTGATATCTTCAATTTGATATAAAAAAAACTTGGTTTCTAATGTACTGGTTTCAAAAGAATAACTTACGGATAAGTGAATTTTCATTTTTTGTCTAATTCCTATGTTATTTTAAAAATTATTCTACATGAAAAAATTATTTTTGCAAAGGTAGAGCGTTGATGAAAAAACTAAAATCCTTTTCAATATGCATGCAATTGTGAACAATTTTAATGTGAACATTTGTGTTATTTTACACGTCATTAATAACATTATCTCCAGAGAATTAAAAAGTAACATCATTTATATTTATTCTTAAGCCTCTCAGATATATTGATGACTTCGATTTAATATAAAAACTTAATTTCTAATTCCAAAAGAGTATTTTGAGGGTAAGTGAATTTTAAATTTTTCATTTTTTTGTGTAATTCCTGTGTTATTTTAAATATTTTACATGAAAAAATAAAATTACCTTTTCAAAGTTAGAGCGTTAATCCCTTAATGTGCACTCTCGTGTTAACCCGACGGCAAAACTGGCC
Source organism: Pardosa pseudoannulata (assembly GCA_032207245.1). Classification (NCBI taxonomy): domain Eukaryota; kingdom Metazoa; phylum Arthropoda; class Arachnida; order Araneae; family Lycosidae; genus Pardosa; species Pardosa pseudoannulata. The sequence goes on from CM063499.1 coordinate 50,712,612, forward strand.
AAACTGTGCATACTCGAGATATTTCGAGCGGCGTTGTACTTTTGTAGATTTTGCGATGTGTGTTGTGATAAAAGAGATAGCAAAGAAAAAAGTTAAAAGTAAAGATAGTCGTTACACGTATAATAGTTGCAATGTTGGACTATGTGCTGCACCTTGTTTGGAAGTATATCCCACAAAAGAAAATTTGGATTAATTTTATAAATACTATTATTGGTATTATTTATGCTTTAAAAGTATAAATAAGTATTTAAACTGATGTTGTTTATTCTGAAATGGGAATTTGGAAAGAAAGAGAAAAAAAAGTCTATATTCGACTTTTTTCTGCAATGATATCAAAATCCAAAATTGCCATAAAAATGTTGATTATTTTTGTAATCATTTTGGAAAGACAACGTTCTAAATTCTGTTTTCATATTAAAAAAAAATTGATTTTTTTGGCCGGCCTTTTAAAAAAAACTGTGTATTAAGGGGTGGTTGAAAAGCTAAAATCTTTTTCTATAAGCATGCGATTGTAAACAATTTTCACGGTTGGAGAACATTCGTAGCTACATGTCGCCTTAATAACATTATTTGGAGAGGATTATGAAAAGAAAGTCAACATCAAGTGATTAGCATCAGCATATTCTTGCCACAGCTGTCTCTTAAATATATTTATATCTCTCAATTTGATATAAAAACTTAGTCTCTAATGTACCTATTTCAAAAGTTATCTTGTGGGTACGTGAATTTTAATTTTTTTTTTAAATTTCTTGCATATTTCTTGAATTAAAAAAATATTCTACATGAAAAATTAAAATTATTTTTGAAAAACTAGAGCTTTAGTGAAAAATTTGTAAAATATTCATTCCAAAAGAAGCAGAATATTTTAGGTTCAATCGTAAAATGGCTATTATAATGTAGATTGAGAAATTAAAACTCCCTTTCGAACCTACAATCTCTTAGAAAACTTCATATATATACATATATACATACATATACATATATATATATATATATATATATATATATATATATATATATATATATATATATATAGATATATATATAGATATATATGTATAGATATATATATATATATACATATATATATATATATATATATATATATATATATATATATATATATATATATATATATATATATATATATAGATATGTATGTATATATATATATATATATATATATAGATATGTAGATATGTGTATATAATATATATATATATATATATATATATATATATATATATATATATATATATATATATAGATAGATAGATAGATAGATAGATATGGATATATCGATATCTTGTCACAGCTGCCTCACACATATATTGATATCGTCAATTTGGTATAAAAACTTAGTTCAAAAGAATAACTTGCGAGTAAGTGAATTTTCATTTTTTATGTATTCCCTATGTTATTTTAAAAATTATTTTACATGAAAAATAATTTTGTAGGTGTTAATGAAAAACTAAAATGTGTTTTAATAAGCATGCGATCGTGAACAATTTTCACGGTTGGAGAACATTCGTAGCTGGATGTCTCCTTAATAACATTATCTCGAGAGGAATATGAAAAGAAAGTCAACATCAAGTGATTAGCATCAGTTTATTCTTGCCACAGCTGCCTCCCGAAGTTAAATCCATTGTCAGTTACGAAATGCATAATCTACCCCCGATTCTCTTTTTATGGCGAGGAAAGGGGAGGGAAAGGAAAACGATTCCATCAACGACAATTATAAAGCCTTAAGTAGCCGGTCAAGGATTTCGATACGTTAAAGATGATGATATGGCCCTAATCGAAACTACAGCGTCGCACACATTTTCCGTGGAAGCTTTTTGGAGACACCAGGTGTCCTCGCCCGCTCTGGTCGAGGGCCTCAGCTGCCTGGCTTTTTTTGAAGAGGCTCGGACGTGCCGGGATTGTTCGATCAGGGTTTTATTCGAAAATGCCCGTTAGCTGTGATGGGTCCATCCGGTTTTGTGTAAGAAGGAAAAAGTGATGGAGAG
>CM063499.1:50719620-50809620 GCA_032207245.1 Pardosa pseudoannulata
AAACTATTCAGGGATTAATTACCCTCATGGGTAGTTGATATATGAATACCCTGTTTGTAAATGGTTCTGGTTAATTATGAGAATATAACTATTTTATATTGGTGAGCTCTACACCAATAAAAGTCGCCAAAGATATCAAGAAATACCCTTTTCTCATGGATATCATACTGGTATTATCGCCAACAAATTAGTAAATATCAGGAACTCCTTATTCTGATGCAAGAATGTCTTTTTTTTTTAAGGTTAAATCTCCAGGATTTCGTTTAACCCCTTCTGGTAAAATGACGAGTCTAGCTCGTCATTAGTTTTCCATACCGCACAATGACGAGCTACACTCGTCATGCGATTAAAGTGACTGTTAAATATGATAATTAATTTAGTTTAAAATTTCTAGTGTACTGAATTTGGCAACACTTTCATCACTTGTGAAAATCACAAGTCACTATTGCATATTGTTTACTTGGTACAAGTCATTGCCAAATTAATGAGTCAGAATAAAAGAAAACCTACTAAGAAATGGTACCCGGTTTTCATGTACAACCTTTTTGCTATGTATTAACACATCGTGTGCGGGTACATTTCGTACCGGAATTGTACTGGGAGCGGGCGTTTTGCCCTTAAATTTAGTTATTCAGTTAAATCTCAATAGATCAAAAATTATTTAATTTTTTAACCAACTTTTCGTATAAATAGAAATATATAAATAACAGCCATAAGATTTTTGTAAACAAAAAATATTTTTTTAGTGGATAAATTTATAATAGTATCGTAAATATGGAAAATCAAATAGAAATAGTAGTATATAGTTTTAATATTTTCCCGTTCTGTGGTTCCGCATCGACTGGTGTAAAAACTAGTTTTTATTTGTCTAAATTTTTCCAGAATCTATGTAGTGGACAAGAACATTCGACTTCGCTTTCCTGTATATACCTTTTTTTTTGTACCCACAAACAAACCATGTTGTTACACTAATCCGTACTAGTACGTGACCCGAACTTAAGTATCAGTCATCAGAAAACGTACTAGTACGTGTCCCGCATAAAATGTGTTAAATGCGCTTAATTCTTATTAGCTAATAATGTTAAGAAATTAAATTCATTAGCTTTGGTGAACAGCGAATTTACCAAAAAAAAAAAAAAAAAAATCATACGCTACAATTTTCTTTTGTATCTTGTTTATTACTGGTTTGCAGTTCTATCGTGTAATAATACGATATAGCTAATAATTTTTAATAATTTGGAGCTATTGAGTTTGTAAGCTATTCAGGGATTAATTGCCCTCATAGGCAGTTAATATATGAATGCCCTGTTTGTACATGGTTCTGTTTAATTGAGAGAATATAATTATTTTATATTGGTGAGCTCTACACCAATAAAGGTCGCCAAAGATATCAAGAAATACCCTTTTCTCATAGAAATCATACTCGTATTATCGCCAAAAATCAGCAAATGTCAGTAACACCTTATTCTGATGAACTAATGTCTTTTTTAAGGTTAAATCTCCAGGAGTTCGTTTAAGAAGATGTACTACTTTCCTGTATTTCTGTATCTTTCTTGGCAGCCATAACTAAAAGAAATATTAGTTTATATATTTGTATTTCATAAATACTGCCACTAATTTCACTAAATTCGCCAAAGGGTACTGTAATGTATCCGGCCCCTCTTTCAGGTGACATAGTGAAGGTGTTTCTTGATTAAATGATTTATTTACACCTTGAAGCTATATACACATTTCTATATACACACAATTGAATTACATTGCACAAGTATGTGATACAATAGGCGTAGGCCTGAGTAGAGACGCACAATAAATGCTTCTGCCCAAAGGTTTGATAACGGAGGAAGAAAACAATTCGGTAGCTTCGTGGAATAGTTCTCGGAAGTAATTATTGGGCTGTTCGAAAAGTAATTTCGTTTTTTGTGGAAATGAAAGACGGTTTTCGTATAATAAACAAATACTTTATTAAATTATATATTGGCCGTCCTGGTCCAACGCCTTTTGCCATATTTCTGGTAGTAGCATAATTCCACGCTCATAAAATTTTTGGTCATTGCTGGCAAAAACATCTTTATTAGCTTCAACCGGCCTTCCCGAACGTGGTGCATCTTCGACAACAAAATTGCCAGATCGAAATTTAGCGAATCAGTTCTGGCTCTGGCGTACTGTCAACACACCTTCTCCATACTCATCGGTTAATTTCTTTCTGGCTTGAACAGCATTTTTACCCTTTCTGTAGTAAAACAGTAAGATATGTCGAAAATGCTGTTTATCGCTCTCCATATTTAAAAGGGCACCAACCAAAAACTACTGCGTAGAATTAATTGGAATTTTTCACACACAAGCCTTGCTATATGAGCTCTCAAAGCATATAATAATTATACGGTTTAAATGTGGAGTTGGATGAAAAAAATACAATTAAATCCTCTGTCAGGAAAAAACGAAATTACTTTCCGAACAACCCAATAGGTTATTGACTATGAGCAAACATTCCTAAAATCCCCCCACCCCAAGTTTTGACTAAAAAAATACAAATTATGAATAATTTGTATTTATTTTATGAGTTTTTTTCTTTCAAACAAAAAATTATCCTTACTTTTCCGAATTATGGAGTTCCATGAGATTTATATGCATTGCCCGGTGTCGTTCTTACGCCTTTCTGGATTATAGTCAACACTACTAACATTCAGTCGGAAATAGCTCTTTATTTTCATTATTAATAGGTAGCTGTATTTTAGAAAGTGAAGCTTGTTCATCTTTCCACTAATCTATGCAAGTATCTAAATTATAATGATAGCTATAATGAATTTAAAATATTTAGGTTTGGTATATATTAGGTTTCATATAGCACACAAGTCTTGCTATATGAGCTCTCAAAACGTATAAAAATTATACGGCTTAAATGTGAAGTTGGGTTAAAAATAAATACAATTAAATCCTCTGTCGGAAAAAAACGAAATTAATTTCCGAACAACCCAATATATGGACAGTACACTCAATTAGAAGAGAGTGTTTGAAGTGGCAATTGATATCTTCGAAGAAGATCAAAACAAAATCAGAATTCCTAGCAGGAATATACGATCAATCCTGAAGATGATCGAATTAAATGAAAACCAAAGCACAGGGTATCGTTAACAATCTCCGAAAGAGATTTATCCCAAAGTGGGATTATCGCTAAGAAAATTCTCCGATGTAGTGACTGGTCAACACAACCTCCGAATTAGCTGGTTGCTAGCTAACTAATTACTTCTTAAAAAATCTGATCTCGTCCGTTTTTAGGGGAGAAGCCTCTAAGAGAGAAACTTTTATAAAACTTATGAAAAATTGTATACCCGCTAATAAACAATAGAACCTTTCATACCATAATTTTTGGCACCTTTAACGATAGTTTTTACGACTCTCAGTAGTGTAATTTGCTTTTGCGTTACAACCGCCAGACATTTTAAAGGCTGTAAAAATATCGTGGTGACTAAGTGAACTTGAATAGTTTTTTTTTATTATTATTTTAGAGGAAAGAATCAGCTGCAAAAGTCTATAAAGCTTATTATAATCGAGACAGATATTAAATTAAATATCTCTTGTGTAGTTATAAAAATAAAAAAAATTGTAAGACGGTGATGCTATAAAAGCAATATTTACATCGAATCGTGCACTGCATTGCGCTACTGTTATTTTGTTATAGCCTGCTTTGAAGTTAAAACTTTCGGCAGTTCCTTTCATATATCAGTTTTACGGTCGTAATCGGGGTTCGCTGTTCCTTATATACGGTCGTTATAGGTTATGGACCTCTTTGATTGCTAATAAAAGGCAACCATTTTTCGGTTGTTTTGAGATAAATAAAGGATGGTTTTTTGGTATAAATTTTTTTTTAAGAATATAAATGGATTATAGTCATAACTGCGGTATTAAAATCCCTTTAAAACAGGATTAACTATATATAGGTATAGTCAAATAAGCTAAAACCGGTACAGCTTTTCTTGTACCATTTGAAATTTTAAAAGTGAAAATTTTGACAGTTTTTATTCAAATTGTTGAATTGAGTAAGTGTCACTAGTGACAATTATTGATTCGATGCACCATGGGGGTCATCAATATCCTCTGTTAACCCCTTCCCTGTTTTGCCCGTACGGCGTACGGGCACAGCAGGTAAAGACTACCAATAATCCCTAAGCACAATTGATCAAGTGACAAAAATACCCATGTTTAAAGAGAACGTGCTAAGTATTGGCAAAAGTCGTACGGACAGAGGCTGAATTAAGTCTATAGCGTGTCTGGAGGGAAAAATCAGAATTACCGCTCAAACCCCGAACGTACTTTATGAACAAAAGTTATCCCCTATATAATAATAGACTAAGTTGTCTGTCCGCGAATTTATGAAGCGGTTGTACCTGGAATGGATACAGTCATCCATATTGGATTTTTTATGAGTTAGGGTTAGCAAATTCAAAGCGAGTTCGAAATCCACCCCATCCCACTTTTCGAGCGTTTAATGCTATTATTTCAAGTCTTATTCTCTACTAAATTCATTCTTGATATGAATTTAGTATAGAATGAGAGGGAGCAGCGAGGGCGGAGCGTAATATTTAAACTGGACTGTGTTTACTCGACCCGCATATACTCTAATTGTTAGTTCCTTCATCTAGTGGGCCTGCCGAACAATGGCCGATTGGTTAGGGTGCTGGCCTTCGGTACTGGAGTTCGTGGGTTCGAGTCCCACTGTGGCATGGATGTTCGTAGCCGTTCGGAATCGGCTTTAAGATGTAGGTCCCGGTCTCATTAGCCCTCGTGTTGCAAAAAGCAGACCGTAGCGCTCCAAACCAAACCTGTATGCCGAACGATGGCCGAATGGTAGAGCGCTGCTCTTCGGAACCGGAGTTCCCGGGTTCGAATCCCGCTGCTAGCATGGATGTTCGTAGCCGTTCGGAATCGGCTTTAAGGTGTAGGTCCCGGTCTCATTAGCCCTCGTGTGCAAAACAGTAGACCGTAGCGCTCCAAACCAAACCAAACCAAACCAAACCAAACCTTCATCTAGTGTAGGCCTAGAATGTTCTGTAGAGGGTCTGCCCATTTGATCAGCGTACTTCTCAGGTTGACGCTTCTGTCCCCGACTCAGCCAATTTTTACTAAATGTCTAATTAATTTAATATTTTTTGATTTTTCTTTTAAAATCTTATTCCCAAAGTTGTTTTATTATTTTCAAAATTGTTTTATTATTTTTAAAATAAATGTTTATTATTTTTTCAACTTTTTATGACTTAAACTTTCTTCTCGTAATGTAATAATAGCCTAAGTTATCTGTCTATCTGTCCTCGAATTTATGAAGCGGTTGGACGTGGTATGGATAGAGCATCCATATTGGATTTTTGATGACTTAGGGTTAGCAAAATTCAAAGCGAGTAAAGTTTATTTTTTCCTAAACTATAGATTAGATTCTAAAATAAATTGGTATGAATAAGCGTCTTATCACAGCGAAAAATACCATCATATTTAAAACGTTCGAAATTCACCTCGTCCCCCTTTTCGACCATTTAATGCCATTATATCAAGCCCTATTTTAGGAGCAGGCTGTTAAATTTTTTCAGTTCATTACATAATAAATAGCTAAAAATAACAATTTTTTTCTCGCCTTATCACGTCATTCCTGTAACCATTTCTTATTTTAAATTATTTAAATATCGTCTGCAGTATTTCCATACGTTTTATCACTAAACTTAGATATTACATAAATAATTTTCTTTTTTATTTGATTTAAATAATAGATTAAGTACATATGTGATAATTTTAATAGATTATTTTTGTTGAAAGGTAATTCTCAGCCAAAAAGTCTCTCTCTCTCTCTCTCTCTCTATCTATCTATCTATCTATCTATCTATCTCTATCTCTCTCTCTCTCTCTCAAATACTCTATCTCTATATCTCTCTATATATCTCTCTATATATATCTCTATATATCTCTCTCTCTATCTCTCTCTCTATCTCTCTCTATCTCTCTATCTATCTCTATCTCTCTATCTATCTCTCTATCTATCTCTCTCTCTCTCACACACCACTGGAAAATACACTTCAGAAAGAATTTGGAATTTAGAATCTGCCCGACAAAAATGTACCTGATTTTCAAAAATAAATGCGTCCAACCCCGTACGTCCTGTAAGAAATGAGTGAAATATTAAGAAGATTCGCCAGGGAAATGGATAAAAAAATACAAAAGTTGAACATCCTAGCTTCCGACTTTTGAATCACGTACAGTACGTGAACTTCATGTAGTTTAGCACCCCCTGCATTCTACTTGAAAAAGAAAAAAACATAAAAACGAAACAGTGAAAAACGCTTCCTGACTTCTAACATTCACGGTCGGCAACCAGTAGCTTCTTCCTTTTTGTACGGATCCTGTAACACTACTAACACGTATTCTTCACCTCACGTATGTAACACCGACAAAAACGGAGCGGCCACCCCGAAAAGCTAGTCACTGAATATTAACAGACCGAAAATAGAAAGAAAAAAAAAGAAAGGGGGAGAGAAAGAAAGAGACATGTAATTCTGGGCACAGCTTCAATTCTCGTACGTGAAGTCCCTACGCAAGGCTTGGAAAAGTCGCTTGACCTCCAGGATCATTCCCCAATCATAAAAAAAAACTAACTCGTGGTTTAACTGTCTATAATTGCGCTTTATATAGGGAGGGGGAGTGGTGGAAATACTTCACCGTTATGGTTACGGGATAGATCGGGGGTTTTCTTAAGCCGGTAATTGCTCCTTAATCTGGCTCGTTTCAGGGGCAGTCGGTACTTTCTGAGATTCCCTGGCGATTCATCAGTATTCGAATCGAGTCCGGGGGTTTTTGAGGATTTAGTGTCTGGATGTCGATGAACGTTCGAATGCTGGACATTCTGCCGGGTGGTGGCCGTTCGATTATGTTCCGTTTCCTGCAGTGGTGCGTGGCAAAGAGTTTGGAATCCCTTGGGATGGAGGTAATGTTTTCGTTTTGGATTAAACTATTCTGTCTGTTTTATAAAATGAAACTTCCAAGGAGTCAACAGTGAATTGTTTTAAAATAAGACGACATAAAATCGTTCAAAATTCTATGTTTCATTAACCCTTTGAGCTCTAGTGTCAAGTCTGTTTGAACAATATTTTTTTCTGGCAAATACAACGCCTGTTATGAATTGACACTGTTTTTAATCCTTTGTTGCCCTCATACCAGAAAGTAATTTACACGACATAAAATCGTTCAAACTTTTATGTTTTTATTAACCCTTTGCGTTGCAGTGTCATATCTCATTGAACAATTTCTTTTTCTGGCAAATACAACGCCTGTTATGACTCGACACTGTTTTTAATCCTTTGTTGCCCTCATACGAGAGAGTAATTCACACGACATAAAATCGTTCAAAATTCTATGTTTCATTATCCCTTTGAGTTCCAGTGTCAAATCTGATTGAACAATCTTTTTTTTCTGGCAAATACAATTCCTGCTATGACTTGACACCATTTTTAACATTTTGGCTGCACCCATATGAGAAAGTAATTCACACGACATAAAATCGTTCAAAATTTTATGTTTTATTAACCCTTTGTGTTCCAGTATCAGGTCTGATTGAACATTTTTTTTCTGGCAAATAGAACACGTGTTATGACTTCACACCATTTTTAACATTTTTACTGCACCCATAGGAGAAAGTAATTCCCACGACATAAAATGGTTCAAAATTGTATGTTTTATTAACTCTTTGCGTTCCAGTGTGAGGTCTGATTGAACAATCCATTATTTTTCTGGCAAATACAACGCATGACTCGACACTGTTTTTAACACTTTGGCTGCCGCCATATGAGAGAGTAATTCACATGACATAAAATCGTTCAAAATTCTATGTTTTATTAACCCTTTGTGTTCCAGTGTCAGGTCTGATTGAACAATCTTTTTTTTTTCTGGCAAATATAACGCCTATTATGACTCAACACTTTTAAAACCCTTTGGTGCCCTCATATAACTGAATAATTCACACGACATAAAATCGTTCAAAATTCTATGTTTTTATTAACCCTTTCTGTTCCAGTATCAGGTCTGATTGAACATTTTTTTTCTGGCAAATAGAACACGTTATGACTCGACACTTTTTATTTAACCCTTTGGTTGCCCCCATATGAGAGAGTAATTCACATGACATAAAATAGTTCAAAATCTTATGTTTTACTAGCATATAGCCCCTCATATGACGGGATAATTGTAAAGCACCCTATGAGGCAGATAAAAAGAATGGTTTGTTTTTTGGCTGAGAATTATTTTGTAACAAAAGATTCAATTTATAATTATCACATATATACCTAATCTATTATTGAAGCCAAATATAAAAGAAAATTATTTACGTAATATCTAAGTTCAGTGAGAAAAGTACCAAAATAATGCAGACGATATTTAAATAATTTAAAATAAGAAATGATTAAATGAGATGATTAAAGGAATGACGTCATAATGCTAGAAAAAAAAATGTTTTCATCTACTTATGGAGTGATAAATTGATGAATTTAATCGCCTGCTCTTAACTGGGGAAAATAGGGCTTGAAATAATGGCATTAAATGCTTGAAAAGGGAGGAAATAGTGTATTTCGAATGTTTTAAAGACGGCAGTATTTTTCCAGTCGACAGAAAATCATTGGTATTTCGACAGAAGCATATTTATACCAATTTATTTTAGAATCGCATCGATAGTTTAGTAGAAGATAAACTTTACTAGCTTTGAATTTTCCTAACCCTAACTCCTCAAGAATCCAATATGGATGCCTCTATCCCTTCCAGGTCCAACCGCTTCATAAATTCGAGGACAGATGGATCGATAACTTAGGCTATTATTATATAGAGGATTTTTGTCATTTAAAACTAATATTTTTGCAATTTGGGGGAGAACTATACACTTTCATATGGAGGACTGTATGTCATATTGAAGTAAAATAAGTTTAAGTACAGACAAATATGTGTATAATTTAAAAAGTTTACAAGGAAGTCCGGGTGTCTATATCAGATTATTTGTATGTAATGGTAGATCCAATGGATTGAAATATTAAAGGGAGATCTAATATAATAAAACAAAACAAAGTTTCTTGGTTTTTTTTTCTTTAAATCTACCTGAATCATACCCTGTAATGGTAAAAAGTATAAAAACAAGAGAAGAGAAAGAAAAATTTTCAAAAAAGAAAAACAAAAATCGAAGGGATAACACTGAATTTTATTCGATAGCTTCTTGAACTAGAGGATAAAAAATAAAATCTCTGGAATAGGTGCTTGGCAAGGAAATTTCAGTTTTTGAAAAGTGATTTGATTTTCTAATAACTTTACTCCAAGTTGAGTTTGTGTGTTAGGCTGAATATAATGGGGATTTGGTTTCATTTGGAGTGCTACGGTCTTCTTTTTGCAACACGAGGGCTAATGAGACCGGGACCTACAGCCGAAAGCCGATTTCGAACGGCTGCGAACATCCATGCCACAGTGGAATTCCAACCCACGAACTCCGGTACCGAAGGCCAACATCCTAACCAATCGGTAATCGTTCGACGAATATAATGGGGAAAGAGAACTGCTATGGCTGGTATAAACATGTATTAAACTTATAATCCTTCAAACAGAATTAATAATTTGAACTATTTTTCTTAGATTTATTATTTTCTTCGAGTATCTTGCTAGACGATGTTTTCGATACAAGCCACGTAATTTTTTATTCGATTATTCAGTTTCTTCCCTAATGCAATAGTTTTAGTTTACCTACAATGTTAAAGATGTCAACCTTCGTACCTACTCTACAGTCCCGAAAATAAAGTTGTATTAACAAATCATTAAATCATAAAGAAGCACATTGAAGCAGTATATGTATTGTATATGTATTGTGTATAGTTAAACGATCTAATAATTTTTGCTAATTGTGAAAAAATAATTTGTATAGTAAGACACGCTTGTAGTAAGTGACAATACATTTTTGTTGGTACAAAATTTTATACGATAACTAGTTAATTATAAACGTTTTAACTATTTGAAAATCAATTCATTATCATGAATTTTTTCCACACTTTTCGTATGTATACGAGAAAATTCTTTCAGTACTGAAAATGTTAATATTGCATTTAATTCTACGATGAATTAGAAGGTTTTCTTTTAATATTGCTAGAATTAATTCCTCAAGAATAATTCTTTATGAAAATTGTTACATTTTTTAACACTTAAAACTCCAAGAATCCCCTATATATATAATAGCCTATGTTTGTCCTCGAATTTATGAAGGGTTGGACCTGGAAGGGATAGGTACATCCATATTGGATTCTTATGAGTTACGGTTAGCAACGTCCGAAATTCCCCCCTTCTCCTTTTTCTATTATTTAATACCATTATTTCTATCCCTTTTTTCCCAGGTTAAGAGCAGGCGATTTAATTAATCCATTTGTCACATATATAGGTAAAAGTAACATTCATTTCTAGCATTATGACGTCATTCCTTTAACCATTTCATTGAATCATTTCTTATTGTAAATTATGTAAATATCGTCTGCATTATTTTCATACGTTTTATCACTGAATTTAGACATTACGTAAATAATTTTCTTTTATATTTAGCTTAAATAATAGATTAGGTACATGTGATAATTTAAAATATAATCATCGATTATTTTTTGTTGCAAGGAAAATTTTATTACCGGTATTAACAAAATCTATCCACCTGTAGGGTGTAGTGAAAAAAATAGTTTACTTTCTTTACTTCCATTGATTACTGTGGCCAAAAAAATTGGGAAGAACTTAACGATAATTTCGACGTAGCTAAGAAAACTTTAAATTATCTCTCTAAATAAATTCAACAGGATTCTATACTGCCTTCACAGTATAGGGAGACTTTAGAGGAATATGGAGATAAACAAATTATTGAGCGTGTATCAGATAATTCTCAGCCAAAAAACAAACCATTTTTTTATCTGCCTGATACGGTACTTTACAATTCTAGGAAACTAAATTTTTACTGTTTCTGTCATATGACGGGCTATATGCTAGTGCTTAAATATTCATCTTTAGGTGTATAATTACATTGGCCAAATAAAAAAAAATTGGGAAGAACTTAACGATAATTTCGACATAGCTATGAACACTTTGAATTACCTTTCTAAATAAATTCAACTTGATTCTATACTGCCTTCACAGTATCAGGAAACTTGAGAGGAATATGGAGATAAACAAATTATTGAGCGTGTATCAGATAATTCTCAGCCAAAAAACAAACCATTTTTTTATCTGCCTGATACGGTACTTTACAATTCTAGGAAACTAAATTTTTACTGTTTCTGTCATATGACGGGCTATATGCTAGTGCTTAAATATTCATCTTTTAGGTGTATAATTACATTGGCCAAATAAAAAAAAATTAGGAAGAACTTAACGATAATTTCGACATAGCTAAGAAAATTTTGAATTACCTTTCTAAATGAATTCAATGTGATTCTATACTGCATTCACAGTATCGGGAGACTTTAGAGGAGTATGAAAATAAACAAATCATTGAGCGTGTATCAGATAATTCTCAGCCATAAAACAAACCATATTTTATCTGCCTTATAGGATACTTTACAATTCTGAAAAATTAAAAATTTTTACTGATCCCGTCATATGACGGGCTATATGCTAGTGCTTAAATATTCATCTTTTAGGTGTATAATACATTGGCCAAATAAAAAAAAAATTGGGAAGAACTTAACGATAGTTTCGACGTAGCTAAGAAAACTTTGAATTACCTTTCTAAATGAATTCAACGTGATTCTAAACTGCATTCACAGTATCGGGAGACTTTAGAGGAGTATGAAGATAAACAAATTATTGAGCGTGTATCAGATAATTCTCAGCCAAAAAACAAACCATTTTTTTCTGCCTCATAGGGTACTTTACAATTCTAGGAAACTAAATTTTTACTGTTTCTGTCATATGACGGGCTATATGCTAGTGCTTAAATATTCATCTTTTAGGTGTATAATTACATTGGCCAAATAAAAAAAATTAGGAAGAACTTAACGATAATTTCGACAGTAGCTAAGAAAATTTTGAATTACCTTTCTAAATGAATTAAACAGCTTTCACAGTATCATAAAACTTTAAAGGAGTATGAAGACAAACGAAATATTGAGCGTGTATCAGATAATTCTCAGCCAAAAAACAAACCATTTTTTTTTTGCCTGCCTTACAAGATACTTTACAATTCTGGAAAATTAAAAATTTTTACTGTTTCTGTCATATGACGGCTATATGCTAGTGCTTAAATATTCATCTTTTAGGTGTGTATAATTACATTGGCCAAATAAAAAAAAAATTAGGAAGAACTTAACGATAATTTCGACATAGCTAAGAAAATTTTGAATTATCTTTCTAAATGAATTCAATATGATTCTAAACTGCATTCGCAGTATCGGGAAACTTTAGAGGAGTATGAAGATAAACAAATTATTGAGCGTTTATCAGATAATTCTCAGCCAAAAAACAAACCATTTTTTTATCTGCCTGATACGGTACTTTAACAATTCTAGGAAACTAAATTTTTACTGTTTCTGTCATATGACGGGCTATATGCTAGTGCTTAAATATTCATCTTTTAGGTGTATAAATACATTGGCCAAATAAAAAAAAAAATTAGGAAGAACTTAACGATAATTTCGACATAGCTAAGAAAACTTTGAATTACCTTTCTAAATGAATTCAACGCGATTCTAAAGTGCATTCACAATATCGGGAATCTTCAGAGGAGTATGAAGATAAACAAATTATTGAGCGTGTATCAGATAATTCTCAGCCAAAAAACAAACCATTTTTTTATCTGCCTCATAAGGTACTTTTACAATTCTAGGAAACTAAATTTTTACTGATTCTGTCATATGACGGGCTATATGCTAGTGCTTAAATATTCATCTTTTAGGTGTATAATTACATTGGCCAAAAAAAAAAAAATTAGGAAGAACTTAACGATAATTTCGACGTAGCTAAGAAAACTTTGAATTACCTTTCTAAATGAATTCAACTTGATTCTAAACTGCATTCACAGTATCGGGAGACTTTAGAGGAGTATGAAGATAAACAAATTATTGAGCGTGTACTAGATAATTCTCAGCCAAAAAAACAAACCATTTTTTATCTGCCTGATACGGTACTTTACAATTCTAGGAAACTAAATTTTTACTGTTTCTGTCATATGACGGGCTATATGCTAGTGCTTAAATATTCATCTTTTAGGTGTATAATTACATTGGCCAAATAAAAAAAAATTAGGAAGAACTTAAACGATAATTTCGACGTAGCTAAGAAAACTTTGAATTACCTTTCTAAATGAATTCAACTTGATTCTAAACTGCATTCACAGTATCGGGAGACTTTAGAGGAGTATGAAGATAAACAAATTATTGAGCGTGTATCAGATAATTCTCAGCCAAAAAACAAACCATTTTTTTACCTGCCTCATAGGGTACTTTACAATTCTAGGAAACTAAATTTTTACTGTTTCTGTCATATGACGGGCTATATGCTAGTGCTTAAATATTCATCTTTTAGGTGTATAATTACATTGGCCAAATAAAAAAAAAATTAGGAAGAACTTAAAGGTAATTTCTACGTAGCTCAGAAAAATTTTTGAATTACCTTTCTAAATGAATTCAGCTTGATTCTATACTGCCTTCACAGTATCAGGAAACTTGAGAGGAGTATGAAGATAAACGAATTATTGAGCGTGTATCAGATAATTCTCAGCCAAAAAAACAAAACATTTTTTTATCTTCCTGATACGGTACTTTACAATTCTAGGAAACTAAATTTTTACTGATTCTGTCATATGACGGGCTATATGCTAGTGCTTAAATATTCATCTTTTAGGTGTATAATTACATTGGCCAAATAAAAAAAAATTAGGAAGAACTTAAAGGTAATTTCTACGTAGCTCAGAAAAATTTTGAATTACCTTTCTAAATGAATTCAACTTGATTTTAAAGTGCATTCACAGTATCGGGAGACTTTAGAGGTGTATGAATATAAACAAATTATTGAGCGTGTATCAGATAATTCTCAGCCAAAAAAAGAAAACATTTTCTAATCTGCCTTATAGTGTACTTTACAATTCTAGGAAACTAAATTTTTACTGATTTCTGTCATATGACGGGCTATATGCTAGTGCTTAAATATTCATCTTTTAGGTGTATAATTACATTTGGCCAAATAAAAAAAAAATTAGGAAGAACTTAACGATAATTTCGACATAGCTAAGAAAATTTTGAATTACCTTTCTAAATGAATTCAACTTGATTCTATACTGCATTCACAGTATCAGGAAACCTTAGAGGAGTATGAAGATAAACAAATTATTGAGCGTGTATCAGATAATTCTCAGCCAAAAAACAAACATTTTTTTATCTGCCTGATACGGTACTTTACAATTCTAGGAAACTAAATTTTTACTGTTTCTGTCATATGACGGGCTATATGCTAGTGCTTAAATATTCATCTTTTAGGTGTATAATTACATTGGCCAAATAAAAAAAAAATTAGGAAGAACTTAACGATAATTTTGACTTACCTAAGAAAATTTTGAATTACCTTTCTAAATGAATTCAACTTGATTTCTATACTGCCTTCACAGTATCAGGAAACTTGAGAGGAGTATGAAGATAAACAAATCATTGAGCGTGTACCAGATTATTCTCAGCTAAAAAACGAACCATTTTTTTTATCTGCCTGATACGTACTTTACAATTCTAGGAAACTAAATTTTTACTGATTCTGTCATATGACGGGCTATATGCTAGTGCTTAAATATTCATCTTTTAGGTGTATAATTACATTGGCCAAATAAAAAAAAAATTGGAAAGAACTTAACGATAATTTTGACTTACCTAAGAAAATTTTGAATTACCTTTCTAAATGAATTAAACAGCTTTCACAGTATCATAAAACTTTAAAGGAGTATGAAGAAAATCAAATAATTGAGCGTGTATCAGATAATTCTCAGCCAAAAAAACAAACCATTTTTTTATCTGCCTGATACGGTACTTTACAATTCTAGGAAACTAAATTTTTTACTGTTTCTGTCATATGACGGGCTATATGCTAGTGCTTAAAATATTCATCTTTTAGGTGTATAATTACATTGGCCAAATAAAAAAAAAAAAATTAGGAAGAACTTAACGATAATTTCGACATAGCTAAGAAAATTTTGAATTACCTTTCTAAATGAATTCAACTTGATTCTATACTGCCTTCACAGTATCAGGAAACTTGAGAGGAATATGGAGATAAACAAATCATTGAGCGTGTATCAGATAATTCTCAGCCAAAAAACAAAACCATTTTTTATCTGCCTGATACGGTACTTTACAATTCTGGTAAAGTAAAAGGTTTACTGATTCTGTCATATGACGGGCTATATGCTAGTGCTTAAATATTCATCTTTTAGGTGTATAATTTACATTGGCCAAATAAAAAAAAATTGGGAAGAACTTAACGATAATTTCGACATAGCTAAGAAAATTTTGAATTATCTTTCTAAATGAATTCAACGTGATTCTAAACTGCATTCACAGTATCGGGAGACTTTAGAGTAGCATGAAGATAAACAAATCATTGAGCGTGTACTAGATAATTCTCAGCCAAAAAACAAAACCATTTTTTTATCTGCCTGATACGGTACTTTACAATTCTAGGAAACTAAATTTTTACTGATTCTGTCATATGACGGGCTATATGCTAGTGCTTAAATATTCATCTTTTAGGTGTATAATTACATTGGCCAAATAAAAAAAAAATTAGGAAGAACTTAACGATAATTTCGACGTAGCTAAGAAAACTTTGAATTATCTTTCTAAATGAATTCAACTTGATTCTAAACTGCATTCACAGTATCGGGAGACTTTACAGGAGTATGAAGATAAACAAATTATTGAGCGTGTATCAGATAATTCTCAGCCAAAAAACAAACCATATTTTTATCTGCCTTATAGGGTACTTTACAATTCTAGGAAACTAAATTTTTACTGTTTCTGTCATATGACGGGCTATATGCTAGTGCTTAAATATTCATCTTTTAGGTGTATAATTACATTGGCCAAATAGAAAAAAAAATTAGGAAGAACTTAACGATAATTTCGACGTAGCTAAGAAAATTTTGAATTACCTTTCTAAATGAATTCAACTCGATTCTAAACTGCATTCAAAGTATCGGGAGAGTTTAGTGGAGTAGAAAGATAAACAAATTATTGAGCGGCTAACAGATAATTCTCAGCGAAAAAACAAACCATTTTTTTTATCTGCCTGATACGGTACTTTTACAATTCTAGGAAACTAAATTTTTACTGTTTTCTGTCATATGACGGGCTATATGCTAGTGCTTAAATATTCATCTTTTAGGTGTATAATTACATTGGCCAAATAAAAAAAAAAATTAGGAAGAACTTAACGATAATTTCGACATAGCTAAGAAAATTTTGAATTATCTTTCTGAATCAATTCAACCTGATTCTATACTGCCTTCAACAGTATCAGGAAACTTGAGAGGAGTATGGAGATAAACAAATCATTGAGCGTGTGTATCAGATAATTCTCAGCCAAAAAAGAAACCATTTTTTTTATCTGCCTGATACGGTACTTTACAATTCTAGGAAACTAAATTTTTACTGTTCTGTCATATGACGGGCTATATGCTAGTGCTTAAATATTCATCTTTTAGGTGTATAATTACATTGACCAAATAAAAAAAAAATTGGGAAGAACTTAACGATAATTTCGACGTAGCTAGGAAAACTTTTAATTACATTTCTAAATGAATTCAACGTGATTCTAAACTGCATTCACAGTATCGGGAGACTTTAGAGGAGTATGGAGATAAACAAATTATTGAGCGTGTATCAGATAATTCTCAGCCAAAAAACAAAACCATTTTTTTATCTGCCTGATACGGTACTTTACAATTTAGGGAAATTAAATTTTTTTTGATTCTGTCATATGACGGGCTATATGCTAGTGCTTAAATATTCATCTTTTAGGTGTATAATTACATTGGCCAAATAAAAAAAAAAATTAGGAAGAACTTAACGATAATTTCGACCTTAGCTAAGAAAACTTTTGAATTATCTTTCTAAATGAATTCAACGTGATTCTAAACTGCATTCACAGTATCGGGAGACTCTAGAGGAGTATGAAGATAAACAAATTATTGAGCGTGTATCAGATAATTCTCAGCCAAAAAACAAACCATTTTTTAATCTTCCTCATAGGGTACTCTACAATTCTGGAAAATTGAAAATTTTACTGATTCTGTCATATGACGGGCTATATGCTAGTGCTTAAATATTCATCTTTTAGGTGTATAATTACATTGGCCAAATAAAAAAAAAATTAGGAAGAAACTTAACGATAATTTCGAAGTAGCTAAGAAAACTTTGAATTATCTTTCTAAATGAATTCAATATGATTCTAAACTGCATTCGCAGTATCGGGAAACTTTAGAGGAGTATGAAGATAAACAAATTATTGAGCGTGTATCAGATAATTCTCAGCCAAAAAACAAACCATTTTTTTATCTGCCTTATAAGGTACTTTACAATTCTGGAAAATTAAAAATTTTACTGATCCCGTCATATGACGGGCTATATGCTAGTGCTTAAATATTCATCTTTTAGGTGTATAATTACATTGGCCAAATAAAAAAAAATTAGGAAGAACTTAACGATAATTTCGACATAGCTAAGAAAATTTTGAATAACCTTTCTAAATGAATTCAACTTGATTCTATACTGCCTTCACAGTATCAGGAAACTTGAGAGGAGTATGAAGATAGACAAATTATTGAGCGTGTATCAGATAATTCTCAGCCAAAAAACAAACCATTTTTTTATCTGCCTCATAAGGTACTTTACAATACTGAAAAATTAAAAATTTTACTGATTCCGTCATATGACGGGCTATATGCTAGTGCTTAATATTCATCTTTTAGGTGTATAATTACATTGGCCAAATAAAAAAAAAATTGGGAAGAACTTAACGATAATTTCGACATAGCTAACAAAACTTTGAATTATCTTTCTAAATGAATTCAACGTGATTCTAAACTGCATTCACAGTATCAGGAAACTTGTGAGAGGAGTATGGAGATAAACAAATTATGGAGCGTGTATCAGATAATTCTCAGCCAAAAAACTAACCATTTTTTTTATCTGCCTGATACGGTACTTTACAATTCTAGGAAACTAAATTTTTACTGATTCCGTCATATGACGGGCTATATGCTAGTGCTTAATATTCATCTTTTAGGTGTATAATTACATTGGCCAAATAAAAAAAAAATTGGGAAGAACTTAACGATAATTTCAACGTCGCTAAGAAAACTTTGAATTAACTTTCTAAATGAATTCAACTTGATTCTAAACTACATTCACAATATTAGAGAAGTATGAAGATAAACAAATTATTGAGCGTGTATCAGATAATTCTCAGCCAAAAAACAAACCATTTTTTTACCTGCCTCATAGGGTACTTTACAATTCTGAAAAATTAAAAATGTTACTGATTCCGTCATATGACGGGCTATATGCTAGTGCTTAAATATTCATCTTTTAGGTGTATAATTACATTGGCCAGATAAAAAAAAAATATGGAAGAACTTAACGATAATTTCGACGTAGCTAAGAAAATTTTGAATTACCTTTCTAAATGAATTCAACTTGATTCTACTCTGCATTCACGGTATCAGGAAACTTTAGAGGAGTATGAAGATAAACAAATTATTGAGCGTGTACCAGATAATTCTGAGCCAAAAAACAAACCATTTTTTTATCTGCCTCATACGGTACTTTACAATTTAGGGAAATTAAATTTTTTTTGATTCTGTCATATGACGGGCTATATGCTAGTGCTTAAATATTCATCTTTTAGGTGTATAATTACATTGGCCAAATAAAAAAAAAATTGGGAAGAACTTAACGATAATTTCGACATAGCTAAGAAAACTTTGAATTACCTTTCTAAATGAATTCAACGTGATTCTAAACTGCCTCACAATATCGAGAGACTTTAGAGGAGTATGAAGATAAACAAATTATTGAGCGTGTACCAGATAATTCTCAGCCAAAAAACATACCATTTTTTTACTTGCCCCATAGAGTACTTTACAATTCTGGAAAATTAATATTTTACTGATTCTGTCATATGACGGGCTATATGCTAGTGCTTAAATATTCATCTTTTAGGTGTATAATTACATTGGCCAAATAAAAAAAAAAATTAGGAAGAAATTAACGATAATTTCGACATAGCTAAGAAAATTTTGAATTATCTTTCTAAATGAATTCACCTTGATTCTAAACAGCATTGGAAGGCATTAGAGGAGTATGATTATAAACAAATTGTTGAGCGTGTATCAGATAATTCTCAGCCAAAAAAACAAACCTTTATTTTATCTGTCTTATAGGGTACTTTACAATTCTAGGAAACTAAAATTTTTACTGTTTCTGTCATATGACGGGCTATATGCTAGTGCTTAAATATTCATTTTTAGGTGTATAATTACATTGGCCAAATAAAAAAAAAATTAGGAAGAACTTAACGATAATTTCGACATAGCTAAGAAAATTTTGAATTACCTTTCTAAACGAAGTCAACGTGATTCTAAACTGCATTCTCAGTATCAGGAAACTTGAGAGGAGTATGGAGATAAACAAATTATTGAGCGTGTATCAGATAATTTTCAGCCAAAAAACAAAACCATTTTTTTATCTGCCTGATACGGTACTTTACAATTCTAGGAAACTAAATTTTTACTGTTTCTGTCATATGACGGGCTATATGCTAGTGCTTAAATATTCATCTTTTAGGTGTATAATTACATTGGCCAAATAAAAAAAAAAAATTAGGAAGAACTTAACGATAATTTCGACATAGCTAAGAAAACTCTGAATTACCTTTCTAAATGAATTCAACGTGAGACTAAATTACATTCACAGTATCGGGAAACTTTAGAGGAGTATGAAGATAAACAAATTATTGAGCGTGTATCAGATAATTCTCAGCCAAAAAACAAACCATTTTTTTTATCTGCTTCATAGGGTACTTTACAATTCTGGGAAACTAAATTTTTTTACTGTTTCTGTCATATGACGGGCTATATGCTAGTGCTTAAATATTCGTCTTTTAGGTGTATAATTACATTGGCCAAATAAAAAAAAAAATTGGGAAGAACTTAACGATAATTTCGACGTAGCTAAGAAAATTTTGAATTACCTTTCTAAATGAATTCAACTTGATTCTATACTGCCTTCACAGTATCAGGAAACTTGAGAGGAGTATGGAGATAAAACAAATCATTGAGCGTGTATCAGATAATTTCTCAGCCAAAAAACAAACCATTTTTTTATCTGCCTGATACGGTACTTTACAATTCTAGGAAACTAAATTTTTACTGTTTCTGTCATATGACGGGCTATATGCTAGTGCTTAAATATTCATCTTTTAGGTGTATAATTACATTGGCCAAATAAAAAAAAAAAATTGGAAAGAACTTAACGATAAATTCGACATGGCTTAGAAAACTTTGAATTACCTTTCTAAATGAATTCAACTTGATTCTAAACTGCATTCATAGTATCGGGCGACTTTAGAGGAGAATGAAGATAAACAAATTATTGAGCGTGTATCAGATAATTCTCAGCCAAAAAACAAACCATTTTTTTATCTGCCTTATAGGGTACTTTACAATTCTAGGAAACTAAATTTTTACTGTTTCTGTCATATGACGGGCTATATGCTAGTGCTAAATATTCGTCTTTTAGGTGTATAATTACATTGGCCAAATAAAAAAAAAAAATTGGGAAGAACTTAACGATAATTTCGACATAGCTAAGAAAATTTTGAATTATCTTTCTAAATGAATTCAACTTGATTCTAAACTGCATTCACAGTATCGGGAAACTTTAGAGGAGTATGGAGATAAACAAATTATTGAGCGTGTATCAGATAATTCTCAGCCAAAAAACAAACCATTTTTTTATCTGCCTGATACGGTACTTTACAATTCTAGGAAACTAAATTTTTACTGTTTCTGTCATATGACGGGCTATATGCTAGTGCTTAAATATTCATCTTTTAGGTGTATAATTACATTGGCCAAATAAAAAAAAATTAGGAAGAACTTAACGATAATTTCGACATAGCTAAGAAAATTTTGAATTACCTTTCTAAATAAATTCAACTTGATTCTATACTGCCTTCACAGTATCAGGAAACTTGAGAGGAGTATGGAGATAAACAAATTATTGAGCGTGTATCAGATAATTCTCAGCCAAAAAAACAAACCATTTTTTATCTGCCTTATAGTGTACTTTACAATTCTAGGAAACTAAATTTTACTTTCTGTCATATGACGGGCTATATGCTAGTGCTTAAATATTCGTCTTTTAGGTGTATAATTACATTGGCCAAATAAAAAAAAAAATTAGGAAGAACTTAACGATAATTTCGACGTAGCTAAGAAAATTTTGAATTATCTTTCTAAATGAATTCAACGTGATTCTAAACTGCATTCACAGTATCGGAAGACTTTAGAGGAGTATGAAGATAAACAAATTATTGAGCGTGTATCAGATAATTCTCAGCCAAAAAACAAACCATTTTTTTTACCTGCCTCCTATGGTACTTTACAATTCTAGGAAACTAAATTTTTACTGTTTCTGTCATATGACGGGCTATATGCTAGTGCTTAAATATTCATCTTTTAGGTGTATAATTACATTGACCAAATAAAAAAAAAATTAGGAAGGAACTTAACGATAATTTCGACATAGCTAAGAAAATTTTGAATTACCTTTCTAAATGAATTCAACTTGATTCTATACTGCCTTCACAGTATCAGGAAACGTGAGAGGAGTATGGAGGATAAACAAATCATTGAGCGTGTATCAGATAATTCTCAGCCAAAAAAACAAACCATTTTTTTATCTGCCTGATACGGTACTTTACAATTCTAGGAAACTAAATTTTTACTGTTTCTGTCATATGACGGGCTATATGCTAGTGCTTAAAATATTCATCTTTTAGGTGTATAATTACATTGACCAAATAAAAAAAAAAATTTGGAAGAACTTAACGATAATTTCGACATAGCTAAGAAACTTTCAATTATCTTTCTAAATGAATTCAATGTAATTCTAAACTTCATTCACAGTATCAGGAAACGTGGAGAGGAGTATGGAGATAAACAAATCATTGAGCGTGTATCAGATAATTCTCAGCCAAAAAACAAACATTTTTTTTATCTGCCTGATACGGTACTTTACAATTCTAGGAAATAAATTTTTACTGTTTCTGTCATATGACGGGCTATATGCTAGTGCTTAAATATTCATCTTTTAGGTGTATAATTACATTGACCAAATAAAAAAAAAAATTAGGAAGAACTTAACGATAATTTCGACATAGCTAAGAAAATTTTGAATTACCTTTCTAAATGAATTCAACTTGATTCTATACTGCCTTCACAGTATCAGGAAACGTGAGAGGAGTATGGAGATAAACAAATCATTGAGCGTGTATCAGATAATTCTCAGCCAAAAAACAAACCATTTTTTTTATCTGCCTGATACGGTACTTTACAATTCTAGGGAAACTAAATTTTTTACTGTTTCTGTCATATGACGGGCTATATGCTAGTGCTTAAATATTTCATCTTTTAGGTGTATAATTACATTGGCCAAATAAAAAAAAAAATTAGGAAGAACTTAACGATAATTTCGACATAGCTAAGAAAATTTTGAATTACCTTTCTAAATGAATTCAACTTGATTCTATACTGCCTTCACAGTATCAGGAAAACTTGAGAGAAGTATGAAGATAAACAAATCATTGAGCGTGTATCAGATAATTCTCAGCTAAAAAACGAACCATTTTTTTATCTGCCTGATACGGTACTTTACAATTCTAGGAAACTAAATTTTTACTGATTCTGTCATATGACGGGCTATATGCTAGTGCTTAAATATTCATCTTTTAGGTGTATAATTACATTGGCCAAATAAAAAAAAATTAGGAAGAACTTAACGATAATTTCGACGTAGCTAAGAAAATTTTGAATTACCTTTCTAAATGAATTCAACATCATTCAAAACTGTATTCACAGTATCATGAGACTTTAGAGGAGTATAAATATAAACAAATTATTGAGCGTGTACCAGATAATTCTCAGCCAAAAAACAAACCATTTTTTTTATCTGCCTGATACGGTACTTTACAATTCTAGGAAACTAAATTTTTACTGTTTCTGTCATATGACGGGCTATATGCTAGTGCTTAAATATTCGTCTTTTAGGTGTATAATTACATTGGCCAAATAAAAAAAAAATTAGGAAGAACTTAACGATCATTTCGACATAGCTAAGAAAACTTTGAATTATCTTTCTTTATAAATTCAACGTGACTCTAAACTGCATTCTCAGTATCAGGAGACTGTATAAGAGTATGAAGATAAACAAATCATTGAGCGTGTACCAGATAATTCTCAGCCCAAAAAAAGACATTTTTTTAACTGCCTGTTACGGTACTTTACAATTCTAGGAAACTAAATTTTTACTGTTTCTGTCATATGACGGGCTATATGCTAGTGCTTAAATATTCATCTTTTAGGTGTATAATTACATTGGCCAAATAAAAAAAAAATTAGGAAGAACTTAACGATAATTTCGACATAGCTAAGAAAATTCTGAATTATCTCTCTAAATGAATTCAACTTGATTCTATACTGCCTTCACAGTATCAGGAAACGTGAGAGGAGTATGGAGATAAACATATTATTGAGCGTGTATCAGATAATTCTCAGCCAAAAAAACAAACCATTTTTTTATCTGCTGATACGGTACTTTACAATTCTAGGAAACTAAATTTTTACTGTTTCTGTCATATGACGGGCTATATGCTAGTGCTTAAATATTCATCTTTTAGGTGTATAATTACATTGGCCAAATAAAAAAAAATTAGGAAGAACTTAACGATAATTTCGACATAGCTAAGAAAATTTTGAATTACCTTTCTAAATAAATTCAACGTGATTCTACACTGCATTCACAGTATCGGGAAACTTTAGAGGAGTATGGAGATAAACAAATTATTGAGCGTGTATCAGATAATTCTCAGCCAAAAAACAAACCATTATTTTTTACCTACCTCATAGGGTACTTTACAATTCTGGAAAATTAAATTTTTACTGTTTCTGTCATATGACGGGCTATATGCTAGTGCTTAAATATTCATCTTTTAGGTGTATAATTACATTGACCAAATAAAAAAAAAATTGGGAAGAACTTAACGATAATTTCGACATAGCTAAGAAAACTTTGAATTACCTTTCTAAATGAATTCAATGTGATTTTATACTGCATTCACAGTATCGGGAGACTTTAGAGGAGTATGAAAATAAACAAATCATTGAGCGTGTATCAGATAATTCTCATCCATAAAACAAAGAATATTTTATCTGCCTTATAGGATACTTTACAATTCTGGAAACTTAAAAATTTTTACTGTTTCTGTCATATACGGGCTATATGCTAGTGCTTAAATATTCATCTTTAGGTGTATAATTACATTGGCCAAATAAAAAAAAAAATTAGGAAGAAACTTAACGATAATTTCGACATAGCTAAGAAAATTTTGAATTATTTTTCTAAATGAATTTAACGTGATTCTATACTGCCTTCACAGTATCAGGAAAACGTGAGAGGAGTATGAAGATAAACAAATTATTGAGCGTGTATCAGATAATTCTCAGCCAAAAAACAAACCATATTTTTATCTGCCTGATACGGTACTTTACAATTCTAGGAAACTAAATTTTTACTGTTTCTGTCATATGACGGGCTATATGCTAGTGCTTAAATATTCATCTTTTAGGTGTATAATTACATTGGCCAAATAAAAAAAAAATTAGGAAGAACTTTACGATAATTTCGACATAGGTAAGAAAATTTTGAATTACCTTTCTAAATAAATTCAACTTGATTCTATACTGCCTTCACAGTATCAGGAAACTTGAGAGGAGTATGGAGATAAACAAATCATTGAGCGTGTATCAGATAATTCTCAGCCAAAAAACAAACCATTTTTTTATCTGCCTAATAGGGTACGTTACAATTCTAGGAAACTAAATTTTTACTGTTTCTGTCATATGACGGGCTATATGCTAGTGCTTAAATATTCATCTTTTAGGTGTATAATTACATTGACCAAATAAAAAAAAAAATTAGGAAGAAACTTAACGATAATTTCGACATAGCTAAGAAAATTTTGAATTACCTTTCTAAATGAATTCACTTGATTCTATACTGCCTTCACAGTATCAGGAAACGTGAGAGGAGTATGAAGATAAACAAATTATTGAGCGTGTATCAGATAATTCTTAGCCAAAAAACAAACCATTTTTTTATCTGCCTCATAAGGTACTTTACAATTCTAGGAAACTAAATTTTTTTACTGTTTCTGGTCATATGACGGGCTATATGCTAGTGCTTAAATATTCATCTTTTAGGTGTATAATTACATTGGCCAAATAAAAAAAAAATTGGGAAGAACTTAACGATAATTTCGACATAGCTATGAAAACTTTGAATTACCTTTCTAAATGAATTCAACTTGATTCTAAACTGCATTCATAGTATCGGGCGACTTTAGAGGAGAATGAAGATAAACAAATTATTGAGCGTGTATCAGATAATTCTCAGCCAAAAAACACACCATATTTTTATCTGCCTTATAGGGTTCTTTACAATTCAGGAAACTAAATTTTTACTGATTCTGTCATATGACGGGCTATATGCTAGTGCTTAAATATTCATCTTTTAGGTGTATAATTACATTGGCCAAATAAAAAAAAAATTAGGAAGAACTTAACGATAATTTCGACATAGCTAAGAAAATTTTGAATTACCTTTCTAAATGAATTCAACTTGATTCTATACTGCCTTCACAGTATCAGGAAACTTGAGAGGAATATGGAGATAAACAAATCATTGAGCGTGTATCAGATAATTCTCAGCCAAAAAACAAAACCATTTTTTTATCTGCCTGATACGGTACTTTACAATTCTAGGAAACTAAATTTTTACTGATTTCGTCATATGACGGGCTATATGCTAGTGCTTAAATATTCATCTTTTAGGTGTATAATTACATTGGCCAAATAAAAAAAAATTAGGAAGAATCTTAACGATAATTTCGACATAGCTAAGAAAATTTTGAATTACCTTTCTAAATGAATTCAACTTGATTCTATACTGCATTCACAGTATCAGGAAACTTGAGAGGAGTATGAAGATAAACAAATTATTGAGCGTGTATCAGATAATTCTCAGCCAAAAAACAAACCATTTTTTTATCTGCCTGATACGGTACTTTACAATTCTAGGAAACTAAATTTTTACTGTTTCTGTCATATGACGGGCTATATGCTAGTGCTTAAATATTCATCTTTTAGGTGTATAATTACATTGGCCAAATAAAAAAAAATTAGGAAGAACTTAACGATAATTTCGACATAGCTAAGAAAATTTTGAATTACCTTTCTAAATGAATTCAACTTGATTCTATACTGCCTTCACAGTATCGGGGGACTTTAGTGGAGTATGAAGATAAAACAAATTATTGAGCGTGTATCAGATAATTCTCAGCCAAAAAACAAACCATTTTTTTAAATGCCTCATATGGTACTTTACAATTCTGAAAAATTATAATTTTACTGATCCTGTCATATGACGGGCTATATGCTAGTGCTTAAATATTCATCTTTTAGGTGTATAATTACATTGGCCAAATAAAAAAAAATTAGGAAGAACTTAACGATAATTTCGACATAGCTAAGAAAATTTTGAATTACCTTTCTAAATAAATTCAACTTGATTCTATACTGCCTTCACAGTATCAGGAAACTTGAGAGGAATATGGAGATAAACAAATCATTGAGCGTGTATCAGATAATTCTCAGCCAAAAAACAAACCATTTTTTTATCTGCCTGATACGGTACTTTACAATTCTAGGAAACTAAATTTTTACTGTTTCTGTCATATGACGGGCTATATGCTAGTGCTTAAATATTCATCTTTTAGGTGTATAATTACATTGGCCAAATAAAAAAAAATTAGGAAGAACTTAACGATAATTTCGACATAGCTAAGAAAATTTTGAATTACCTTTCTAAATAAATTCAACTTGATTCTATACTGCCTTCACAGTATCAGGAAACTTGAGAGGAATATGGAGATAAACAAATCATTGAGCGTGTATCAGATAATTCTCAGCCAAAAAACAAACCATTTTTTTACTTGCCTCATAGGGTACTTTACAATTCTGGGAAACATTTTAATTATCCCGTCATATGACGGGCTATATGCTAGTCAATTATAATAAACGTGGGACTTAGCAAGTGACATAAAAATATTTAAAAAATGTATTTAAATTATGTGCAATTAAGAAAACTAAAAGCTTCAGGTTTGGTTTGGTTTGGATATCTAAGGTATACTTTTCTGCACCATATTCCTCTTTTAGGTTCTTAAAGAAGTACTAAAAAAAGTACCTTTTCTCTCCCCAAAATAGTTTTTCCGAACGATGGCTCATTGGTTAGGATGCTGGCCTTCGGTACCGGAGTTCGTGGATTCGAATCCCACATTGGCATGGATGTTCTTAGCCGTTCGAAATCGGCTTTAAACTGTAGGTCCCGGTCTTATTAGCCCTCGTGTTGCGAAAAAAGTAGACCGTAGCACTCAAAACCAAACCAAAATAGTTTCGGAATTGTTTTTGTATGAGAAGACGGCATGCTGTTCCGGTTTCCACACGGTCAGATGAGAAACCTAGCTTATTCGAGATTAATTCTAACACACTATAGGGGGTGATTATTTATCTAAACATAAGTACTGGGAATAGGTATTAGAATTAGTGTATTTATATATCTGGCTATATGGTTAGACAAGCGTCTTCTCAATATGTAGACGGCCCCTGAATCCCTTCAAGCCCAGCCTAATCCACTGGAAATAAGTCCGTTAAAAGAAGTTTCCCACCGGATTGTCAGCTATAAATCATTAATAATTAGTGCTTTGGATTCGATCATTTTTACAATCTTCCCAAAGTCTTCAGATATCCGCTGGTTCCACGCTCCTCTTTTGTTGCTTGGAGATTCTTCTTTCGCTCCAAACCCCTCTCTCTGCGACTGGAGTTATATCGAACAGGTGTGCAGGAGCTCTCTGGACATGGGAGGGGAAAGGGAGTGTGTAATAAAACCAATTATCTAAGATGGCACGAGCTGCCTTAAAGGACGTTCTTGGTTAGACATTTTTGTTTTTTTTATTGACGTTTTCTTTGTGGGTTTATTGAGTACTGAAAGTTTTGCTTCAGGGCGCACGCGTAGATAGTTCTTTCTCATGTTACGGATTCTTTCACTTGTTATTAACACTTTTATTACTGATATTCTGGTAGCAAGTAGTCTGTATTTGTTGTGACAATTTATCAATGGATATTACATATGAACTAGCATATAGCCCATCATGTGACGGGATTAGTAAAATGTTTCTCACAGGATCTCACAGGAAGATGTAAATGGATTATAGTTGTAATAAACGCGAAATTAAAATGACTTTAAAACAGGTTTAACTGTATATAGGATTAGTCAAATAAGCTAAAACCCGTATAGCTTTTCCTGTTATATTTCTTGTTTCTTCTTTAATTGCTAATAAAAGGCAACCATTTTTCGGATGTTTTGAGATAAATAAACGATGCATTTTTTTGTTTAAAATTTCTTTCAAGAATGTAAATTTATTATAGTAAAAATAACTGAGAAATTAAAATCCCTTTGGAGCAGGTTTAATTGTATATAGGTGTAGTCAAATAAGCTAAAACCCGTAAAGCTTTTCCTGTTATTTTTCTTGTTTCCTCTTTAATTGCTAATAAAAGGCAACCATTTTTCTGATGTTTTGAAATAAATAAAGGATGTTTTTTATTTTTTTTATTTTTATTTTTTTTTATATATAAACTTTCTTTCAAGAATGTAAATGTATTATAGTAAAAATAACTGAGAAATTAAAATCCCTTTAAAGCAGGTTTAATTGTATATAGGTATTATCAAATAAGCTAAAACTCGTATAGCATTTCCTGTTATTTTTCTTGTGTTTCCACTTTAATTGCTTATAAAAGGCAACCATTTTTCGGATGTTTTGAGATAAATAAACGATGGGTTTTTTTTGTGTAAAATTTCATTCAAGAATGTAAATGTATTATAGTAAAAATAACTGAGAAATTAAAATCTCTTTAAAGCAGGTTTAATTGTATAAAGGTATAGTCAAATAAGCTAAAACCCGTACAGCTTTTCCTGTTATTTTTCTTGTTTCCTCTTTAATTGCTAATAAAAGGCAACCATTTTTCGGATGTTTTGAGATAAATAAACGATTGTTTTTTGTATAAACTTTCTTTCAAGAATGTAAATAGATTATAGTAAAAATAACAGCGAAATTAAAATCACTTTAAAACAGGTTTAACTGTATATAGGTATAGTCAAATAAGCTAAAACCCGTACAGCTTTTCCTGTTATTTTTCTTGTGTTTCCTCTTTAATTGCTAATAAAAGGCAACCATTTTTCGGATGTTTTGAGATAAATAAAGGATGGTTTTTTTTTTGTATAAACTTTCTTTCAAGAATGTAAATGTATTATAGTAAAAATAACTCCGAAATTAAAAGGACCTTAAAACAGGTTTAACTGTATATAGCTATAGTCAAATAAGCTAAAACCCGTACAGCTTTTCCTGTTATTTTTCTTGTGTTTCTTCTTTAATTGCTAATAAAAGGCAACCATTTTTCGGATGTTTTGAGATAAATAAACGATGGTTTTTTTTATATATAAAATTTCTTTCAAGAATGTAAATGTATTATAGTAAAAAACTCCGAAATTAAAATGACTTTAAAACAGGTTTAACTGTATATAGCTATAGTCAAATAAGCTAAAACCCGTACAGCTTTTCCTGTTATTTTTCTTGTGTTTCCTCTTTAATTGCTAATAAAAGGCAACCATTTTTCGGATGTTTTGAGATAAATAAACGATGTTTTTTTTTTGTATAAACTTTCTTTCAAGAATGTAAATGTATTATAGTAAAAATAACTGCGAAATTAAAATCCCTTTAAAGCAGGTTTAATTGTATATAGGTATAGTCAAATAAGCTAAAACCCGTACAGCTTTTCCTGTTATTTTTCTTGTTTCCTCTTTAATTGCTAATAAAAGGCAACCATTTTTCAGATGTTTTGAGATAAATAAACGATGGGTTTTTTTTGTATAAACTTTCTTTCAAGAATGTAAATGTATTATAGTAAAAATAACTGCGAAATTAAAATCCCTTTAAAGCAGGTTTAATTGTATATAGGTATAGTCAAATAAGCTAAAACCCGTACAGCTTTTCCTGTTATTTTTCTTGTTTCCTCTTTAATTGCTAATAAAAGGCAACCATTTTTCGGATGTTTTGAGATAAATAAACGATTGTTTTTTTGTTTAAAATTTCTTTCAAGAACGTAAATGTATTATAGTAAAAATAACTCCGAAATTAAAATGACTTTAAAACAGGTTTAACTGTATATAGCTATAGTCAAATAAGCTAAAACCCGTACAGCTTTTCCTGTTATTTTTTTTGTGTTTCATCTTTTATTGCTAATAAAAGTAAAAATTTTCTCACAGGAAGATTTGTTGAGGTAAATTTCATGGATGTTTATTCGTCCAGATCGAACAACGAAAAAAATATATACAAGGCATTAAAATCAAATTTAAGAAAGCATTTTTAAACATAATACGTCGATTTTGCTTACCAACATATTTATTAACATCAGGATAAGAGACAAGGCAAAAGCAGGGCAAGCCGCGGAGCCTATCGGGGAAGTTAATTTATATCAAGGCTGACTCAATATATTTACATAAAATGGAATGCGGTTAAGACCAAAATAATTTGTATCGATATTTTCTTTTTTATCGATGAAACTTTCCAACAAGATTTCGCAATAGTACTCCCTGGGCCAAACCTTCTAGTACTGGAGTAGTTATTACTGGTAAGTATTAATTGACATGACATTTACAAAAAGTTAAAAGAAGGGTTTAGAGGAAAAAGGTGAGAAAATACTTGAGTTTAGGCGATAAAAATTAAAGCACAATAGGTGATAAAATGATAGAACAGGTGAAGAACATTGAGTTCCTACAAGAGCAAGATAAGCTAGTCATTTATAGCGCTAGAAGCACAAAATAAAATAGTTGGGATTTTTTTTTAAAGTAAAAGAAG
The DNA here is from genome assembly GCA_032207245.1 of Pardosa pseudoannulata. NCBI lineage: Eukaryota > Metazoa > Arthropoda > Arachnida > Araneae > Lycosidae > Pardosa > Pardosa pseudoannulata. The sequence continues at coordinate 50,750,941 of CM063499.1, forward strand.
AGAAAATGCTTGAGTTTAGATGATAAAAATTAAAGCACAAAAAGTGATAAATTGATAGAACAGGTGAAGAACATTGAGCTCCTACAAGAGCGAGATAAGCTAGTCAGTTATAGCGCTAGAAGCACAAAATAAAATAGTTGAGATTTTTTTTAAAGTAAAATTTTTAATTTTCCAGAATTGTTATAGACAGTAAAAAAATGTAGTTTTGAGAATTATCTTACAAGAAATAATTGTTTACTTTAATGACTAGTGTTCAATCTTAATTTATTTTGTCATATTACACTATAGAATAAAAGCAGAGTTTTAATATTGATAGTGATATTTGGAGGTAAAGATGATGTAAAATTTAGCGTCGATTGCAAACCGTGTTATATGTATAAAAAGCAAAACACAAACGAAAAATAATTTTAAAATATTTATATGTTATAATTGTGTAAATAATGATTTATGAATAGGATGTATTCTATAAGAGACAAGGAATCATCTTGTCTCTGTGTAGTATATGCTGTCATTATATATAAAATATATATAATATTATTTTTAAAGTAAAAATATTTAATTTTCCAGAATATTTACATAAGTATGTCATATGAAAAATTGTAAGTATAAAGCAAGTAAAAATTGGTTTGTTTTTGGCTGAGAATTATCTGGTACAGCTCAATAATATCTTTACTGACCGCATTAGTTGAATTTAATTATCTTGTCATATTACGGAATGATAAACAGTAGAGGTTTTAATATTGACAGTATTATTTGGCGGTATATATGATCGACGTCCAAAATTAGCGAATGGCGCAAACCGTGTAGTTATATGTATAAAAAAAATACACACAAACGAACAAACTTCTTAATTTTCAAAGATATATAACTTAAATGCTAGATGTTCATTATCCCGTGAAATAGACTCCTAGACTTCTATGAAAAGAATTTGTAGTTAATACCGGTGATAAAATGTCCTTTGCAACAAAAAAATAATCGATGATTAAATTTAATTTATCACGTATGTACCTGATCTATTTTTTAAGCCAAATATAAAAGAAAATTATTTACGTCATATCGATGTTTATGACACGTATGAAAATAATGCAGACGATTTAAATAATCTCCGTTTGTGATCAGTTTAAAACTGTGATTTTAGATCATAAAGATTAATAACAATGTATGAAATTTTAAACTTTTTTGTAAGTTTATGCTAATAAACAATTTTTTACATGTACTACATTTCAAAATAAAATGAAAAATTATTATTTTATGTACTGAATAATTCTTTAAGAATAAGTATTGTAAAATAATAAAAAAAATTTAAAATTATGTCTACAATTCTTTCTAAGCTCATTGATAAATCGTTCGTACATAATGTTTTTTAAAGTCTCTTTGAAACACGTTTCAACATTTCAATGCAATAAGCTGAAGTTTTAACTGCGTTGCAGCATTGCGTGATCATTTTTGATGATAAAGATAAAATTTCGATATTTAGTTTTAATGTTAAATCATTTCTTTCTGGATATGAAATGCATGTACGAGCAAGATAAAATGTGAATACTCCGTCCGCAGTTAATAATGTTTTTCTGCTTATCACAATACCACCAGCTATTCTATTCTGAAAACTAATGTGTAATTTTCCATTCCTTTTTTTTTTCTCCTTTTCCCTTAAAATATTGGGAGCATTGCTTCGATTTTTACTCAGGGTTATCATGAAAAGTCATAAAAGTAATTTTTTTTTGTTTTTTAATTAATTTTTGAATTTTCTTTGAGCATTGATTTTTCTGGTGTTGATTTTTTCTTTTTTCATGTTGCAAATGTTATGTAACACTATGAATTGTTCACCACTTTAATGGTATTAACGATGGTTGGGTATATCTACATGCTAAAAAAGCTTTGATTTCCTTGGGTCTACGTATTTATTATGTCTTTATGATCTTAGAAAAAAAAAACCATCGTTCGTCTTTTATTTTGTTCGATCCATATAAATCTTATGGACCATTTATTAATTCATGTCTGCACTGGAAAATTAGAAATCTTATCAATTTATTTAAATTTTATATAAAACTGCATAGCTACTGTAGGCTTTATAAAAATATGATATAAAAGGGTTAAAAATAAAAAAGTTTGGTATTAAAAAGAAAACCTGTTTTAAAGTATTGTTTCTTATGTTTTTTTTTTTTCACTAAAAGCCTGAGTTTTTTTTCTAAAAAAGTGAAATTATATATAAGTTCCACTGTTTTTGAGTTATTTTAATTTTTTTTTCAATGAACAGCAACAAAAATGCTTAAAAAAAATATCAATTTTGGAAGTATTTAAAATGCTTGAAATTTTCAGAACAAAATACATGTACTTCTACAGTGCATTTTGTCAGCTGAACTATCTGTGGGTTTTTTCACCATGAGAGATATATAATATTTCTTTGACAATGTACGTCAACAATGTTTCTGTGTTTGACTTAATTCAGCATAAGTACTAACAAATGTTAACAACACGCTTTAAATACTTTTCCTAGATTGAGCATTACAATCTGCTCTCTATAAAATGTTAGATCTGCAGTTTCCCATCAAACAAAGTAAGGGAAATAATGATTCTTGTTTAGCAGCAATTAAATACCACTTCCATCTGATTATGGTATTCATAGGCTAGATTGCAAAATGTATGGTCAAAATTTTTAGCTCTAGTGTTTTATATAATATTTTTGATATATACATCAAAAAAATTTATAAATTTTAATCAGTTTCATTTTTATCCTTCGGTAAAAAAATGTCACATTTTTTATTGCATTTTTTTTTGTCATTTTACATTTTTGCAAGATATGTTATTAAAATAACATTTCTTACATAAAGCATTATACAAATGTCTTTCTACGAAAATCTTAGAACTGAAGTATTTATTCTCGTCGATTTAGTATTTTTTGTATTTTGTTGTAAAGCAAATCTAGGACATAAATTATCAAAATAAGATTAAAAATATTGTCTTGCTTGACTGATTCCATCTGTTTACTATCAGACCACTATCCAGCTCATCTAGTAAACTTTACTATATTTTATACATTAATTTTTTTGATTCCGAGTCACAGTTCGAATCGCAAAATAGCTCATGCGCTCTTTATCATATATAAAAGTAAAAATATATTTTTAACTCTTACACCAATAAATTATCAGGCTAGAATAATATAACCAAAAGGGATTAAACTGAAAGATAAAGTCGTTTCTGATACAAAACATGCAAAAAAGGATTTGAACAATCAGAGTAGAAAATACAATAAACTGCAAAGTCATTTGCTGGACGAATAATTTGTTACTAAAATTGGAAAAAATCTGCCGTACAGTGCAAGCGATATGAAATCAGTCCCGTACGCTAGATTGTAAACCCGATTTTCCTTCGTAACCAAACAGGAAGCGAAAGCCCTTTTTGAACTGATTTTTTTTCTTAAATTAAATTTGAAATATTTAAATTTATTAAGATTATACCAAAAACACAGTCTCATTGATTTTTCAATACGTAATATTATAAAGAAGTTTTGTCTAGAGTTACCTCAATATTCATCATGAAGTTGTGATACTTTGTTGACTAAATTTAATAGTGAGTCCATTGGAGAAAAAGTTTAATGAAGTGTTTCTCTTCGAAGTACAATCACTTTTATTTTCTATGAACGTTATTAATATTACAGATGAAGAAAAAACTATAAACACAAACATATAACAGCAGGAGAGAACGTGCGGGACATATACCTTTCTTGCACATCTGATAGTGAGGGGATATTGACACAAACAACTAAACAACCTGTCATAACTTGTACACCTTATAAAACGATAAGTTTGGTGAAAATATGAATAATCTAAGGATTTTAGTTGCACAGAAGAACAATACAACCAAAATTAAAGTTATTTTCTAGATCAAATATTCCAACGCTGGCCGATTGTTAGGGCGCTGACCGTCGGTACAGAGTTCGTGGTTCGAATACAGGCATGGAGTTCGTAGTTTAATCGGCTTTAAACTGTAGATCCCGGTCCATTCCCTCGAGTGCAAAACAGTAGGGGCTCGCAAACCAAAAAAACCTAGATCAAATAAGACAAAGTATAAAAACTCTGGCGTCATTTGAAAAATTTAGGATAGAAAATTAAAAGTACGTTTTTTATTGTTGTCATTTAAGGTATCCGTTTAGTCCGGAGAATTTTTTCTTTAAATGTAGAAACTTGTTCATGTTTTTGCATTTTTAGATTTTTTTATATTTTCTAGACAATTGCATTAAAAAAATTTATTCCTGGAAAGTTTTTATAAATTTCTAATAGATAAAGAATTTAGTAAAAAAAAAAAAAACTTTTTTCAAAAGTCAATTTTAATAAATTAAATTTTTTCAATGTTTTTGAAGCAACACATTTTTTATACTAGTGAATCACCTGAAATCTTTGCTTAATTTACATTTGTAAAAAAGTTTGGTCCTTCAAAAATTACACATTGAATTTTTAACGAATTCCATTTCCTTTATATCTAACTATGAGTGTAAATCATTAAAATTATCCAAATTTAAATTTTTAGGTCATTCACTAGTAAATACTATATAAGCATTCATAATAATTTTCAACAAAATATTTAGAACTTTTGAGAAATACATTTCAAGTTTCAACTTTTTATTAAAAATACCATTCTGAGAAAAACTCATTTGAAGTTTATGAAAGCAACTTTAACTATTATAAAATTAAATACATGTTTATAATTCCCACTTTTCTTGTTCAAAACTTTCAATTAAAAGATTATTATTAAATTCTAGAAATGTTTAAACTTGTATTCATGATTTAAAAAGTATTTGTTGTATACTAAAAAGAATAAGTAAAGTAAAGGTTTTCAAGTGATGTCACTTTTAGGTATCCGTCTAAGTTTGGAGACTTTTTCCTTTAAACGTAGAAACTAGTTCATGTTTTTTACATTTTTAGATATTTTTTTTATTATCATAGAGAATTGCAATTAAAAAATTTATTCCTGGAGAAGTTTTTATAAAATTTTTAAAAATGAAGAAATTTTAGTAAAAAAATCGGGGGTTTTCAAAGGTCTAATTTTTTAATAAATTAAATTATTTCAATTTTTGGTGCAACACATTTCTTATACTGGACTAATGAATCACCTAAAATTTGCTTAATTTACATTTTGGTAAAAAGTTTTGGTCTTTCAAAATCATAACACACTGAATTTTTAACGAATTTTCATTCGTTATATCTAACTTTGAGTGCAACAGCATTAAAAATTATCCAAATTTAAAGCTTTTACGTCATTCACTAGTAAAACTATCAAAAGCATTCATAATAATTTTCAATAAAATTTTTAATTACTTTTTGAGAAATCATATTTCAAATTTCAACATTTCATTAAAAATACCGTCCTGAGAAAACGCATTTGAAGTTTTTGAAAGCAACTTTAACTATTAAAAATTTAAAATACATGTTTATAATTTCCCTTTTCTGCTTCAAACTTTCTAATTACCAAGTTGCTAATTATTAAAAATACTAGAAAAATGCTTAAACTAATCTTCATGAAATTTAAAAAGTTTAGTCCAAAAAATGCTCTTTAAAATGCTTTAAATTCACAACATTCGGTTCCGAAGTTGCTACTTCCGTTTTGTTTTGACAGATGTCACTGATGTTTGAACAGCTGTAACTTTTCATTAAAATGCCATAGAGAACAAAAACAGATTAAAAAGCCTAAATGTTGAAAATTTACAATAGAGAAATTTAAAAAATTATGATATTTGGCAAAAAATGATGTTTTTAACGTAGACGGATACCTTAAATAGGCAATGTATAATTTTTTACTTAATTTTCAGTGTTCTCAGTGAAACCATAATAGACCCCAAACCTTTCTGATGAGGACGAATAGTTTGCTCAATATGCATTATACATGCTGTGTTACAATAAAATGCCCTATTATCTTGATCAGAAGCTGAAGGTACTTGCTCTTTTTATTGCTTATTCGAACAAGGGAGTAATAAAAAGAAACAATGAAGATGCCATTAACTGCATTGTTAGATTTAATGTCTTAACTCTTTTTTCCACTTGGCATACGTTCGGAAGGTGGACACTTGGGAGTTGGACGATCTCTGTGCAAGATAGTAAAGTTCCTACCAAATAATGACTTTTATGACAGCAATTTCATCGCAGAGAATATCGGCAAATCATTTACACCACAGGCACGCGGTTGTATTTACATATAGTGTGGCAAATCTGTAATCACTACCTTTTGTCTCGGATGCTGCACCTTTTCTCTTCGACTTGGACAAATTGTCGATAAGTTACTTGGATACTCTTTCATTATTCCCATCGATTCCGAAACATTCTCCAGGAGATAAGATAAGGCTTAGATATGTCTTTTGTCTCCCTTCTAGCTCCTTCTGTAAAGACTAATAACTGTTTGGACGTTGTGCGTACATTTTCACCACGGATCGGTTACAGGTGCATGAGTTATCCAGTGGACAACCAGGATGTCATTTGGATACCAACGGAACGGTCAGTGGAACTTGTTGCTAAATAGCGACACATTATCAGTCTGACGTAGGCCAATAAATGAGTGAGTGATCCCAAATGATCAAAGCTCATTTTTGTCTACTAATAACACTGAGTAATCTCTTGGTTTCTTGGGAAATTTACGTAATCACTCTTCTATTATTCCCATCGATTCCGAAACATTCTCCAGGAGATAAGATAAGGCTTAGATATGTCTTTTGTCTCCCTTCTAGCTCCTTCTGTAAAGACTAATAACTGTTTGGACGTTGTGCGTACATTTTCACCACGGATCCTCTCGCAGGTTGCGTGAGTTATCCAGTGGACAACCAGGATGTCATTTGGATACCAACGGAACGGTTAGTGGAACTTGTTACTAAATAGTGACACATTATCAGTCTGGCGTAAGCCAATAAAAGAGTGAGTGAGTGACTGATCCCAAATGATCAAAGCTCATTTTTGACTACCAATAACACTGAGTAATCTATTGGTTTCTTGGGAAATTTACGTAATCACTCTTCTTTTATTCCCATCCATTCCGTAACATTTTCCAGCAATTAAGGCTTAGATATGTCTTTTGTCTAATTACTAACTCCTTCTATAAAGACAAAATAAAAAGCTAATAACTATTTGGACGTTGTGCGAACATTTTGAAAACGGATCCTCTCGCAGGTTGCATGAGTTATCCAGTGGACAACCAGGACGTCATTTGGATACCAATGGAACGGTCAATAGAACTTGTTGCTTAATAGCGACACATTATCAGTCTGACGTAGGCCAATAAAAGAGTGAGTGAGTGATCCCAAATGATCAAAGCTCATTTTTGTCTACTAATAACACTGAGTAATCTCTTGGTTTCTTGGGAAATTTAAGTAATCACTCTTCTATTATTCCCATCCATTCCGGAACATTTTTCAGGAGATGAGATAAGGCTTAGATATGTCTTTTGTCTCCCTCCTAGCTCGTTCTATAAAGACTAAATAAAAGGCTAATAGCTGTTTGGACGTTTTGCGAACATTTTGACCACGAATCCTCTCACAGATTTCATAAGTTATCCAGTAGCCAGCCAGGATGCCATTTGGATACCAACGGAATGGTCAAGAGAACTTGTTGCTAAATAGCGACATATTATCAGTCTGACGTAGGCCAATAAAAGACTGAGTGAGTGATCCCAAATGATCGAAACTCATTTTTGACTACCAATAACACTGAGTAACCTCTTGGTTTCTTGAGAAATTTACGTAATCACTCTTCTATTATTCCCATCGATTCCGAAACATTTTTCCAGGAGATGAGATAAGCTTAGATATGTATTTTGTAATCCTCTTAACTCCATTCTAAAGACTAAATAAAAGGCTAATAACTGTTTGGACGTTGTGCGAACATTTTGACCACGGATCCTCTCGCGGGTTGTGTGAGTTATCCAGTGGACAACCAGGATGCCATTTGGATACGAACGGAACGGTCAGTGGAACTTGTTGCTAAATAGCGACATATTATTGTCTGACGTAGGCCAATAAAAGACTGAGTGAGTGATCCCAAATGATCGAAACTCATTTTTGACTACCAATAACACTGAGTAACCTCTTGGTTTCTTCGGAAATTTACGTAATCAGTCTTCTATTATTCCCATCGATTTCGAAACATTTTTCAGGAGATGAGATGAGGCTTATTCCTTCTTTTCCAGAAGATGATATTTTTTATGACCTTTTCCAGGAGATGAGAGAAGGCTAGCTCCTTCTGTAAAGACTAATAACTATTTGGACGTTAAGCGTGCATTTCGACCACTAATCCTCTCAAAGGTTGCATGAGTTATCCAGTGGACAACCAGGATATCATTTGGATACCAACGGAACCGTCAGTGGAACTTGTTGCTAAATAGTAACACATTATCAGTCTGACGTAGGCCAATAAAAGAGTGAGAGAGTGATCCCAAATGATCGAAGCTCATTTTTGACTACCAATAACACTGAGTAATCTCTTGGTTTCTTGGGGGATTTACGTAATCACTCTTCTATTATTCCCATCGATTCCGAAACATTTTCCAGGAGAAAGATAAGCTTATTCCTTCTTTTGTAGATTTTCCAACCTTTTCAAGACTAGATAAATAGAAAGACTAATAACTGTTTGGACGTTATGCATGCATTTCGACCACGAATCCTCTCGCAGATTGCATGAGATATCCAGTGGACAACCAGGATGTCATTTGGATACCAACGGAACGGTCAATGGAACTTGTTACTAAATAGCGACAAATTATCAGTCTGACGTAGGCCAATAAAAGACTGAGTGAGTGATCCCAAATGATCAAAGCTCATTTTTGACTACCAATAACACTGAGTAACCTCTTGGTTTCTTGAGAAATTTACGTAATCACTCTTCTGTTATTCCCATCGATTCCGAAACATTTTCCAGGAGATGAGATAAGGCTTAGATATGTCTTTGGTCTTCCTCCCAGCTCCTTCTCTAAGACTAAATAAAAGACTAATAACTGTTTGGACGTTATAAGTGCATTTTGACCACGAATCCTGTCACAGGTTGCATGAGATATCCAGTAGACAACCAGGATGTTATTTGAATACCAACGGAACGGTCAGTGGAACTTGTTGCTAAATAGCGATACATTATCAGTCTGATGTAGGCCAATAAAAGAATGAGTGAGTAAGTGAATGATTCCAAATAATCAAAGCTAATTTTTGACTACCAATAACACTGATTTGGTAAATTTAAGTAATCACTCTTCTATTATTCCCATCGATTCCGAATGTAATACATTTGGGGGAAATTTATTAGCTTACCTTTGTAATCAAAGTACACCATACGTACATTCATGTTCAATGTATTTAAGAATAATCTAAGTTTGCTGCCTTTTGTTGGTTGTTAACACAACCTTAGTCCTTAATTGATTTTAGAGATAACTTTAACCAATAAACAGACAGATGTCCACTTGTTATCAGGGGGAACGAGAACTGAGAGAGGTGGAAAACTCCGAAGATGAGTCTACACAAGCAAGAAAGGGGGAAAGGGGGGAAAATAAAAGCTTGAATTCAAGTCCTCTCCGATTTCGCACTGACTTCTTAAAAAGAAAACAAAAACGGAAACTCGTTGAAAACATGAAACTGACCATATAACCGGTAACAAAAGAAAAGGAAATGACTGTATAAGCGGTGCGCTTCAACACGTGTTCCCTATTAAGTTAGATGGACTTTAGAAAACTGACCATATAAGCGGGGTGCACTTATAAGCAGGTGACCATATAACCGGTACTGACTGTAATTATGTTTATTTTCATATTTTTCTATGTTTTATAACCTATTACTGCAATAACTAAAAAAATATTTACATAAAATCCTTATTCAAAAATTTTGTCGCCGAACGTGGTCTGTTATCTTAAGTCAGTAGTCGGCAAACTTATTAGCCAAAGAGCCAAATATGAAATTACAACAATTTTCAAAAAACTGGGAGCCAAATCTGCTTGTTTAGTAAACTTTTATTACACTTAATAAGTAGTACACTAAATAAAACTAAATTTCATACTTAATAAATATTTATTAATGCGAACAATGTGCAATATATTTCTTTCTAAACCACCAGTACAAAATTATCATTATTAAATTGATAAAAATAAAAATTTTAAAAAAAATCTTTTCAAAAAATACAATTTAACTAATATATGTAACTGAACTAAAAAAAAAAAAAATCTATCATCAAAATAACAAAACTTTTAATATGACCAAAAATGGAAGAAAACTTCCAACATTTGGACAAATAGGAGTTATCGAAAAATCGATTACAAATTTTGTACCGGTACCACAAACATATATAGCATGTGTAATAAAATCGAATAAAAATGCCTGTAAGATGTGCGGCTAGATTGAAAAATACAACTCTTTAATAAGACTGGACAACGGCAGACATGATAGATAAGACAAAACTAGTCACACTGCAACTGCTGGTCTGTGATGCCAGTTTGTATACCCCACTACTTTAGAAAAAGTGTGCGCGCATGCTTGTGGACTGTATCACACCGGAGTACGCCGAAAACATACAATTTCAGCCGGTAGTTTGTTCATGGTTTGTGTTTGTTTACGAAAACTAATAAAATTAAAACTCAATATTCATTGCGTATTTTTACAACAATATAAAATTTTAATTACCTATCTATCCTCTAAGTTTTTTTTTAAATGAAAATATTATTGAGCCTTCCGTTGATATTTGTGCCAGAGCCGAACTTAAGGAGGCAAAGAGCCACATGCGGCTGTGGAGCTGCACTTTGCAGACCACTGTCTTAAGTACACTTTATATGCAATTTAATTCAAAAGAAATTAAAACTCCCTTTCATTTACATCTGAACACTTAATAGTGGATTTAATGAAAGAGACAGCGTTATCACCAATTCGGCGTGCTTGGAACTACAGAAACAATGAGAACACAAATCAACTTGACGACGACTCAACTTTGCAATGAACATTTTATCGTCACTTTCTCGCCTGGAAATCAGATCTCGACGATCTTAGATCCAATTTTCAATAGCGGGCTTTAATTGTCGCTTTTTTTTTTACCATTTCATCGTGACAATTAGGCTGTCATTAAATAGACCCAACAAAAGACTGCTTTTTCTTGCCTTTCTTTTTTTAATAAGTCATGGTCACGTGACGAGCCTTTGTCCGAGAGATGAAATCGGAAGCCTTTTGTTCGAAGAGATAAAAATTTAAAAAAAATAATAAACCTGTCTTAACCACCGAATTAACTACGGTCTGTAATTTTGAGAGGAGTGCCGTTAATAATATAAATTGCTATTCATTGAATCGTCGCTAGTTGAATATTCATCCCCCATTCACATATTTATTATATTCAAATGCATCATTTCCTATACAATTTAAACACTGGACTAGGTGGGAGTGGAGCGCTACGCTGAACGTTTACTGAACGATTGCTACACAAGGGTGCTACAATCCAAATTCAATTTGATTTTATAAATTACTATGGACCACTTAACACATTGTGTGCGGGTACATTTCGCAGCGGGATTGTACCGGGAGCGGCCGTTTTGCACATAAATTTAGTTATCCAGTTAAATCTAAGATAAGATCGAAAATTATTTAATTTTTTAACCAACTTCTCGTATTTTATATTGAAATATATAAACAAATATATAAATAAACAAATAAGTAAATAAATAAATATATATATATATATATATATATATATATATATCGTAGTACAGTTTTAAGGTAAATGGAAAACAGTCTTTCGTGATAATAAGTTTATTAAATCATCGTTCTTAAGGAAAGCAACTTGCACCATTTTCATTGTTCGTGACGGAACTAAGCTTGGAATAGGTGTTGACAGCCCCATGTCCACGCGCTCACTGATCTTATCTGTTTGCAAGCTCATCAAATTGTTTCAAAATGCTTCCGTCTGACTGGATTATTCTAAAAGCTTACGCGAGAGTGGGTCTTTTTCATTTATTTTATTATTATAAAAGAGTTCCCTTTTCAAAATCACTTATAACTCATGTAATTTCTAATTACCCCTTTTTTAGACATGAGACACACACACGTATGTATGTATGTATGTATGTATGTATGTGTATGTATGTATGTGTATGTATGTATGTGTATGTATGTATGTATGTATGTATATATGTATGTATATATATATGTGTATATATATATATATATATACACATACATATATATACATACATATATATATATATATATATATATATCGTATCCGGTGGTAAGTCGAACGGACGAAACAGTCTCTCTTGGTAAATCATCTCTTTATTTAATATAGAGTTTCCCTTTCAAGACGTCACTTGCGCCATTTTTATTTATTCGTGACGGAACCACGCGTGGGGTGTGTTGACAGCTCTACGCCGCCTACGCGTCAACTGACAGATATCGCTTCGCTTAAACATGAAATTCTTCAAATATCTTTAAGCTTGACCGGATGATCCTAAAAGCTTCCGCGAGCTTGGGTTTTTTTCATTTATATTGTTATTACGAAAGAGTTCCCTTTTAAATTGTTCTCAAATCGCTTAATTTTCCACCACCACCCTCTTTTTAGATCTGACATATATACAATATACTTGACCGGATGATCCTAAAAGCTTCCGCGAGCTTGGGTTTTTTTCATTTATATTGTTATTACGAAAGAGTTCCCTTTTAAATTGTTCTCAAATCGCTTAATTTTCCACCACCACCCTCTTTTTAGATCTGACATATATACAATATATAAATATACATATATATATGTATCATTTTCACAAGGATAAATAAAAAGTTAATTTTAAATATAAATTGATTTTTTTTAATCAACCTTCCCTTTCTGTGAGTCCACATCGACGGATGTAAAAACTAGTTTTTGTCTAATTTTTTTCAGAATCTATGTAATAGACAAGAACATTCGTCTTCATTTTCCTGTATATACCGTTACTTTTTTACCAACACAAACCATGCTGTTACACTATCCCGTACTAGTACGTGACCCGCGCTCAAGTATCAATCGTCAGAAAACGTACTAGTACGTGTCACGCATACAATGTGTTAAGCTGGTATTACACAGAACAACTTTTGTAATCAGAAAAAAAATTTAATACATTTTTTTCGAGGATTTAGTAAGGAAGTGAAAAAGGGTCAAATGGGGGTACACACACACACACAACACACATATATAATATATATAGATATATATATATATATATATATATATATATAATATAAATATATATATAATCTCAAAAATAGTAGCACACTAATTTGCGAGGTAGATTGGATGGCGCGTTTTTACACCATAAATCTTCGGCAATCGCATGCGTGCCATAACACAATGCACATAATAAAAGATTGTTATGATGTTTACTGCACAAACCAATCAATTCTACTAAAGTATCTAAAATCCCATATATAAAATTTCAAATAGACAATATTTCCTTATCAAAATATCATGTACATTTATATACATTTCTGAATTGAGGACCTCCCATAAAATGTTACATGAAGTTTTTTTTTTTTTAATTTAGATTTATTTTAGTTGGATTTAAATGTTATTTCACACATTAACATTTTTATTTAAGAAATAATAATTTTAAAAAAATCTCAGAAACATACTGGGGGAAGAACACAGAAATATACTATTACATTATATCCAGTATTATCAGATAAAAAATCTAATTCAAAAAACTTTACCTTCGAGAGAGTATAGTTTCGCACAGTAGTTACACGAAAATGGATAGGAAAAGTTTTTCACGGATTTCTTTATATCGCTTGCGAAAATATATTCATTGATTTTGATTTTCCGGATGCGATGTAATTTTTTATTCCTGTATATATTTTTTAACGAAAAATTGTATTTTTTGACCGATTTCCGTAGGATCGTAATTATCTGCTAAATTCGTAGAAACTACAATTTTTTCGTAGCAGTTGGTAGGTCTGCAAATTAGTTTCCATAATATAATACAAAGAGTTACTAACTTATAACTGGCTTTGAAGCAGCTATGGTCAAATTATTTACGTATAATAATTACAGATTAATTTCAAAACATGTATTCCTTTTATTTTTTATACAAGTTTCTTATAGCTTAGCAAGTACGAAATGATAATACTTTCTTTTATACATATATTTTTTTTTAAAAATTCCAACATGTGTAATAAATATTTACCTTAAAAAATCGTTAAAAAATAAATAATACATGGGCACGCGCGCACACACACATATAAGCATATACACAATTATCATTAGATAAGACACGTACACATATATATGCATATACACAATTATCATTAGATAACACACACATATATGCATATACAAAATTATCGTTAGATAACACAGACATATATATATATACGAATATACACAATTATCATTCGATAACACACACACACACACACACATATATATATATATATATATATATATATATATATATATATATATATATATATATATGAATATACACAATTATCTTTGGATAACACACACATATATACATTTATATACACAATTATCATTAGATAACACACATACACATATAAGTACACAATTATCATTAGATAATACACACACATATATACGCATATACACAATTATCATTAGATAACACACACATATACGCATATATTAAATAACATACTCCCAATACATATATACATACACACAATTATCATTAAACCAGAGGTCTCTGAAAAGTAAAAAGGATAAAATTTGACTCTCCGGAGAATAGAACCAGTTATTGAATGAAAACATCTCCCTTATATTACAGTTCTCTTATACATATATACTTTTTAAAAATTTCCAACATGTATAATAAATATTTACCTTAAAAATTCTTTAAAAAATAAATAAAACACACACACGGGCATACGCACGCACGTATACACACATATATACGAATATACACAATTATCATTAGATAACACACACACATATGCATATACACAATTATCATTAGACAACACACACGTACGCAAATACACAATTATCATTAGACAACATACACACATATACGCAAATACATAATTATCATTAGACAACACACACATATACGCAAATACACAATTATCATTAGACCACACATATACACATATATACGCTTATACACAATTATCATTAGATAACACACACACATATGCATATACACAATTATCATTAGATAACACACACATATGCATATACACAATTATCATTAGACAACACACACGTACGCAAATACACAATGATTAGACCACACACATATACGCTTATACACAATTATCATTAGATAACACACACATATATATATATATACGAATATACACAATTATCTTTAGATAACACACACATATATACGCATATATACAATTGTCATTAGATAATACACACACATATATACAATTATCATTAGATAACAAACACACACATAAACGCATATATTAAATAACATACTCCCATTACATATATACATACACACAATTATCATTAAACCAAAGGCCTCTAAAAAGTAAAAAGGATAAAAGTTCAACACAACTTATTCGATTCACCAGAGAATAGAACCAGTTATTCAATGAAAACATCTCCCGTATATTACAGTTCTTTAGATTAGAGCACTGTGGTAATTTTTTTTTCATCACGAGGGCTAATTGGACCAGGACGTTCTACTGAAATCAGATTCTGAATGGCACAAATTCAGAAATAAAGATGATACTGACACAATTCGAGGATAAATGCCAGCAGCAGAATTTGAGTCCATGTACTCTGGTAGCGAGAGGGAACCACTTACAAAATCTACAATTGTTCGACGTATTGAAAAAGTGTCTCATACAGAATGTTATGTATGATATACTCGAATCTACAATAAATAATCTATGAAACAGTATTTTTTATCGCTATCCCCATTTTAGTATTAACACTAAACATACCATATAACGGGTCAAATGACCCATAAGGTTTATGTAAAAAATGCGATGGGAAATGAATTAAAAATTCTTATTCTTTGTGCTTGCAATACATAAGAATTGGCAATATACAATTTTGTTTAATTATAATAAAGTTTGTTTGTCTATTTCCTTCCAATTTTCATACTTCATACATTTATAATCAGAAAAATTAAAGTCCGGTCATTTGACCGGCTGTGGTAGAAATAGGTATGTACTAAGTGTTGGTATGTGTAGTGTTAACACATTGCATGCGGGACACGTACTAGTATGTTTTCTGACGATTGGTATTTGAGCGCTGGACACGTACTAGTACGGGTTAGTGTAACAACATCGTTTGTTTGTGGGTACAAAAATAACGATATATACAGGAAAACGAAGCCGAATGTTCTTGTCTACTACATAGATTCTGGAAACATTTAGACAAATAAAAACTAAATTTTACTTGAGTTGATGCAGAACGACAGAACGAGAAGGTTGATTAAAATAAAATCAATATAGATTTAAAATTGACTTTTTATATATCCTTGCGAAAATTAATAATATTTTTTTTTATATTTTTTATAGTATATATATATAATATTTTTTAATATTTTTTATATACCTTATATATAATTTATATCACCATTTAATATATATATACACATAATATATAAATATATATATAAAATATATATAATTTATATAATAAATATTATATACAATTATATAATAAATTATAATACAAATATATTTATATTAATAATATATATCTGATATATTTATTTATAATATATTATTAACTTTATAAATAATACACAAAATATATAATTATAATTATATCATATAAATTAAAAATAATATGTATATTAAAATATATATATACACAATATTTAACATTTTATATATATTTATATACAAATTAATACTTTATATCATAATATATATCATTTTTTTCATACTATAATTTTTTATATATACATATATATATAATACATTTTATACTATAAATAAATCAATAAAATACCATATTATTTATAATAAATACATATATTATATATAATACCTTTATATATATATTAATATTAAATTATATATACAAATTATATAATAATATATATATATTCATATATATAAATACATATATATTTTTCATATATAATAAACAAATATATATAATATATATATAATTAAATATAAAACAAATATATATATAAAATATACAATAAATATTTTTATTATATATATATAATTATATATATATATATATCGTATATAGAATTTTATTATAATAGTGTGTATTTTATAAAATATAGTATAATATATATATTTAATATATTGGGTTTTAGAAATATATTTTTTTGATATATGTGTGTTTGTATATAATATATTTGTTTTTGATAAAAAGTTTTATATAATATATTTTTTATTATATTTATATATGTGTGTTAAAAATATAATATATATATATATATTGTGTTGGTGTGTTATTTTTTTTTTGTGTTTTTGTTTTTTTTTTTGTTTTTTTTTGTGTGTTATAATTTGAATATATTATATGATATAAAATTATATTTGTATTTATTTATATTTATTTATATTTATTTGTCTATTTATAGATTTGACTATATATTTCAATATAAAATAGTAAAAGTGGTTTAAAAAATTAAATAGTTTTCGATCTATTGAGATTTAACTGAATAACTAAATTTAAGCGCGAAATACCTGCTCCCAGTACAATTCCGCTGCGAAATGTACCCGCACACAATGTGTTAAATTCAGTTGACATTGAAAATATTTATTCATAAATGCAAGTTTAGTGTATTTTGCTATATTACTTGATATACTTAAAAGCTAGAAAGTAAAACTAAATTATAAAAAGGATAATGTACTGTTCTACATTACTCCCACTTTTATGAATACAAAATAAATTTCCCAAAAGTTAAAAATGAGTAATTTGCTTTGAACTGTTACAGACGCACGCAAAGTTCTAAAGGTTTCGTGATTGATCGAAGTAAAGTATCATAACGAGTTTTATGCAAAAGAATCGGACCTTATTAAGCCTTTTTACGGTAAACATTTGAGTTAAACTTTAGATATGTGACTTAATATCCTTCTACACTATCGAGGGATTTTGTTCTTAGTTAAAATCCATTCCCAGCATGACGTCTAAACATTAATACAAACAACTTCCTCCTAGCACGATGTTTCAAAAGTCAGAAAAATATTTCGCCTGCGTAAATTAAAACCCCACGCCAAGTTTTCGGGTATTTTTCATCTTATTAGCTAGGGAAAATGTGCTACCTTAATTTTCCCTCCCTCTCCACTCCTTTTTTCCTTTTCTTTTCTCATTTATCCCTAATTTACTTCAAACCCGTGACTACAATGCAAAATCAGGGCATTAATGTAAAGTTAATGATTTGTGTATGAGGCTGAATGGTTAATTTTTGCTTCTCATTACTCCACCAAATGCTGCATGGACACGCATGAAGAGCTTGCGGTGCATACATGAGCAGGACCGCAGGTTCGGATATCGGGATTTTTGTATGCGCGACGGCGTGGACATTAATGTCGGTTTGGAGGGCCACATCAGTATGGTAATTCGATCCTATGACGTACGGCTATAGTATTTTAACAGTTCATGTAGTAATATGAGTTATAGGAACGGTTTCCTTTTCTTGTAGCTGTCATGTGCTTAAAAGAAGCGGTCATGCGAACGGGGGAAAGGTCGGCGCTTGAAGGCAGTGCAGATTCAAAAGCCAAACCGTAGCACGACCTCCTGCTTTTCAAATGTTTAACGAGCCCGCACGCAAAATGTGGGAAAGCCTGGTTTAAATTTAGGCAGTAAATTACCATTCTAAACAAGTTTCGCTCTCGTGAAACAATCAACTCCTTTTTACTCTGGTATAACAAAAGTTTCGTAAATTACAGCTGTCGTGCCGTAGAACTTTACAGGGAGTGATAGTTTTCATCTATGAGTTTTTTTTTCTAGGGCATTCTTAGTGGAAAGGGAGTTTTTAATCTATTTTAAAGACTATGAATTAAATAAATTGAACTGTTGAAAGTTGGTTTATTAGTTGTTCTACTACAAGTTCCAAGTCTTAAATTATTGAGGAGATTTCAATTTTCTTGTTTCATATTGTGTAAAATTATGGTTATTATTTTACTTTCTGCTAAATTAATACTTTCTAAAGTTTTTCAAATTATAGCTGTGCTGTGGAATAGAACTTTGCAAGAAGTTGTAGTTTTGATAATCAAGGACTTTCTCTTTTCTATATGATAGTAGTTTTTAAGTCTGTTTTAAGAATTTAATAAGCTGTAGTATAGAATTTCTTAGGTGCTCTACTACAAGTTCCAAGTTTCGAATTCTTCAGGAATTTTCAATTTTCTAGTTTTATCTTCTGACGAATGTTAGCCGAATTGTTAGGGTACTGGCCTTCGGTATCGGAAAACGTGGGTTCGAATCCCACTATAGCATGGATGTTCATAGCCTTTCAGAATCCGCTTTAAGCAGTAGTTTCCGGTCTCATTAGCCCTCGTGTTGCAAAAACTAGACTGTAGCGTTCAAAAACCCAAACGAAAACTAGTTTTTTTTTTTTCTAGGGCATTCTTAGTGGAAAGGGAGTTTTTAATCTATTTTAAAGACTATGAATTAAATAAATTGAACTGTTGAAAGTTGGTTTATTAGTTGTCCTACTACAAGTCCAAGTCTTAAATTATTGAGGAGATTTCAATTTTCTTGTTTCATATTGTCTAAAATTATGGTTATTATTTTACTTTCTGCTAAATTAATACTTTCTAAAGTTTTTCAAATTATAGTTTTGCTGTGGAATAGAACTTTGCAAGAAGTTGTAGTTTTGATAATCAAGGACTTTTTCTTTTCTATACGATAGTAGTTTTTAAGTCTGTTTTAAGAACTTAATAAGCTGTAGAATATAATTTCTTAGGTGCTCTACTACAATTTCCAAGTTTTGAATTCTTCAGGAATTTTCAATTTTCTAGTGTTATCCACTGCTGAACGATGGCCGATTGGTTAGGGTGCTGGCCTTCGAACCCCACTATGGCATGGATGTTCGTAGCCGTTCGGAATCGGCTTTAAGCAGTAGTTTCCGGTCTCATTAGCCCTCGTGTTGCAAAAACTAGACTGTAGCGTTCAAAAACCCAAACGAAAACTAGTTTTATCCTTTGTACTAAAGTATGGGCTTACAATTCAGCAAATTTTTTTTTATAAAGTTCCTTAAGTTATTAGTTGTTGATATCGAAAAAGCCCATAAGAGAATAAAGTACATTTAAATCAATAGGTAAAGCAAAGAGACCTTACCTCCAAATTTCCGATGGTACTGCTTCTCGTTAATTTGTCCGTCTCGGGCCGGGTTGTTTTGTCCTTTGATAAACACCTTGTGAATTCCGTATTTGGTATTAAATGCTCGAATACATTTGAGAAAAAGGAATAAAATTTATATACATTTAAAAGGAATTACAGAAAAACTATATACATGTAAAAAGAACTAGCGAGCGATCATCTGCTCTGTTTTCACTCTCGCGGCGCCGACACCGACTCTGGTTCGTTCGTTACGGTTACAGTCAGTTTGCAGCTAGTATGCCGGGGGATTTCCCACAGTTGATAACAACTTCTTTGTATGATCTTCTTTACCTACATAAAGATATCAGACGTGCTAACTACTCAGGGAAAATGAGAAAATTTGAAAATTCCCTAAAACTCCTCAGATTGCTCTGGAAAATAATAAACTTTTGAACAACTAAAAGATTAAGATTCAGAATTAAATAGTGTTACGAACTTCAAAGCTGGGTTCTGGGAATTCAATGGACTTCGAGTAAGACAGCACGAAAACAATAATTTATTGGCAATCAGTTGGGAAATACAATGTTAGAAAGGCATCAAGGTTAAGGTACGGCACACTCGTACAAAGCTTACAAAATCATCGCGGAACAACTCGAGCACAATGCTGTGGACTCACGTACCTCTTTGCGCATCAAACAAAACAAAAGCACCGGTAAAACACATCACACCTTGCGTACTCTTTAAACCGAGATATCTACTTAACGACTCTCTCTGATTCAGGATATTAGGTCAACTATACTACCTGGGCAGAGCCTTCTAATCTAGAGATTTCTAACAGTAAGCAACTCTCTGATTGTGACTCAGCCTGCATTATATAGGCCGGAAGAAACTGCTGAAGTTGTCAAATGACGCCACACTTGGCAACATTTGGTGACACTTGGCGAAATTTGGCGACTAACTTGGCGACAAATAGGTTTCCAAAACTGTCGCCAACGAGCGGGTATCTCGCCAAATTTGGCGAGATACCCATAGAGTCCCATGTTAAATGTAAGGTATACTAACAAATTCGTAACAATACCAAGTTTTGCAAAAAATAATCCCTTATATAATAATATTATATAATAATAGCCTAAATTATCTGTCCGCAAATTTATGAAGCGGTTGGACCTGGAATGGATACAAGCATCCAATCAAAGCAAATAAAGTTTATCTTCTCTTAAACTATCGATCCGATTCTAAAATAAATTTGTATAAATATGCTACATATCACAGCAAAAAATACTGTCGTCTTTAAAACGTTCGAAATCCACCCCTTCGCCCCTTTTCGAGAGTTTAATGCCATTATTTCGAGCCCTATTTTCCCCGGTTAAGAGCAGGCGATTAAATTTAACCATTTATCACTTAATAAATAGGTAAAAATAACAATTTTTTCTAGCATTGTGACGTCATTCCTTTAACCATCTCATTTAATCATTTCATATTTTAAACTATTTAAATATCGTCTACACTATTATAATATCTTTTACCACTGAACTTAGATATTACGTAAATGATTTTCTTTTATGTTTGGCTTAAATAATAGATTAGGTACATATGTGATAATTTTAAATTGAATCATCGATTATTTTTTGTTGCGATGAAAACTTTATCATCGGTATTAACAATAAATTCTTTTCATATAAGTCTAGGAGTCTATTTCACGGACTACTAAATATTTAACTTTTAATTTATATATATTTGGAAATTAAGAAGTTTGTTCGTTTGTGTGCTTGTTTGTTATATATAACCACACGGTTTGACTAAATGAATTCAATGTGATTCTAAACTGCATTACAGGATCGGGAGAGACTAGAGGAGTATGACGATAAATAAATTATTGAGAGTGAACCAGATAGGCAAAAAAAAACCATTTTTACCTGCCTCATTGGGCACTTAACAGTTCTGGAACCTAACTGAATTTAGGTCCAATTTGAGTAGACAAACTGTAGGATCCCTGATAATACAAAAATGGAAATATTTTAATCAGGGTCAATGTTGCTATAAGAAACTGTTCTGAAAAATAAGTTTTTAAAGCTAATCCAAAAATTTTTAAATACATAAATTTTAATTTACATTTTACAATTTACTACTGTGTAAATATTTTAATTTTAATTTAGAAACCAATAAGAATAAATGTACTTATGTATAATCTGTAATTAACATGTTGAAATTTCAAACAACGCTGTAACTCCTGACATAAGTGCCAGAATGTTGGCTTGCCTGAGATAATACAAGCCGAACGATGACCGATTGGTTGGGGTGCTGGCATTCGGTACCGGAGTTCATGGGTTCGAATCCCACAGTGGCATGGATGTTCGTAGCCGTTCGGAATCGGCTTTAATCTGTAGGTCCCGGTCTCATCAGCCCTCGTGCTGCAAAAAAGTAGACCGTAGCACTCCAAACCAAACCTGAGATAATACAAAAACTATGACATGTGTCTAGCCTTCACAGATAAAAAAAATCCATTACTCTTGAAATTAACCCTCTGACTGCTCAATTTGTAAACAGAGATCTCTTTAAAAATTCCGCATTTTTTTTTGCATAGTTTAAGTATATATATTATATATATATATATATATATATATATATATATATATATAATATATATATATATATATATAATATATATATATATAATATATATAATATATATATATATATATTTGTATATATATATAATATATATATATATATACATATAAATATGTATATATTGTATGTATTATATGTATATATATATAGTATATAATATATATATATATACAAATGTTTGTTTGTATATAAACATACATTAAATATATATATATATATATATATATATAATATTTATATTACATATACTACATATATACATATACATATATATACATATATATACATAACATATATACTATATATTACATAGTACATACATATGTTTTATATATATACATACATACAAACATATATATATTATATAAAATATATATATATTATATATATATTCTATTATCTGTATAACAATATATATGTGTCTATAATATATATATATTATTATATATATATATATATGTATATATATGTATATATTTATTACTTAAATATATATATATATATATAAAAGTAAGAAAAACACATGCTACATATATAATACATGAGCAGTCATTAATTCATGCATTTTTTTTTAAGCCCAGCCAAAAAAATCAATTTTTTAATGTAAAATACACAATTTAGAACCTTGTCTTGCCAAAAAAAATTCCAAAAATACAAAAATAATCAATTTTTATTGAACTTTTAAATTTGGATAACATTGCAGAAAATTGTCGACTATTGTAATATTCGACTATTACTACGCAAGGAACAGATATATCGTAAGTGATAAGTAGAATATATATATATATATATATATATATATATATATATATTATACTTGAATAAGTAAGTGTTATAGCTTACAATCCCATGTAAATGATAAATATCAATAAAATGATTGTTTTTTTTTCTTTCACGTTGTTATTTTCGATTCTCGATTACATTCGAGTGGAAAAAATTATAGCAACAAAGTACAACGCCGCAAATCAAATATACTTTTGCAAATATACTTTTCATGGGAATATTAAATTACGTGCAGCATTGCTGATTCTTTTTATGACGTATTTATGTATATATGCAAAACTATTGATGTATGTTTAAGACATATGTAAGTAATTTGTGTGTGTGTGGAATGAATATTTTGAGATTAAATGATATTGAATGTTTACTGCGATTTAATATTTTGCAGAATCCCCACAAAATAATTTGTATTTTTGTAGTTATTCACAAGATTAGTTGAAATTCGTCTAGTAAATATGAGGGAATTAAATATTTTTATATTTGACAGCAAATTATTATGTTACTTATATTATTAATGTTTATAAAATAATTTTTGTTTTCGTATATATTCATAAGATTATTGAAAATCTTCTAGTAAACAAGTAAATTAAATACATGTATTTGCCAGCAAATTTAAACATGGTAAAAAACTTGGAACGTAAATAGAATACATTGTACAAATATATTTTTCAACTACAATGAAAATGAAACTATGTGCGTTGCTGAAATTTTTCTGTATTGTATATATACAAAACTATGTATGTATAAATATATGTTGTATGTAATGAATTTATGACATAGAATGTTCACCGTACTTTAGTTTAAGACTTAGTACAATACCCCAACAAATAATTTTTATTTTTGTAGCTATTCATAAGACTCGTTTAAATTCGTTTAGTAAATATACTGAAGCGTAAATTAAATATGCTCCAGTATTTGCCAGGCAAATTTAAACATGGTAAAAAGTTGGAACGTAAATTAATGACACATAATTGCAAATATATTTTTAAAGATACAATGAAATTACGACAGCATTGCTGATCCATTTTATGACGTCTTTATGTATGCATGAAAAACTATGAATCTATGTATAAGTCCTATGCATGTCCTTTGTGTAATAAATTTTTTTGAGATTGAATGTTTACTTCGCTTTAAGATGTTGTACAAGCCTCACCAAATAATTTTTATTTTCGTATATATTCATAAGATTAGTTGAAAATCTTCTAGTAAATACTAGAGCGTAAATTAAATATGCTGCAGTATCCACCAGGAAAATTTAAACATGGTAAAAACTTGGAACGTAAATTAAGATGCAATGTGATTGCAAATATATTTTTCAAGATACAATGAAATTACGTACAGCGTTGCTGATCAATTTTATGGTTTTATGTATATGCCATACTATAATACTTTAATACGCTTTAATACTATGTATGTATGCTTATGTATGTGTGTGTATATAATGAATTTTTTGACATTGAATGTTCACTGTACTTTAAGACTCTGTACAATACCCCAACAAATAATTTTTATTTTTGAAGCTATTCATAAGATTCGTTTAATAAATACTGGAGCTTAAATTACATATGCTCCAGTATTTGCCAGGCAAATTTAAACATGGTGAAAAATGGGAACGTAAATTAACGATGCATATTTACAGTTATATTTTTAAATACAATGAAATTACGTACAGCACTGATCCTTTTATGATGTTTTTATGTATGCATGTAAAAACTATGTATGTGTGTATAAGACTTATGTACTTTGTATGTGTGTATGATTGTTTTATGAGATTGAATTTTTAGCTTTAGGACGCTTTACAAACCCTACTAAATAAATTTATTTTGTAGATATTCACAAGATTAGTTGAAAATCTTCTAGTAAATACTGGAGCGTAAATTAAATATGCTGCAGGATTTTCCAGGCAAATTTGAAAATGGTAAAAACTTGGAACTTAAATTAAGATGTAATGTGGTTGCAAATATACTTTTCAAGGTGCAACGAAATTACATGTAGCGTTGATGATCTGTTGTATGTTTTTATGTATGCATGTAAAACTATGAATCTGTGTATAAGACTTGTGTAATGTTGTTTATAATAATTTTTTTTTATACTGAATATTTACTGTACTTAAAGACGTGGCACAAACACTGTAATAAATAATTTTTATTTTCGTAGATATTCACAAAATTAGTTGAAATTCGTCTAGTAAATACTGGAGGGGAAATTTAAACATGCTGCAGTATTTGTCTGGCATACTTAAACCTGGCAAAAACTTGGAACGTAAATTAAAGATTAATTATGATTGCAATTATATATTTAAAGATGCAATGAAATTACGTACAGCATTGCTGATACGTTTTATTTTTTTATGTATGCATAAAAAACTATGAATCTAGGTATAAGACTTGTGTATGTCCTTTGTGTAATGATTTTTTTTAGATCGAATATTTACTTCGCTTTAAGATGTTGTACAAGCCCCACCAAATAATTTTAATTTTCGTAGTTATTCACAAGATTAGTCGAAATTCGTCTAGTAAATACTGGAGCGTAAATTAAATATGTTCCAGTATTTGACTGGAAAACTTAACCTGGTAAAAACTTGGAACGTAAATTAAGATACATTGTGGTTGCAAATATATTTTTCAAGATAAAATGAAATTACGTGCCGCATTGCTGAATCGTTTTATGACGTATCTAAGTAAACATGCAAAATTATGGGTGTATGTATAATATTTATGTATTACTTTTTGTGTATACGTAATGAATTTTTTTATGAGATTGAATTTTCACTGCACTTCAAGACTTTGTACAATCCTCAACAAATAATTTTCGCTTATATTTATAAAGATACAATGATATTGCATATAGCATTGCTGATCCCTTTTATGACCTATTTAAGTGGACATGTAAAACTATTGATGGATATATAACACTTATGTATGTACTGTGTGTGTGTGCGTAATGAATTTTTTTATGATATTGAATGTTTACTGAGCATTAAGACGTTGTACAATCACCAACAAATAAGTTTTATTTTCTTAGTTATTCACAAGATTAGTTGAAATTCGTCTAGTAAATACTGGAGCTTAAATATGCCCCAGTATTTGCTTGTCAAATTTAACCTTGTAAAAACTTAAATAAAGATACATTGTGGTTGCAAGCATATTTTTCAAGATACAATGAAACTACATGCAGCATTGCTGGTCCGTTTCATGGCGCATTAAACTATATATGCCAAAATATGGATGGATGTATAAGACTTATGTATGTACTTTGTATGTGTGAATGCAATGAAATTTTTATGACACTGAATGTTCACTGTGCTTTAGTTTGACTCTGTACAATATCCCAACAAATAATTTTTATTTTTGTAGCTATTCATAAAATTCGTTTAAAATCATTTAGTAAATACTGGAGGTAAATTAAATATGCTCCAGTATTTTCCTGATAAATTTAAACATGATAAAAACTTGGAACTTATATTTGCATCTTAATTTACGTTCCAAGTTTTTACCATGTTTAAATTTGCCTGGTAAATACTGGAGCATATTTAATTTACGCTCCAGTATTTACTAGACGAATTTCAACTAATCTTGTAAATATCTACGAAAATAAAAATTATTTGGTGGAGCTTGTACAACATCTTAAAGCGAAATAAACATTCAATCTTTAAAAAATTCATTACACAAAGGACATACACAAGTCATACACAGATTCATAGTTTTTCATGTATACATAAAAACATAAAATTGATCAGCAATGCTGTACGTAATTTCATTGTATCTTAAAAAATATATTTGCAACCATATTGCATCTTAATTTATTTTTTGTTTATAATGATTATTTGTTAAGAATGTACAAGTCACAAAATAATTTTTATTTTCGTATATATTCAAAAGATTAGTTGAAAATCTTCTAGTAAATACTGGAGCGTAAATTAAATATGCTCCAGTATTTGCCAGGCAAATTTAAACATGGTAAAACTTGGATCGTAAATTAAGATGCAATGTGGTTGCAAATATATTTTTCAAGGTACAATGAAATTACGTACAGCGTTGTTGATTCGTTTTATGACGTATTTAAGTATATATATACAAAACTATGGATGTATGAATAAGACTTATGGATGTACTTTGTGCGTGATGTAATGAACTTTTTATGACATTGAATGTTCACTGTACTTTAGATTTGTACAATCCCCACAAAAAAAATTGACTAAGTCACTGAGGAAATTTACCCGATAAAGATCTCCAGAGAGTTTAAAGAAATATGTCATATCTGCTCATGACAGATACAAAATTTGTCACCCTTAAAATCGGAGACTGGAATCGGGAGGCCCCCGAAGAGTGATAATACACAATCATTCTCCAAATCGAATCCAATCAGTTATTCAACGCCAGGTGCCCGATCACGAAGTTAGAAAGAGAAAAAAAAAAAGGGCTTCTCATCTTTATTTTTTTTTCTTATTTCATTATAATCCAGGTCATCATGTATACCGCCGATAGCATCGCCGGAATTCCGACAGGAAAGTTTTTGAGCAGACATCTGCCCGCAGAACGGTTAACAGTTAATGGGGTGGTGAGCGCGTCTCTCTCTCTTGAGGCGAGAGAAGAAGCACGGTCTTTAAGAGCCAATGACCAAAATTAAACAAACCAATAAGAAGACCGAGTATAAAGAATAAGAAAATAAAAAGAACTATATCCCTGTTCAGCTGGCGCTTTGGAAGCGGTTCTTGATCCCAAATCGAATACTTGTCCAACCTCTTTTTTTTATTGTACCTTGTATAGATTGATCGGAAAATCCTATATGTAGGTAGGTTAATATGTGGCGATTATGGGTTGAGGTAACAGAGTTTGTTGGTAGTATGTCGAAGAAACAGAGGGGATGATTAGGCTTTCGTTTAAAGTGAGAGTGGACTACGTTTTAAATTATTTACCTGGAAATTAGATGTTATTAGAAAAGTGTCCTTAAGGTCATTTTTTACCAAAATTCATTTTCTTTATTTCTCTATTATAAAATTTCAACTTTTAGGCTTCTAAATCTGTTTTTGTTTTGTCTCTACGACGTTTTAAAGAAAAGTTGCAGCTGTTTAAATAGTGACAGCTGTCAGAACTAAACAGAAATAGCGACTTCGGAACCAGAATATGTGAATTTAAAGCCTATTAAAGAGCATTTTCTGGACTAAACTTTTTAAATTTTCATGAAGATTAGTTTAAAGATTTTTCTAGTATTTTTAATAATTAGTAACTTGGCAATTAGAAAGTTTTGAAGCAAGAAAGTGTGGGGAATTTCAAACATGTATTTTAATTTTTTAATTGGTTAAAGTTGCTTTCATAAACTTCAAATGCGTTTTTCTCAGAACGGTATTTTTAATAAAATGTTGAAACTTGAAATGTGATTTATCAAAAGTTCTTTTTATCAAAATTCTGTTTCTGTTTTGTTTCTACGACATTCTAAAGAAAAGTTGCAGCTGTTTAAATAGTGACAGCTGTCAAAACTAAAAGGAATTAGCGACTTCGAAACCAGAAGTTGTGAATTTATCGCCCTTTAAAAATAACTTTTTTTGACAAAACTTTTTTAATTTTCATGAAGATTAGTTTAAATATTTTTCTAGCATTTTAATAATTAGCAACATGGCAATGAGAAAGTTTTGAAGCAAGAAAGTGTGGGGAATTTTAAACATGTATTTTAATTTTTTAATAGTTAAAATTGCTTTCACAAACTTCAAATTCACGTTTTTCTCAGAAAGGTATTTTTAATAAAATGTTGAAACTTGAAATGTCATTTATCAAAAGTTCTTAAAATATTTTGTTGAAAATTATTATGAATGCTTTTGATAGTATGTACTAGTGAGTGACCTAAAAGCTTTAAATTTGGATAATTCTT
Source organism: Pardosa pseudoannulata (assembly GCA_032207245.1). Classification (NCBI taxonomy): domain Eukaryota; kingdom Metazoa; phylum Arthropoda; class Arachnida; order Araneae; family Lycosidae; genus Pardosa; species Pardosa pseudoannulata. Next base: position 50,780,400 of record CM063499.1, read on the forward strand.
AATGATGTTACACACATAGTTAGATATAAAGGTAATGAAAATTCGTGAAAAATTCAATATGTATGATTTTGAAGGACCAAAATTTTTTACCGAATGTAAATTAGGCAAAGATTTTAGGTGATTCATTAGTACAGTGTATAAGAAATGAACTGCATCAAAAAATATTGAAATAATTTATTAAAAAATTAGACCTTTTGAAGAAACCCGATTTTTTTACTAAATTTTCTTCATTTATTACTTCTCCAGGAATAAATTTTTTAAGTGCAATTCTCTATGATAATATAAAAAATAAATGTAAAAACATGAACTAGTTTCTACGTTTAAAGAAAAAAGTTCTCCGAACGTAGACGGATACCTGAAAAGTGTTTAGAGTTGGAAGAAGAAATATTTTAGATCCTTTTTAATAAGTGTTTAAAAATTACCCTTATTAAGTGTTTATACACATTACTTTTCTTTTAATAGGCCCATTTTAAGAAGTACGTATATACGTATCTCGCATAGCTAAAACAATTATCCGTAGAATGTTGAAATTTTATATTTAGTACTAGAAAGTACTGGGAAACTAGTACTAAAAAATAAAAAGAACGATATCCCTATTCAGCTGGCTTTTTGTAAGTGGTTCTTGATCCCAAATCGAATACTTGTCCAACCTCTTTTTTTTATTGTACCTTGTATAGATTGATTGGAAAATTCTATATGTAGGTAGGTTAATATGTGTCGATTACAGGCTGAGGTAACAGTTTGTTGGTACTATGTCACTGAAACAGAGGGCAAAATTAGGCTTTCGTTTAAAGTGAGAATGGACTTTGATTTAAATTATTTTCCTGGAAATTAAGTGTTAATAGAAATATGTTCTTAAAAAGCATTTAGAGTTAGAAGATGAAATATTTTAGTACCTTTTTAACACTAGATTGCCCAATGCAGTCATATTGACTGCTTCTTAATTTCAATTAGAAAAGCAATTATGTATATAATGACACAATTTTCTGACTTTTGTACAACATATTAATAAATTGATTTATATGTTGTTCAAAGTCACAAATTTCTAAGGTAGTGTCATTATATACATAATTGTTTTTCCTATTGAAATTAATAAAAAAACAGTCAATATGACTTCCTTGGACAAACTAGTGTTAATAATTGTTCGATAATTACATTTATTAAGTGTTCATGCGCATTTCTTTTTCATTTAATGGGCCAATTTTAAGATAAGTATATACGTACTTCTTATATAGGTATCTCACATAACTAAAAAAAAAATCATCCTTAGATTGTTGAAATTTTATATTTAGTACTAGAAAGTACTGGAAAACTAGTACTAGAAATTGAAAAGAACTATATCCCTGTTTACCTGGCGGTTTGGAAGCGGTTCTTGATCCCAAATCGAATACTTACCCAACCTTTTTTTTTATATTGTACCTTGTATAGATTGATCGGAAAATCCTATGTGTAGGTAAGTTAATATATGACGATTATGGGTGGATGTAACAGAGTTTGTTGGTAGTATGTCGAAGAAACAGAGGGGATGATTACTTTCGTTTAAAGTGAGAGTGGATTTTTCAAACTTTATTTAAAAACTTGTTTTAAATTATTTACCTTAAAATGTAAAGTATTTTAAAAATATATATCCTTAAAAGTGGTTAGAAATGAAATACGAAATATTACTTTTAGTGCTTTTGATAATTGTTCTACGCCTCTCTCCTATTTAACTCTGCGTGTGTCCGCCAGATGGCAGTACTTAACACATTGCATGCGGGACATGTACTAGTATGTTTTCTGACGATTGATACTGGAGTGTGAGTCACGTACTAGTACGGGTTATTGTAACATGTTTCGTTGGTGGGTACAAAAATAACGGTACATACAAGAAAACGAAGCCGAATGTTCTTGTCTACTACATAGATTTTGGAAAAATTTAGAAAAATAAAAACTAGTTTTTTCATTATTAGTTTTGATTGCTCTTTATTATTATTTTTTTTTTTTGTAATGTAAAAATGTTTATACATAACATAATTCGAAAAAATCAAAACTATATACTACTATTTCTATTTGATTTTTCATATTTGCGATACTATTATTAATTTATCCACTAATCAACATATTTTTTGTTTGCAAATATCTTATGGTTGTTATTTATATATTTCTATTTATATATTTCAATATAAAATACGAAAAGTTGGTTAAGAAATTAAATAATTTTCGATCTATTGAAATTTAACTGAATAACTAAATTTACGAGCAAAACGTCTGCTTCCGGTACAATTCCGCTGCGATATGTACCCGCACAAAATGTGTTAAGCTCTTGTACAATACAATAAACACACACACACACACACACACACACATATATATATATATATATATATATATATATATATATATATATATATATATATATATAGATTGATTTTAAAAGATTTTTAATTAGGGATTCTTTACTGAGAGTGACGCGGCGTGAATAGGTAGCCATATAAATACGGCTCACGCGCAGTGATCTAGACTCTAGATCACTGCGCGTGAGCCGTCCCTGATCTGGAGCAGAGAGCAGTGTGCACATTCCACGGACAGTGCTGTGGTTACCCGAAGCAGTTTGTGACTTTTTATACAACATATTAAAAAATGCATTTATTTGTTGTACAATGGCACAAAATTTTAGGATTGTGTCATCATATAATTGTTTTTCTTACTGAAATTAAAAAGCAGTCAAAATGACTTACTTGACCAAACTAGTGTTAATAATTGTTCTATAATTACACTTATTAAGTGTTTATGCGCATTTCTTTTTCATTTAATGGGCCAATTTTAAGATACCTATATAAGAAGTCTGTATATACGTATCTCGCATAACTAAAACAATTATCCGCAGAATGTTGAAATTTCATAGTTAGTACTAGAAAGTACTAGAAAACTAGTACTAAAAATTAAAAAGAACTATATCCCTATTCAGCTGGCACTTTGGAAGCGGTTCTTGATCCCGAATCGAATATTTGTTCAACCTCTATTTTTTACTGCATTGTTTTATTGGTAAGTTAATTTGTATCGATTATAAGCTGAGGTAACAGTTTGTTAGTACTATGTCGCAGAAACAGAGGGGATGATTAGGCTTTCAGTGAGAGTGGACTTTGTTTTAAATTATTTACCTAGAAATAAAATGTTATTAGAAATATGTTCTTAACTGCTTAAACTTAGAAGATGAAATATTTTAGTACCTTTTTAACACTAGCTTTCTGTATGGAGTCATATTGACTGCTTTTTAATTTCAATTAGAAAAGCAATTATGTATATAATGACACAATTCTGGGACTTTTTGCACAACATATTAATAAAGTCATTTATATGTTGTACAATGTCACAAAATTCTAAGATTGTGTCATTATATACATAATTGTTTTTCTTATTGAAATTAATTAAACAGTCAAAATGACTTTCTTTCAGCAAACTAGTGTTAATAATTGTTCGATAATTACATTTATTAAGTGTTCATGCGCATTTCTTTTTCATTTAATGGGCCAATTTTAAGATAAGTATATACGTACTTCTTATATAGGTATCTCACATAACTAAAAAAAAAATCATCCTTAGATTGTTGAAATTTTATATTTAGTACTAGAAAGTACTGGAAAACTAGTACTAAGAAATGAAAAGAACTATATCTCAGTGCAGCTGGCGGTTTGGAAGCGGTTCTTGATCCCAAATCGAATACTTACCCAACCTTTTTTTATATTGTACCTTGTATAGATTAATCGGAAAATCCTATATGTAGGTAGGTTACTATATGACGATTATGGGTGGATGTAACAGAGTTTGTTGGTAGTATGTCGAAGAAACAGAGGGGATGATTACTTTCGTTTAAAGTGAGAGTGGACTTTCAAACTTTATTTACAAACTTGTTATTTACTTTAAAATGTAAAGCTTTTTAGAAATATATGTCCTTAAAAGTGGTTAGAAATGAAAGACGAAATATTACTTTTAGTGCTTTTGATAATTGTTCTACGCCTCTCTCCTATTTAACTCTGCGTGTGTCCGCTAGATGGCAGTAATTAACACATTGCATGCGGGACACGTACTAGTATGTTTTCTGACGATTGATACTAAAGTGTGGGTCACGTACTAGTACGGGTTATTGTAACATGTTTCGTTGGTGGGTACAAAAATAACGGTACATACAGGAAAACGAAGACGAATGTTCTTTTCTACTACATAGATTTTGGAAAAATTTAGAAAAATGAAAACTAGTTTTTTCATTATTAGTTTTGATTGCTCTTTTCATTTTTTTTTTTTTTTTTTTTTTTTTTTAATGTAAAAATGTTTATACATAACATAATTCGAAAAAATCAAAACTATATACTACTATTTCTATTTCATTTTTCATATTTACGATACTATTATAAATTTATCCACTAAAAATATTTTTTGTTTACAAAAATCATATGGTTGTTATATATATATTTCCATTTATATATTTGTTTATATATTTCAATATAAAATACGAAAAGTTAATTAAGAAATTAAACAATTTTCGATCTACTGAAGTTTAACTGAATAACTAAACTTAAGCGCAAAACGTCTGCTTCCGGTACAATTCCGCTGCGAAATGTACCCGCACAAAATGTTTTAAGCTCTTGTACAATACAATAAACACACACACACACACACACACACACACACACACACATATATATATATATATATATATATATATATATATATATATATATATATATATATATAGTTGGCAACGTTATATTTTAATCACGTTTAAAAACAAATTTATTTATAGGTAGAGCCTTTTTTTTTCAACAAAGCAAATTTGCAGCGTATATACGACTGAGAAATGGTTCTTTCACAATACAAGATAATAGTATTACTTTTTTAATCAACTTTTGAAGTATTTCAATTACAGGAGTATTATAAATCTAAGTATTGGGTCATTCTATGGTGACTAACATAATATTTTTACTAAGGGAATTTAATAATTTTATAAATTTCTTTAAAATTATATATTATAGCTCTATATTAGTTATAATAGACTAAAAATTAATAAATTAGCTTTAAGTATTCAAGCCTTGTACAAAAATAAGCCTTGTTAAGTGTTCATGCGCATTTGTTTTTCATATAGTAAGGCTATGTTTTATTTATAAAATACGCATATATATATATTAAATGTAACTTGAAAAATAAAAATATTATCCGAAGAGTGTTGGAATTGTATATTTACGAGAGTTGGAATTTTAATAGTGGCAATATAATATTTCGTATTATATATTTCAATATATAATATGAAAAGTTGGTTAAAAATTAATTTTCGATCTGTTAAGATTTAACTGAATAACTAAATTTACGTTCAAAACGCCCGCTCCTGGTACAATTCTGCTGCGAAGTGTACTCGCATACAATGTGTTAAAGGCTAGTCTCACCAATGTCGTTTAACGATAATCGCGATTAATCTGTTTAAACGGAGAATTGAGTCCCACTATTGGTTGGCGTCATAAGTTAATCGTGGAGGTTAACCGTTAAACGACTTTGATGAAATCGGCCCTTAGTGATTTAGTGATGCATTACAGAGCTTGCAAAGAGCGGATACTTTATTTCTACAAGAATTTAAATCTTGTATCACAACATAGCATAAAATGGTACTAAATAACACTTTATGAAGGATGTCAAACATGGTCAACGTTCTCACAGTTGTCGTGTAGCTCTCGTTTAAAATTAGGTATTCACCTACGATCAAATTTATAGTGGTTGTTTATTTCTTTTAGTCACAAAGACTAAATATTATTTGGGTTGCGTTGTGTAGATATTTTAAGTTTAAATTCAACCACAGGCTCTGAGAGGCTACAGACAAAAAATAAAAATAAACTAATAAGCTAAATTAAGAACGACTGAAAACAGCTTTAAAGTAAAATACAAGTCAATTTATTACAATTATATATATACATACATTATTAATATACAAGATTCAGATTAAGTTTCATAAGATTTACTTTTAATATAATCAAAATAGGTGCAACACTAATTAAGATATGATAATAATACTTTCCTATCACTTAACTAACTCTATGTGTATAGGAGAGAGGACCCAATCTCAATTTCAAATATGTATAATAAGGAGTACCTTTGTGGATCTTTTGGGTGTTCAAAGGCTGTACTCTTGGGAGCTCTTGTCGATACCTTTCGATTGACGTGATGATAATATGGACTTAGTGTCACCGCTGGTATGGGGCCATCTAATATAACTCGGGGGGGATACTGAAAAGCGGATGAGCTGGAAACTTCTGGTAGTTGAGAGATATCGAGGTGTTCCTTGGGCCCAACTCATTTGATCCCCGTACTCTGTCCTCGAGTCTTGAACACTGACTGTCGGATTTGTCTCCTCGACTCCTCTGCTCCCTTCGATTTGACTCCACTGTCCAACACCTCCTTTTTTAGACTTATTTTATATCAATTTCATCTTTGTCCCCTCTTCCTTCTGTTCGTCCAATCGGGATAGTTGTAAAAATTTTATTGGTCTTCTTAACCCCGCATTGAGACCGCCAACTTGGAAAAACCTTGCCCCTTCAAATTGGGCACTCACCCTTAGGGACTCATAAATAACTCCACAAAGGTATATTCTTATTTAGTGTCATGTACGGAGACGTCATTCTAATCTGGGACTGGGATCAGAACCCCGACCGAGACTACCGCACAAGTCGAAAAAACCGTTGAATATATTTTATGGTCCTCTCCCCTTTACAAAAGATGTGATGAGGTCAGATTTAGATCATAAGCTTTTTACTTCTCGAATGAATTCATCAATTAAATTACTGATCTAAATGGCCTCATCTCAACAGTCAGTGAGAAGTTGCTATTTGTAGAACAAGAGAATCAGTACTGGAAACTAGTCTTTTTAAATGTTCAACATGTGTTTTGTTAGATTTTGGTCCAAGAATCTCGCGAGCTAGCTCTTTCGCTGGTTATTTTCACCCTATACTAGTTCTGTGACAGTCACTGTATCATAAGGAAGTGATATCATCATAAAAAGGGAAATATCATTCATATCCAGACCTGCCAACTTTTGAATATTGAAAATAGTAGCACAGTAATTTGCTAGGTAGATTAGATGGCGAGTTTTTACACCATAAATCCTGGGCAGTTTAGCCAGAAACAGACTCCTACACACAGCCAACCACGCAGGGTTTTGGGCTACAAAAGGGCCGGATTCAAGTCAAACGATTATCTCTCGTATATCACCTTTTGTTCGTAAATTTGAGTAAATAAGCAAGTTTGGAGTTTGGTTTGGAGAGCTATGGTCTACTTTTGCTACACGAGGGCAAATGAGGATGGGACTGACCGCTTAAAGCCGATTCCAAATGGCTGTCAGAAAACAGAACCATAAAAAAGTCATAATATTGAAGAAAGGAATAGCTAGATTTAGGGAGGCTAAAAGTTTTTCACCAATAAAGAATAGGTAATGATATTTCCAACCGCTGCTAGAATATAACCTTTGGTGAACGAAAACACCTTCCAGGCTGAAAACGTGAACGGCCGAATATTGTGTCCAAAGTTATTTGTTACGATCAAGGCTAACTGAGAACCACAAGCATACGGTGCATACCTCTTTAGAAGTGTATCGTTGGATTCTTTCGCTTTTTCATCCCACTCTGACGCAGAACAGGCAGAAAGCGATACAGCAAGAAAACTGAAAAGGGCATTAGAAAAGAAGTATATCATAGCGATTAAATATTCCTTCTCACCTAGGAATATGATGAGCAGCAACAGCTGCGAAAAACTGATGCCGTGAATGAAGAAAATGGGAAGACTTAGTGTCCTCTCGATGCTGTGCATCAGATTCTCGATTTCTCTGTACCTTTTGAAAGATTCTTCAATCTTCACGAATCTAGAACCGAAACTGACAACTCTGTAGATCAGAGCATTGTTGAAGTCCAAATGTGCTGAAAGAAACTTAGCTGTACATAAACAGGAGTATGAATAGAAGACAACAAACCAGGATGAAAATGCTGTTAGTATCAACATCAGCAACAAAGGGAAGATAAAAAAAATCCAGCTTTTCGCATCTGGGATATATCCAAAGTAAAATTCTTCAATCAAGTTTTCCTTGTAGAGTGACAAGTATATGTAGAGTAATGCTGCTGGGAAAAGAATCGTGGGCACAAGCATTAAAATTATTGGTGGTAACTTAACTTGATGGACAGCTGATAATCTGCGTGTTTCTAGAAGCACGTCTGATAATTGCTTCCGTTTTACCCTCATAATGAACCACGTGATGCAGATAAGAACTCTTGTGATATATCTAGGCAGTAATCCTTTTAAAAGAGGGTGTTCAACAATAATAAGCCCAATGATTAATCCGCAGGAATGTAGGAATTGAAATATCCAAATTGTAGCAATGAATATCTGATATATTCTTATAACATTAGAGTAGAATCTGCTTAGTTTTGGGTATCCAATATGAACACCAAAGAGGAAAAACACAGTTTCTATTGGTGACAAATTCTGTACTTTCATCCTGAAACATAAAAAAAGTTTAGTAAAATTATTTAAATACCTATTAAACTTTGACTTAAAACTCAGTCTCAAAAGCAAATAAGTATAACAGAAAACTTCTCATTTTCTGTCATCTAAATTTGCTTGTCTTCTAATTCATGCCAGTGTTAAAAATCCCCCAGCGATAAGATGATTTACATAGTTCAGAATTAACGTATTTAAAGTAAAATAACTTTACAACAGGTATTTTTTGCTTTAAATACACGCGATTTGGAAACAAAATCCCATTCAAAACAGCAAAGTCTTCTATAATCCTAATTAATTTGAATTTTCGTTTCAACGATCAAAGTTAAATTGATTTAACTCTTTTTACATTTTACATTATATGTTAAATTCGTCAGATGTAAGATACACGACACAAATGAGAATCGTGTTTTAAATAACTCAATTTTAACGTAAAATAACTTTCTCAACACATAAACGATTTGTAAGAGAACCACATTCAAGACTGCAAAGTCTTGTATAATCCTAATGAATTGGAATTTTCGTTTCAACGATCAAAGTTAAATTGATTTAACTCTTTTTACATTTTATATTTGTAAGTTAAATACGTCAGATGTAAGATACACGACACAAATGAGAATCATGTTTTAAGTAACTCAATTTTAACGTAAAATAACTTTCTCAACACATAATCGTCTGCATTTTAAACATGTGATTTGAAAAAGAGCCAAATTCAAAACCGCAAAATCTTGTATAATCCTAATGAATTTGAATTTTCGTTTCAACGATCAAAGTTAAATTAACTTCACTCTTTTTACATTTTATATTTGTAAGTTAAATACGTCAGATGTATGATACACCACACAAATGAGAATCGTGTTTTAAATAACTCAATTTTAACGTAAAATAAATTTCTCAACACATAACCATCTGCATTTTATACACGTGATTTGTAAGAGAACCATACTCAAAACCGCAAAATCTTGTATAATCCTAATGAATTTGAATTTTCGTTTCAACGATCAAAGTTAAATTGATTTCACTCTTTTTACATTTTACATTTGTACGTTAAATACGTCAGATGTAAGATACACGACACAAATGAGAATCATGTTTTAGATAGCTAAATTTTAACGTAAAATAACTTTCTCAACTTATAATCGTCTGCATTTTATACAAGTGATTTGTAAGAGAACCACATTCAAAACCGCAAAATCTTGTATAATCCTAATGTATTTGAACTTTCGTTTCAACGATCAAAGTTAAATTAACTTCACTCTTTTTACATTCGTGTTAATACTGGCATATTTTCGTACCGTTCGGAATCTTTTAGCATAATCCTCATTATCATTCAAAAGTAAGTATTAAACAAACCAAATCCAAACAACCAAAGTTAAATTGATTGAACTCTTTTTACATTGTACGTTAAATTCGTCAGATGTAAGATACACGACACAAATGAGAATCATATTTTAAATAACTCAATTTTAAAGTAAAAATAACTTTCTCAACACATAATCGTCTGCATTTTATACAAGCAATTTTCAAGAGAACCACATTCAAGACTGCAAAGTCTTGTATAATCCTAATGAATTTGAATTTTCGTTTCAACGATCAAAGTTAAATTGATTTCACTCTTTTTACATTTGTACGTTAAATACATCAGATGAAAGATACACCACACAAATGAGAATCGTGTTTTAAATAACTCAATTTTAACGTAAAATAACTTTCTCAACACATAATCGTCTGCATTTTAAACATGTGATTTGAAAAAGAGCCAAATTCAAAACCGCTAATCTTGTAATCCTATGAATTTTGATTTTCTTTAACGATCAAAGTCAAATGATTTAAACTCTTTTTACATTTTACATTTGTAAGTTAAATTCGTCAGATGTAAGATACACGACACAAATGAGAATCATATTTTAAATAACTCAATTTTAAAGTAAAAATAACTTTCTCAACACATAATCGTCTGCATTTTATACATGCAATTTGGAAGAAAGCCACATTTTTTTTTTTTTAAAGAAAAATCTTGATAATTACAATAAATTTAAATTTTTGTCTTAACATTCAAGTTTAACAAAATCATTACTCTTTTTAGATTTACACTAGTTAATAAATCAAACGCGTGATACACTACCAGTAGCATCTTATCTGATATATCACTTATTAGTTACATATGTTTTTTTTAATAAGTTTTGACGCAAAATACATTTTTAAGACTAAAAGAAAGCATTAAACTGTAAAAAATAATAATTTTAAAGTCTGTCTGTCATTTATGTAATGTAACAATCACGCTCTGAGATTTACGAAAATGAGGAAAATTCTTTAAAGATGACACGTGTGATCTTGCCTTACTTCTTTTTGGTAAAATACATTGATAATGTAATAGATAAGGACTCGTAGAAAGCATATGTTTTAAATGTAAACTACTTTTGAATATATGAAGTTTTTGCACACTTATTTGAATTAATAGGTATAAATTACAATATTTTTCTTGTTTTACTAGTACTACAGAAAATATTGTATTAAACGTATTGAGTATGAAAAGTCTTAGAGTAATGTTGGAATTTAAGCTGTTATTAATAAATGAAAGCTTATACACTTATTTGAATTTCCCGCAAGTACAATAACACGCTTACTTTTCTTTAATTTGTGACTGATAAAATTATACGTAATTGTATACATAGTTACTTTCTGTTAAAAGTAAATAAAACTTACATTAAGGATGTCTTAATAGCCTAAACACTCTGGCATGAAACTCTTCATTTATCTTGTATAATTCACTCTAATCCAAACGCCCAATCCAGATGTAAGATAAAAAAAATCCACTCCAATCCGTTTTTTGACAGCTGGATTATATAACCAAAGTTTAAATCTCTTTCGTTTGCTAACTAAATCTCAGTGGACAAAACTAGGAATAATCTTCTTACTCTACTGAATTACTGCAATCAACAATCAACAAGGAATAATCTTCACACTCTAATTTAGTTGAGTAAATTTTTGTTGACAGCTAGACAACTAACTGCGTCTGGGGTAATTAATCTATTTACAAACACTTATATTTCTATATACATATTTCTATAATAAATTCAAATTTTAAAACTCTTTCGTTTACAGACTGAATCTCACTGGACAAAATCAACCAAGTATAATCTTCGCACTCTAACTTAACTTGCGTAAAGTTTGTTGACAGCTAACAACTGACTTTTTCTGTGGCAATGGATCTATTTACAAACAATTTGTAACATATTTCTATTATTTATCTAAAATTTTTAATCCTTTCCACTTGCAAACTAAATCTCACTTTACAAAACTAGGAATAATCTTCATGCTCTACTGAATCAACTGGAATAATCTTCTCACTCTACTGAATCATTAAACCAACTAGGAATAATCTTCACACTCTAATTTAGTTTGCTTAAAGTTAGTTGGGAGCTAACAACTGACTGCTTTTGTCGCAATTGATCTATTTACAATCACTATGTAACATATTTCTATTATATAACCAAAATTTAAATATCTTTCGATTGCATACAATCTCACTGGACAAAAATCAACCAAGAATAATCTTCGCACTCTAATCTGCTTAAAGTTTGTTGACAGCGAACGACTGATTGCTTCTGTGGCAATGGATCTATTTACAAACACTTTGTAACATATTTCTGTTATTTATCCAAAATTTATATTCCTTTCTCTTGCAAACTAAATCTCACTGGACAAAACTAGGAATTATCTCCACACTCTACTGAAGCAACTCGAATAATCATCGCACTCTATTTCACAAAATTAGAAATAATCTTCACACTCTACTGAATCACTGAAATCAACAAGGAATAATCTTCGCACTCTAATTTAGTTTGTGTAAATTTTTGTTGACAGCTGGGCAACTAACTGCTTCTGGGGCAATTATTCTATTTACAAACACTTTGTAACATATTTCTAAAATAAATTCAAATTTTAAAGCTCTTTCGTTTGCAAACTGAATCTCACTGGACATAAAATCAACCAAGTATAATCTTCACACTCAAATTTAGTTTGTAAGGTTGGATGACAGCTAACAACTGACTGCTTTTGTGACAATTGATCTATTTACAAACACTTAATAACATATTTCTGTTATTTATCAAAAATTTAAATCCCTTCCACTTGCAAACTAAATCTCACTCGACAAATCTAGGAATAATCTGTACACTCAACTGAATCAACTGAAATAATCTTCTCTACTTCACAAAGTTAGAAATAATCTTCGCACTCTACTGAATCACTGAAATACACTAGGAATAATCTTCACACTCTTAGTTTGAGTAAATTTTTGTTGACAGCTGGACAACTAACTGCTTCTGTTGGCGAAATTGATCTATTTACAAACACTTAATAACATATTTCTAATATTTATATATTAAAATTTTAAATCACTTTCGCTTGCAAACTAAATCACACGAAACAAAATTCAACTAGAAATAATCTTCACCCTCTAATTTTGTTTGCGTAAAGTTGGTTGACAGCTAACAATTAATTGCTTTTGTAGCAATTGATCTATTTACAAACACTTAATAACATATTTCTGTTATTTATCCAAAATTTATATTCCTTTCTCTTGCAAACTAAATCTCACTGGACAAAACTAGGAATTATCTCCACACTCTACTGAAGCAACTCGAATAATCATCGCACTCTATTTCACAAAATTAGAAATAATCTTCACACTCTACTGAATCACTGAAATCAACAAGGAATAATCTTCGCACTCTAATTTAGTTTGTGTAAATTTTTGTTGACAGCTGGGCAACTAACTGCTTCTGGGGCAATTTATCTATTCACAAACACTTTGTAACATATTTCTATAATAAATTCCAATTTTAAAACTCTTTCGTTTGCAAACTGAATCTCACTGGACATAAAATCAACTAAGCATAATTTTCGCAATCTAACTTAATTTGCGTAAAGTTTGTTGACAGTTAACAACTGACTGCTTCTATGACAATTGATCTATTTACAAACACTTTGTAACATATTTCTGTTATTTATCAAAAATTTAAATCCCTTCCACTTGCAAACTAAATCTCACTCGACAAATCTAGGAATAATCTGTACACTCAACTGAATCAACTGAAATAATCTTCTCTACTTCACAAAGTTAGAAATAATCTTCATTCTACTGAACCACTAAATCACCTAGGAATAATCTTCACACTCTTAGTTTGAGTAAATTTTTGTTGACAGCTGGACAACTAACTGCTTCTGTTGCAATTGATCTATTTACAAACACTTTGTAACACATTTCTAACATATATATTTAAATTCTAAATCTCTTTCGCTTGCAAACTTAATCTCATTGGATAAAAATCAACCAAGTATAATCTTCACACTCTAATTTAGTTTGTAAAGTTGGTTGACAGCTAACGATTGACTGCTTTTGTGACAATTGATCTATTTACAAACACTTTGTAACATATTTCTAATATATATATATTACAAATTTTAAATATCGTTCGCTTGCAAACTGAATCACACAGAACAAAATTCAACTATGAATAATCTTCACACTCTAATTTAGTTTGCGTAAAGTTGGTTGACAGCTAACAACTAACTACTTTTGTAGCAATTGATCTATTTACAAACACTTTGTAACATATTTCTATTATATAACCAAAATTTAAATCGTTTTCGCTTGCAAAACCTATCTCACAGGATAAAAATCAACCAAGAATAATCTTTACACTCTAATTTAATATACGTAAAGTTTGTTTGCTTTCATAAATTTTACATTAGCGGGATAAATCCACAAACCACATCAGCAACAAAATTATATTACTGTATATTAAATTTGCGACACTTTATCTTGCATAATTACGTATCATAACTTAATAGCAATGCCATTAAGTTAATATCAATCATATCCATTCTGAGCTTAATGTAACATAGTGGAATTAAGATACATATTGCGAGAACAGTCTTCAACTAACAAATACTCTCGTAAACAATGGCCACTTAAAATAATAAGAGAGTATAAATGACAGCTGTGGTATATTGCTAGGCAACAAATTGGCTACATAAACAAACTGAAAAATTTATCTTATTCAATGCTACAAAATCTCGTAATTTATTGATAATTGCAGTACTGTGAACAAACAGATGTGTTTAAAGAGAAAATCTGCATAACGGGTAATCAAATTTTGTAGTTTCAAAAGAAAAGTAATCGATAAATTCCTATTATTATTCACTGTTTATGCAAAAGTTGAATTTAATTATACCTATTATCGAATACAATAGGGTAAAATCGGTAAATATTTTTAAAGATTTGTTTTTCACTTTTGTATGAACAAAAAATTAACATATATAACCCTTTAAAGTTCACACTTAAAAATTCTTTAGCATTTAATGGAAATCGTTTTTAATGTTAATTATGAAACTTTATTGCAAAATTAAATGCAAAATTAGTTTTAAAAAATTACATTCCTTCAGGGGTTGTATATGTGACAAGTAATTTAACTGAAAAACCTCCCCTTATACGGCGTGAAAATAATTCCCTAAAATTTAAATTATATTGGATGAATAAGGAACAATTATCATTAACTAGCATATTGCCCGTCATATGACGCGATCAGTAAAATTTTTTATTTTCCAGAATTATAAAGAATCCTATGAGGCAGGTAAAAAAAATGGTTTGTTTGTTTTTTGGCTGAGAATTGCCTTTTAACAAAAATAATCGATTAAAATTATCATATGTACTTAATCTATTATTTAAGTCAAATAAAAAAGAAAATTATTTATGTAATATCCAAGTTTAGTGATAAAACGTATGGAAATAATGAAAAACACATTTATTTATTATTACGAGATTACGCTATTATTACATTACGAGAAGAAAGTTTAAGGATACACAACATGAAATGTTTATGTGGCCATTGACATCCGTAAAGCAATACGTGAATTTAATAAAATAAAAATTATAAAAAGTTGCAAAAATAGTAAAAATTTATTTAAAAAATAATAAAACAACTTTTGGAATAAGAATTTAAAAGAAAAAGCAGAAAATATTAAATTTATTAGACATTAAAGAAAAATTGGATGCGTCGGGGATAGAACTGTCAACCCGAGTAGTACGACGATCAAGTGGGTGGACATTCTACCAAACGTACAACGCCAGTACGTTGTTAGCCAACTAATTAGAGTATATGACGTTTCAAGTAGAAACAGTTCAGCGATTTAAATATTACTCTCCGCCTTTGTCATCCTATCAAGAATGAATTTCGTATAGAATAAGAGGAAGGATAAGGCTTGAAATAACAGCATTAAACGCTCGAAAAGGGGGGAACGGGTGGATTTCGAACTCGCTTTCAATTTTGCTAACCCTAACTCGTGAAAAATATAATACGCTTTCAATTTTGCTAACCCTAACTCGTGAAAAATACAATATGGATGCCTGTACCCATTCCAGGTACAACTGCTTCAAAAATTCATGGACAGACAACTTAAGCTATTATTATATAGGGGATATGATGCAATAAATAAATGTATAAACAATTTATAAGTTTTGTTTTTTTGTAAGTACTTTTATTTGGGATAATGAAAGACGAAAATCAAATTCCTAATAGTTTTAAGCAAAGTAAATTTAAAAATGTATATTCGAAACTGAAAAATTAACTATGTGTAGTGCTATTATTATTGATAGTTTATAGTGTCAAAATGGTAGAAAATCCAAAAAAATTATTCATATATATTCAAAAAGAAGAGAAAAATAATTTTAACAACTGGTTTCGCTGTAAAACCACTGTCCTTTAAAGGATTAAAATGTTAATAATATATAACTTCAAACCTGCAAGTGCAAGAAATAACTTTATAGATATCACTAGATATATAATCCTTAGTTAAAAATTAATTTTTTTTTCTTTTACTTATGGTACTTATGCTAAGTTATGTTAACACATTGTGTGCGGCAGTGGCGTGCGGTAGGCTTTCATGCAGGGTGTGCAGAGAACATATTTTCCAATAAATATTTAATTATTGAGACATCTGAGTTCTCCATTCTGAAACGGGTTATTTATTATGAATATAAATTTAAAGAATACAATAAATAAAATATTTACCTACGAGTAGTCGAGTTATAACTATAAAAACAGCTAAACTTATGAGAATTCTACTAGCACTGAAGCAAAAATCATGTCTTTTGTTGTATGGTGTCATATCAGCATCGAAAAAGCAACGCTTCGGGCTTCCACGAAAAACTTATATGTTCGGCAAACGTAGCACCACATGGCGCCCGCCGCTGCGGTGCCTCATTCGGATGCTCATTGGTGCCGACAAACCGAACGTCTATTCCACGTGCAGAGGATTTCAGTGCACGCTGGCACAATAGGGCGAACTGTTTCTTGTTTGGTCAGTGGATTAAATTATATTTATTATTAATTGTTTTTAACATTTGGAAATCATATATTCTTCGAAAAACATCTTGAGAATTCTTAAAAATTAAACCAGGGATATGGTGTTACAGATATAACTTATATACTGTCTGTAAGACACAATAAATGGTAAAGTTTGGACTGTTCTGTTAAAATTTGTTTCTTTAAAACAAAACAACATTGTTTTTCAGCTAATTATTTCAATAAATATAATACATCACCTAAATTAATTTACCACACTAAAACATTTCACTTTATATTGATGAAATACTGCTTTTAAATTTCCATGAAAACAAAATCTTACAATATTTAAATTTAAACATTAACCGTCTGCAAAATCGTATAGCCAGTTAATCAGTTAAAAAACAAAAAAAAAAATGTCTCCGCTCTAATAAAATGCTAATAAACCGTACCTTCGGATGATTCTCAATGCCAAGTGCAGGAAAAATAGCTGCACTTGCCTCAGTGCCATAGTATGCTGTTCTTCTCCAGTATCCCATACATATAAAGCGTGATTTTCTATTAGTGCGCAGTGCGAACACATCAGAACTTCCTATGTGTGTTTGCGCGATACGTGGTGCAGCACCTAGTACCGCAAGCACTGCGGGAATACCAGCAAGCAAATCAACATAATATTTGAATATATTATAAATATTTATTGTATACCATATAAAGATAGGTAGACATAGATGCAGAAAATTATTGTCTCTCATAATTTTGCCAGACTGTGCAGTACACTTATGGACCGCACGCCACTGGTGTGCCGGTACATTTCGTAGCGGAATTGTACCGGGAGCGGGAGTTTTGAGCGTAAATTTAGTTATTCAATTAAATCTCAATAGACCGAAAATTATTTAATTTTTTACCCAACTTTTAGTATTTTACATTGAATTATATAAACAAATATATAAATAGAAATATATAAATAACAACCCTAAGATTTTTGTAAACAAAAAATATATTTTTAGTGGATAAATTTATAATTGTATAGTAAATATGAAAAATCAAATAGAAATAGTAGTATATAGTTTTAATTTTTTCGAATTATTTTATATATAAACATTTTACAGTATAAAAAAATGAAAAGAGCAATCATAAAACTAATAATGTAAAAACTAGTGTTTATTTGTCTAAATTTTTCAAAAATCTATGTAGTCTGAATAGATAGAAAATTATTTAATTTTTAAACCAACTTTTCTAATTTTATATTGAAATATATAAATAAATATATAAATAGACAAATAAACACACACACACACACACACACACACATATATATATATATATAAACAAATACTGCATAACTTAAACGCTAGATATTTATCAGTCCGTGAAATAGACTCCTAAACTTTTTTTGAACAGAATTTGTTGTTAATACCGGTGATAAAATTTTCATTGCAACAAAGAGTAATTGATTATTAAATTTAAAATGATCACATATGTACCTAATCTATTAATTCAAATATAAAAGAAAATTATTTAAGTAATATCTAAGTCCAGTGATAAAACGTATGAAAATAATGCAGACGATATTTTAATAATATAAAATAAATGATTAAATGAGATGGTTACAGTAATGACGTCATAATGCTAGAAAAATGTTTTTACCTATTATGCGATAAATTTAATAGCCTGCTCTTAGCCGGGGAAAATAGGGCTTCAAATAATGACATTAAACACTCAAAAAGGGTTGGAAATGGGTGGATTTCGAACGTTTTAAAGGTGACAATGATTCAATTTAAAATTGTAACATATGTACCTCACCAATTATTTAAGCCAAATATGAAAGAAAATTATTTACGTAATATCTAAGTTCAGTGATAAAGCGTATGGAAATAATGCAGACGATATTTAAATAATTTTAGATAAGAAATGATAAAAGGAGATAGTTAAAAGAATGACGTCATAATGCTAGAAAAAAATGTTATTTTTACCTATTTATTATGTGATAAATTTAATCGCCTGCTCTAAACTGGGGAAAATAAGACTTGGAATAGTGGTATTAAACGTTCGAAAAAGGGGAAGTAGTGTATTTCGAATGTTTTAAAGAGACAGCATTTTTCACTGTGATATGAAGCGCATTTATGACAATTTATTTTGGAATCAGATCGATGGTTTAATAGAAGATAAACTTTAATTACTAAAAATTATTTTAGCAGTTATGACTGTTAAAGTCTGGTGGTGTAGTAAAAATCAGTTTTTCAAAAAATCAATTTAAAGATTTTATTGGATGAATTCATTAAGTGTTTTATAATTTGATAAACATTCAAAAATATGGTGTAGTAATTTATTTATTTATTTAGAAGCTATAATATGGACTTTACGATGTTTTTCATGCTAACACTCAAAGTCAAGCCCTTTAACTGCTCACTTCCGGCATCTTTTCGACACTTCCTGGTTCTAAACAGCTGTATCATGACTTCTAATGACTCTAGAAACAAGCTGAAAACTGTTTTCCAAAGATAAAGCTATAATACGCTATTTACGACGTTTTTCATGCTAACACTCAAAGTCAAGCCCTTTAACTGTTCACTTCCGATATCTTTTCGACACTTCCGGTGTTGATTAAACAGTTGTATCATGACTTCTAATGACCCTAGAAACAAGTTGAAATCTATTTTCGAAAGCTAAAGGACTGATCTTTAAAATAAACGAATAAAATTTTCTCTATATTTTTAACGATAATCGCTATTTGAACGTGGTCGATTACCTTAACCCTTTGCACTCTAGGGCTCCAAAGCGGAGCTATTTAAAATTTGTCTTCAAACTCGGGGACTCCGCTATGGAGATAATGCAAATAATTTTAAGTTTTTAACACAAAAACAAAAACTAATTGTAAAAACTAATTATTTTGCATCATTTGAATTTGAAATGGCTCCGCTCCAGAGCCTTCGAGTGTAAAGAATTAATAAAACAAATCAGCGTTAATTTTTTTAATCGACCTGAATCATACCCTGTAATGGTGAAAAGTATAAAAACAAGTGAAAAGAAAACAAAACTTTCAAAAAAGAAAATAATCCCAGAGATACAGTTGAATTTTATTCTAAAGTTAGCTTCTATAACTAGAGGATAAAAAATAAAAATATCTCTGGAATACATACTTGGGAAGAAAATTTCAGTTTTTAACTCTTAATTTGACAAGATTTTTTTTAAAATATTTTTTAATTTCTGTTATTTTCCCATGTCTATATAGACATTAGGGTCTCTGTAAAATAAACAAAAAAAATATCATTTTCCATTTTTGAGATAATTAATGTCCGCTGTGGCGAACACTGACGATTATGTTATATAGTAGTTGTAAATATACATGTCCGGTGTAGCGGCCAGACAGCCAAATTAAGGGTTAAAAGAGAATATGATTTTCTAATAACTTTACTCCATATCTCACCCAGTTTGTACTTTATGCTGAATACAATATGGAAAGGGAACTGTTATGACAGGTATAAACATCTATTAAGCTTATAATCCTTTAAACAGAATTAATAATGGAAACTAATTTTCTTAGATTCTTCTTAGAAAGTCTCACATTAATTCGAGTACATTTAGATCCAAGGATCTCATGTGACAAAGTATTTAAATATTTTCATAGTCCTAGACAGTCTTAGACAGTCACTGTACAGCAAGATGGATTGCTCTTATCCAGGAAAAAGATTATTAAACTTTAACACCTCTAAAAGGCTTATCAAACGACAGTTTAACCCCTTCCGGTATGATTTAATAATGAAAAACTGTGCATGAAATAACCATTTAAGTTTTATTTAAAAAACTTGTTTCATTTTACAATTCTTACATATTCTTAATTAAAATCCACTTTTTACATAGTGTTAAATAATATCAGAAACAGTAAAATTAAGAAAATATCAAAGCAAAACATTAATAAGGTATACAGATAATAATGTTCAAGCTAGTGGTACTTTTCAAAACAAAGTGCAAAGAAATTCTTAATTGTTTACACCGCCAAGTAGTCTCACTTTTAATTTGATTCTTGTAACACACACGGCATTTCTTAGTAGGTTTTCTTTTATTCTGACTCATTAATTTGGCAATGACTTGTACCAAGTAAACAATATGCAATAGTGACTTGTGATTTTCACAAGTGATAAAAGTGTTGCCAAGTTCAGTACACTAGAAATTTTAAACTAAATTAATTATCATATTTAACAGTAACTTTAATCGCATGACCAGTGTAGCTCGTCATTGTGCGGTATGGAATGAAAAACTAATGACGAGCTAGACTCGTCATTTTACCGGAAGGGGTTAAAAATGCACAGACAACTGTTTCACCCTGCAGTTTCGACCGATTTTTCAGGTTATAGGGTTACTATGCAGTCGAAGTGCTCGTACCAAATTTTGGCGTGGAATCGCTTATAAGCGACTGTACGAATATCACCAGGCTTAAAAAACTTTTTGGAGCTGGTAGCACTTACAGCTTTGTAACCAAAAGAATATTTAGAGCTAGTCCAATATTTTTTAATATTTTAAAATTATATATCCAATATTTTTGAAACATGCATTTGATGGTATTTGAACTTTATATACGATTCTTATCTGTTTTGTGATTGCCCCTTGAACTAATAATGAAAACCTTTTGCCATAGTCAATAGGGTACATAGTACTAAAAAAGGAACACTTAATACAAATTTGAATGCATAAAAAACAAGATATAGAAGAAGAGCATTGCTCAAAAATCATTCTATTAAAAAATACTAGGTTTGAAATAAAACAATTTCATTTCAGTGTAAACAATAAATTGCGTAGAATAATATTGTTAGAATATTCAATTAAAAAATGTCCATGACTATTAAATTTAGGTTTACTCGGTGTATGACAAATAAAATGAAGTGTAAGTTTCCAGTAATAAAAATTGCCATTTAAGCTTAAATGCCATTTATCCTTTAAACAGAATTAATAATGGAAACTAATTTTCTTAGATTCTTCTTAGAAAGTCTCACATTAATTCGAGTACATATAGATCCAAGGATCTCATGTGACAAAGTATTCTTTAAATAGTTTCATAGTCCTAGACAGTCACTGTACAACAAGATGGATTGTTGTTATCCAGGAAAAGGATTATTAAACCTTAACACCTCTAAGAAGGCTCACGATTTTAACCGCTTGCCTGATTATCACGAGTTATCTCGGCTTCGTATATATTGCAGTTAATTATTATCCCAAGAAAACTCGGGCGAAGTAGAATATGTCAGTATCTTTTTTTTAGATTTGTCAGTAGATTTTCTTATCGCAGTTTTACTCCGCCTGGAGGAAATGAAAGTAAAAATTCAGCTTTGATTAGCAATTTGCAAAGTTTTGTTGATGTCGCGGTTCTTTTGGCGGGAATGGTCACATGTTTTCCACTGATTGAAAACTAATTTCCGAAAATCAAAGTAACTAATTTCTTGCCACATTAAGAGAACCAAGTATTAGCCATTTACCACTCAGGTTAACTTAAAGGCATTTTCCAGATTTTATTCCTGCTACTGAAAAAAAATGAAATCCAACGAGACAGTGCACTCTATACTCCCGTAAAACGTATTCCAGGGATAAACCAGTAACATAAGATACCAAATACCAGCCTACAGAATGTCAGGTATCACTTTGTGTTTCCCCTTGTTTCAAAAACTATCATACAAAAACTAATATTTAACTTCCCCCCCTTTGCTCGAGATAACTCAGTATAGTAGACTAATATTAAAACTAAATGCTTTTACACCTATTAAAAATTCAACTTAACTTTAAACTTTTATTTTGTTTCATTTCCTTGTACTTAATAATAAAATTTAAAAAAAAGTGATGATTTTTTTTGCAATTTCTTTCAAAAACATTTGTAAGGGAAGCGGTTAACAACATGACATGTAATGACGAGTTGGGTTCGTCATTCATTTTATCTGCCATCGCTGACTTTGAGTATCTTATCAAGCGATGTTTCTGATAGAAGCCATGCACTTTATTAGATTATTCAGTTTCATCCTTCATCCAATTGTTCTAGTTTGACTACAGTGATAAAGATATCCATCCTCACACTTTTTCAACAGTACCAATAACAAAATTGTATCAACAAACCATTAAATCAGAAAGAAGCACACTGAAGCAATATTCAGTATAGTAGTCATCTCGTACAGTGAATTCCATTTGAAACTGGTAGACTCACATTATGACAAATAATTGAAATAACGTTGCTCTTGTCAAATATTTTATAACAATCCAAAAATCAAAATAAAACGAATTTTTTTCTCAGCTTGTCCATAGATATTTAGTTGAACAGGATATTTTTAAATATGCTGCGGTCAGTGTGGATATCTTATCAAACAAGAACATGGCCACCTCTTAACATGCCTCTTTCGATGTCACAAGCGTCACTGTCTTCAGATGCGTGTAGTCGAGAAATACTTTGTTAGATTAAATCGGCTCTCGTTCGTAAAGTGTACTTGGTCTCATTGCTGATCTGTCATAATGTTATAGAATAGACCACATTAACGCAGCTTCTTGGCTATGGTAAAAAGCGTTACCGTCTTCAGATGCGTATAGTCAATAAATACTGGTTAGATTAAATCGGCATTATTCGTAAAGTGTACTTGATCTTTATTGCTGATCTGTCATAATGCTATAGAATAGACCACATTAACGCAGCTTTTTGGCTATGGTAAAACGCGTCACTGTCTTCAGATGCGTATCGTCAATAAATAATTTGTTAGATTAAATCAACTCTCATTCGTAAAGTGTACTTGGTCTCATTGCTGATCTGTCATAACGTTATCGAATAGACCACATTAAGGCAGCTTCTTGGCTATAGTAAAACGCGTCACTGTCTTCAGATGCATATCGTCAATAAATACTTTGTTAGATTAAATCAACTCTCATTCGTAAAGTGTACTTGGTCTCATTGTTGATCTGTCATAACGTTATCGAATAGACCGCATTAAGGCAGCTTCTTGGCTATGGTAAAATGCGTCACTGTCTTCAGATGCGTATAGTCAAGAAATACTGTTTAGATTAAATCGGCTCTCATTCGTAAAGTGTTGTTGGTCGCATTGCTGATCTATCATAATGTTATCGAATAGACCACATTAATGAAGCTTCTTGGCTACGATAAAACGTGATACTCGAATGCAGAAGTCGCAGACTTTGAAAAAAATGTTACAGATATTTCTAACTTTTGTTCAGTATCTATCTTTTCTGTGATAGGCTTTGTCTGTATTCATGTATCTGCACATGGCTCCTACATTCGATACCGAAGTCTGTGGCTTTAAATCCCGGTACTAGCAGGACTATTCGTAACCATTTGCCGGTTTTAATAAGTAGGTCCACCGTTTGAACTGGAGCACGTTAAATATGTTCATAATCACAATGTCCTCCAAGTTCTCAACCGTTAGCTCTGAGGTGACAGGCCAAGCCTCGAGATCTTCTGCTTAGTGTATTACCAGGACCCACTTGAGATAAGATGTTCTTTCCTCCAAGCAACACTGATGAAAGGAAAAGTGCATCCCTTACCTATTAATTCATGTGGCTGTAACATGAGTTACACTGCTGAACAACGACAGCTCGGGAAAATGACCGAGGGACGAGGACGATATGTTAATGACCCCCCACCCTTCGACCTCGTTGGAAAAGCGGGGTTGCTAACTGGGTTCAGTGGTCCTTTGCCTTGGTAACAGCAGTTTTTGGATTTTTGCTCAGCAGATTTGAAGCCCCCTTCGGAGGAAAGAAGAAGCGAACGGAGAACTTCATCAGAGGCAAAAAACATCTCAACTCTTTTGTTGTGCATCTGAGGAAAGCGTCATCAGCGGGAGTTGCTTCCATATTCCAACGGCTCCATATTGCGATTGAATATATTTTATGTGCGTCACCAGATTGTGGAAAAAATAAAATTGTGAATAAAACAAGTCTGCAAACTATAAGTCTTAGCTCATTTGTATCTGGTGTCTTAACTCTTTGTGTTATCTCAACATGGCCTGGTATAAGTCATTGGTACGTAATAGTGGCCTCTGGTCCACGCTCTTAACTCATATAAGTGGCATTAGCAACAACAACAAGAAGAAGTAGGTTTCAGTCTAATTACCGTTATGCTTTTCACGAAAACACTGTTGCACCTCAAACCAAACATAACGTTCTCTGAGAAATAGAATTATGATCATTTATAATATGGAGTATGTAAAGCAGTAGAATTCTTTATTACTTATTGATATCAAGCTGGGAGATGTATATTCAGGTTACTTCAGAAAGCAGTTCAAGCATGTGCAAAATTTCCATTTAATTGCGCTGTGAAAACATGTTCAACAAAAAACGGACAAGAAATATCAAAGTCACTAACTGGGAAAAAAATAATATAAATTAGAAAGTTGCATGTGGTCTTGTTAAAAATTTTTTACTAACAAGGAATAGGTTAGAATATTTCCAACGGCTGCAAGAATATACCCTTTGGTGAAGAAAACCATATTCCAAGCTGAAAAAGTGAACGGTTGAATCTTGTATCCAGAGTTGTGTGTCACGACCATGGCTAACTGAGAACCACAAGCATATTTTGCGTACCTCTTCAGAAGTACATTATTAGATTCTTTTGCCTTTTCGTCCCACTCTGACGCCGAACAGGCAGAAAATGGTATGACGAAGAAACCATACAGTGCACGGAAAAGGTAGTACACCGTTGAGACTGAAAAGTCCTTCTGGCTTAGAGATATCATCAAGACCTGCAAGAAACTGATGCTGTGTATGAAGAGCACGGGAAAATTCAAAGTCTTCTCGATGATATGCATCAGTTTCTCGATTTGTTTGTATCTTTTAAAGGATTCTTCGAAATTAGCCAATTTAGAACCTGTCATTTCCCTGTAGATTTCGGTATTGTTGAAATCCAAATGTGCTGAGAGAAACTTGGTTACGCAAAAGCAGGAGTATGAATAGAAAGTAATAAAGCAAGTTGTAAAGATTGGTATCATTATTATCAGTAGCAATGGTAAAATAAGATAGACCCAGCTAATTCCTTTGGAGATAATTTCAAAGTAAAATTCAGAAATAATAGTCTTTTTCTTAAAAGCTGACAATTGTATGTAGATGACAGCTATCGGAAAAAGAATTGTGGGCACAAACATTAAAATCATTATCTTAATGTTTAGTTTGACTTGAAGCACAGCTGATAATCTGTTTATTTCTAAAAGAATGCACGACAGCTGCTTCCGTCTCATTGTTAAACTGAACCATGTAATGCAAATAATCACCCTTGTGATATATTTTATAAGTTGTCTCGTGAGATTGGATTCATTATTAATAAGCGTAAAAACTATTTTTCCACATGAATGGATGAATTGAAATATCCAAACAAAGGAAATGAGTTTTACGTATATTTTTATTATGCTTGCAGGAAACCTGGATAGTTTTTGGTATCCAGTATCAATACCTAAAAACAGTAACATTGCTACAATTGGCGATAAATTTGTTCCTTTCATCTTAGGAAATAACATGGTCAGCTTATGATAAATACCTAAGTAGATATTTTTAATGTAAAGTACAATCTTTAAAATAATTAGAAGAAGCTAAAACTTTCTTTTACAATTTTCATTTAAATTTGTCTTTGATTATAATGACATCGGTTTATTGTGCTCTGATTTGTAAAGATGTTACAAAACTGCAAGAAATGTTTTAAGTTCTTTTTTTCAACCTATTTTTATGTAGAATAAACAATTATGGCATGTAATCATTTACATTAAATACATGTTTTCAAAGTGAACCCCATTTAAAAGTGCAAAATCTTGTCTAATTCGATTGCCTTTGCCGTTTCAACTTTGAAACTTAACAAAGTGAATTCACTCTGGTCAGATTTCCAACAACTTGATGAATCTTTCAAAAGTAAAATGTATGATAATCAGTTCTTTCGTCTGGTATATAACTCAGTACAAAAACTTAATAGCTAATAAAATCTGCCTTAAAATTAAATTCTAAATTTTAAAAAATCGAGGAAGTGTTTTACATCTATTTGAAGATTTATCAATTATCAGCTTTGTGTTGTAACACTTATACCATAGCCCTTCAAGCCAAACAAAACAAAATTCATCTTAATGTAGCAATATTTCTTCTAAGATTTATGACAGTATGTTAAATCTTAAATACGATAAACGTGAAGTTTCAAATATTTGTAACATTCTTCATATCAAACAATTTTTAAATTATGAAACTAAATACTTTTAGCAATAAGTATAAATTAGGCATATCACATTTAAAAACAGAAAAATGTTTGTACACTTACTTCTTTGAATTATGTAGTTTTATAGTACTATAACAGACTAGATTTTTCTTGGTTAGTGACAGCCAGAAATAATCGTGTTTAAGCGTAGTCAATACATACATAAACAAGGAACAGAGTATATAAAAAATGTTAAATAGTTGCCATCTTTTTCACAACACTTTCAGAATTTTTGCACAATTTATATTCATTTAAATGTCATCTTTCGAATATAAGGAAATAAATTCACGGTTTTAAAGTTTTTATAGTTGGATATATACTTCAGACGTATGAAATCCATCCATTTGTATTTCAATGAAAAATATTTCTATTATTATACACATACAAATTTTCAACATATTTATTACCAACGGAATAAAACTCAAAACTAGTCATTGATTCCCTCGTAAATGAATTGTTACAATGACTAGATTGACTCTATAAAATTTCACAACACAGTGATAAATTTATGAACTGTTGTATCTGCTAGAAAATCTATTTCTCAAAATTACATTCTGTAAAATAAATCATACAAGTTTTGCATCATAACTAAGTAGTAATGAAATACTTTGAAAGAATTATATATATATGTGTGCTTAGTTCTGCGCAATTTTATGGAGATAATATATATTTTCAATAGCAATCTTAGGTTAAGGAGCATTGACGTAAAGTAAAATCAATCAAAAAATGAGAAAATTTAAAGTATAGCATCAAGTGTAATGCACTGCTAGGCAACAAATTGTAGACAAAAACCAAATTCAGGCTTACGTAATCTAATAATGTATTGAAAATGTCGATACTATGAACAAACAGATGTATTTTAATAAAATTATCGACAACAGTCAGATTCTGTAGTTTGGTAAAACACACTAATCGATAATTTCATATTATCCATTATCATGGAAAAGCATTAAATTCATTTGTATCTATTCTCAAAAAACAACATTATCACTAAAGCTTTCAAAAGATTTTTTTTGTATATATAGAATGTTTCATTGACATGTTTTCGAAAGGTTAAATGATAATCTAATACCTGCAGTTGTTCTAACTTAGTCTATAAGTATCGTTAACTATGACATTGAAACAAAAATAAATCAATATGTTTGTAGCCGATACTCTTTATCAAAAACTAAATTCTATTAATATGACAATGAGCTAGTCACTTTATTTAGACTGGTAGATTAAGTGGGGCACGAAACTTAAAGACATAACAGTTTTTACAAAGTAGAGTAGTATAATACTTTTACAAAATGGCTGAAATTTTTCCATAACATTCTGAAAGTGTAAGAATGCAAAGAGCGGGGGATATAAAAAATGAAATCTATAGGATTAAATTAGGTTTTATTAATATGTTAGCTTAGAAACTAAGGGGAGTAAATATAAATGTCTGTGATATGCAAGTGTAACAATGAGTTACACTACTGGGCAACGCTAGCGCGGGAGACGGACTGAAGGACGAAAGCAATGTCAGTGACCCCCCCCCCCTTCGAGCCCATTGGACAAGAGGGGTTGTTAACGCGGGTCAGTCGTCTTTGCCCCGGGCAACAGTAGGCATTGGATGTTGCTCAGATTTAAAGGCCCCTTCAGAAAAAAAGCAGGCTAAGATGGAGCGAAGAGAACTTCAGCAGAAGCAGGGAGTTCTCAACCATTTTTCCATCTGAAGATAGCGTCATCAGCGGCAGGAAGCTGTTCCAAGATTCCAGCAGTTTAGGGCGTCTCTATATTGAGATTTAACCTCTTGCCTTATGAATCGAACGACGATTGTGTGTGCCACTTTCGATGAAAGCTTTTCTCTAGCGTCTTGACCAGAAGCAGTTCAATCACTAACTAAATTTTGCACACTTTTTTTTACATAACAAACTACAATGCTATCTTCAGATGTATCAAAAGTCGTCTTGACCAGAAGCAGTTCAATCACTAACTAAATTTTGCACACTTTTTTTTACATAACAAACTACAATGCTATCTTCAGATGTATCAAAAGTCGTCTTGACCAGAAGCAGTTCAATCACTAACTAAATTTTGCACACTTTTTTTTACATAACAAACTACAATGCTATCTTCAGATGTATCAAAAGTCGTCTTGACCAGAAGCAGTTCAATCACTAACTAA
>CM063499.1:50819620-50869620 GCA_032207245.1 Pardosa pseudoannulata
GTAATCTATTTGCATTAAAACTTATGTATATTTATAGAAAAATCCGGATGTGAATGTACCTACACACACAGATAGATATGTTATTGATAGATATGGAGATAGATATACAGATACATATATAGATATAAGATAGATAGATATTGAGATAGATATATAGATACATATATAGGTAGATATGATATGGATAGATATAGAGATGGATATATAGATACATATATAGGTAGATATGATATGGATAGATATAGAGATGGATATATAGATATCAGATAGATATGATATAGATAGAGATAGATATATACATATATAGATAGATATCGAGATATATATATATATATTTATATATAGATACATATATAGATGTATGATATAGATAGATATGGAGATACATATAGATACATTTATAGATAGATATGATATAGATATATATGGAAATAGATATATAGATACATATATAGATATGGAGATAGATATATAGATGCATATATAGATAGATATAAGATTATATAGATAGATATGGATAGATAGATATTTATATCTACCGTAATCCATTAACATTTCCCATTTATGTGAAAATATTGATTTTCAGTTTGCTTAATTTTTTTAAAATAATCTATTTCTAACATCCCCTATATAATAATAGCCTAAGTTATCTGTCCGTCCTTCCACGAATTTCTGAAGCGGTTGGAACTGGAATGGATACACGCATCCATATTGGATTCTTGATCAGTTAGGTTTAGCAAAATTCAAAGTGAGTAAAGTATATCTTCTAAACTATCTATTCTATTCTAAAATAAATTTTCAAATATTTTTCATATCACAGCGAAAAATACTGTATTCTTTAAAACTTTCGAAAACTACCCCTTCCCCCCTTTCCGAGCGTTTAATGACCTTATTTAAGCCCTATTTTCCCCGGTTCAGAGCAGGCGATTAAATTTATCAATTTATCACGTAATAAATATGTAAAAATATTTTTTCTAGCATTATGACTTCATTCCTTTAACCATCTCATTTAATTATTTCTTATTTTAATATATATATAAATATCGTCTGCTTATTTTCGTATGTTTTATCACTGAACTTAGATATTAATTAAATATTTTTCTTTTATATTTGGCATAAATAATAGATTAGGTACATTAGGATAATTTTAAATTTAGTCATCGATTATTTTTTGTTGCAATGAAAATTTTATCCAACCAAAATTATTTACAACCAATTCTATCTACCTTCAGGGTGTAGTAGAAATGATAGTTTCATTCCTTTACTTCTATTAATTACTGCGGAAAAAAAAAAGATCTGAAGAACGTAACGATAATTTCGATGTAAGTAAGTAGTTTCGATGTAAAATTTCATCACCAGTATTAGCCAATTAAAACAAATGAACCTTTTTTTAACTGTCTCATAGGTGACTTTACGATTCTGGAAGATTAAAAATTTTACTGTTCCCGTGATATGACGAACTTTATGCTAATTTTGATAATAACAAAGAAAATTAAAGAGGATTTTTTTTTCTGATTTCAGCCTGTTTTTCTCAATTATATTCCACGGGCAAAGGGTTAAAAGCTGGTCAAAATATTTTTTATTTGTAATATATTAACAAGGATACATTTCGCAGCGGAATTGTACCGGGAGCCGTTTTACTCGTAAATTTAGTTATTCAGTTAAAATTCAATACATCGAAAAATATTTAATTTTTTAACCAGCTTTTCGTATTTTATATTGAAATATGTAAACAAATATATAAATAGACAAACAAATATATATATAAATACAAATATACATATAATGTATAAATATACATATATATAATATCCTTTTGACAAGAATAAATAAATAAAAATTTAAATCTAAATTTATTTTTTGAATTAACTTTCCCGTTCTGTGGTTCCGCATCGACTGATGTATAAACTAGTTCTTATTTGTCTAAAGTTTTCCAGAATCTATGTAGTAGACAAGAATACTCGGCTTCGTTTTCCTGCATATACCGTTATTTTTGTGCCCACAAACAAACCATGTTGTTACACTAACCCGTACTAGTACGTGACCCGCGCTCAAGTATCAATCGTCAGAACACGTACTAGTATGTGTCCCGCGCTCAAGTATCAATCGTCAGAAAACGTACTAGTATGTGTCCAGCTCTCAAGTGTCAGTCGTCAGAAAACGTACTAGTTTGAGTCCCGCGCTCAAGTATCAATCGTCAGAAAACGTAGTAGTATGTGTCCCGCGCTCAAGTATCAATCGTCAGAAAACGTACTAGTATGTGTCCCGCTCCCAAGTGTCAGTCGTCAGAAAACGTACTAGTTTGAGTCCCGCGCTCAAGTATCAATCGTCAGAAAACTTAGTAGTATGTGTCCCGCGCTCAGGTATCAATCGTCAGAAAACGTAGTAGTATGTGTCCCGCTCTCAAGTATCAGTCGTCAGAAAACGTACTAGTACGTGTCCCGCGTACAGTGTGTTATGTTATGTTACTGGTAGTCAAAATAAGATCACATTTACACTGTTGCGTAGCAGTTTAAAATCCTTGAAACGCCTTAAGTTTATAACACCATTGTTTATATTATTTGTAATCAGTCTGAATATTGGAAGGGGAGAGCAATTGCAGTCTGTGTACCCTGCATCAATACATTCCAAATGTGCATGCCAAACGATACGGACAACGAAACGTATTAACAAATGATAGCTAGCTCATGCCACGAATTCAGGGGTGGAGAGGAGGGGGAAAAGTTTCTGACATCTTTGATTCAAGACCGCAGGTGGAGAAGGACAGGAGGAGATTTTGGTTCCGGTTCCCTCCTGAGTAGGAGGGCGCTGACATATTTCGTTTTCTTTTATTATTGGGGCAAGACGGGGATTCACGTTTACATTTTATATCCTCCTACCATTTCTAAATTCCTGCAGGATTTATATTCAATCATATCGATTATTTATTTTCAGTAGCACAGGAAACAATGTGTTTCTCTTCACATATACAAATTTACAGTTATATAACCCGTCATATGACGGCATCAGTAAAATTTTTAATTTTCCAGAATTGTAAAGTAATCTATATAGCAGATTTAAAAAAAAAAAAAAAAAAAAAAAAAATGTTTAGCTTTTTGGTTGAGAACTATCTGGTACAAGCTCTTGTTTATCTTCATACTAAAGTCTTCCGATACTGTGAATGCAGCTTATAATCACGATGAATTCATTTATAAAGATAATTCAAAGTTTTCTCAGCTACGTCGAAATTATCATTAAGTTCTTCTCAATTTTTTGGCCACAGTACTTAATGGAAGTAAATGAATAAAACTATCATTTCCACTACACCCTGGAGGTAGATAGAATATGTGGTTAATACCAGTGATAAAATTTTTATTACAACAAAAATAATCGATGATTAAATTTTAAATTATTAAATATCTACCTAATCTATTATTTAACTCAAATATAAAAGAAAATTATTTATGCAATATTCAAGTTCAGGGGTGAAACGTATGAAAATAATGTAGACGATATTTAAATAATTTAAAATAAGAAATGATTAAATGAGTTGATTAAAGGAATGACGTCATAATGCTAGAAAAAAAATGTTATTTTTACCTATTTATTATGTGATAAATTTAATCGCCTGCTCTTAACTGGGAAAAATGGGACTTGAAATAGTGGTGTTAAATGCTCGAAAAAGGGTGAAATAGTGTATTTCGAATGTTTTAAAGACGACAGTGTTTTTCACTGTGATATAAAGCATATTTATGCCAATTTATTTTAGAATTGGATCGATAGTTTAGTAGAAGAGCTAAATATTTATTAGTATGGGAAATAGACTTCTAGACTGTTATGAAAAGAATTTTTGTTAATACCGATGATAAAATTTTCATTGCAACAAAAAATAATCGGTGATTTAATTTGAAATTAGGACATATGTACCCAATCTATTATTCAATACAAATATAGAAGATGATTATTTACTTAATATCTAAGTTCAGTGATAAAACGTATGAAAATAATGCAGACGATAATTAAATGTTTTTAAATAAGAAAAGATTAAATGAGATGTTTACAGTAATGACGTCATAATGCTAGAAAAATGTTTTTACCTACTATGCGATAAATTGATAAATTTAAAATGTTATTTATACGTATTTATTATGAGATAAATTTAATCGCCTGCTCTTAACCGGAGGAAAACAGGGATTGAAATAATCGCATTAAATGTTATAAAAGAGGGGGAAAGGGTGGATTTTGAAAGTTGCTAACCCTAACTCATCAAGAATTCAATATGGATTCCTCTATCAATTTCAGGCAAAACCGCTTCAAAAATTCGAGAATAGACGAGCAGATAACTTAGGCTATTATTATATAGGGGGTACACTTTCGAAATTGCTGGGGTAGCAAAGAGAGCAAAAGTCCTTTCCAATCGTTAACATTCATCTTTCTTTCATTAAGTTTTATAAATATACAGTTACCACAATACAAAATAATAAAAACAAATAGTGGTTTAAATTTTAACTTCCATGTTCTATAAAGTAAAAGGAAGCATTATAATACCGAAAAATATCGGCTCTCAAATTTCAACGGAAATATTCATTTAAACCAGGGCTTCGAACCGGAACTGAACCGAAAACCGGAAAAAACCGTTATTTTGGTCGGAACGAAAACCGGAACTGAACCGAAAAAAATATCGGTTTATTTCGGTTCGATATATCTTTCAGTCATTTTGTTACTGTTACCAACTTATCAATATTTTCTAATTTAACGTCAACTTTATAATTATCATTACATGTGTACTGCTTCTCGATTTCCTATTTTGATATTTGTTGAAAGAGCGTTTTCAGGTTTGAAATTTATTCTCCGAGACAACAGAAGTAATCTCAGTGAAACCACGTTAGAAGATATATTAATAATTAGAGGCAATTTTCATATGTTAAATAAATAATATATTTTTTACATAATTATTGCAAGGCCAAGTGCACGATGTGAGAGTCAAACGACGAATGTGGGTAATCATGAACCTAGTTGTCAAATGCGATTTTGATAATGGATAACAATGCCAATGCTCGCCGCTCTTATCGTACCTGCTGTTTGTATCAATTCACATAGTGTACCAATTAAAAAAAGAATAAAATCTTCTAAAATTTGATAGAATTACATTTTTTGTTTATGATAGAATTATATTTTTAGTACAAATAAGAATATACATAAAATGAAATTATTCATTTGGAACTGAAACGAAAACAGTTATTTTGGGCGGAGCGAAAACCGGAACTGAACCGAAAACCGTTATTTTTGGCGGAGAAAAACCGGAATTGAACCGATATTAATTTTTTAGTTGAACCGGAACGAAAACCGGAACAAAAAAAATTACGGTTCGAAGCCCTGATTTAAACCATGCCTTAATGAGTTTTGACCAGTTTCAGTGTTACAGCTCTGTGCACGTGCAAGCAAACTGCTATTTTGAAACATTAAGTAACAGTTAGCCATTATTTAACCATTCCAGAACTAATATTGACTAGTTTCATCTTGACTTTTGACATCGCACTTATCCATCTTGCATAATTCAAAAACGATTAGTCGTAGAATGTCAAAAAAATTTATTTAGATTTGCTTTAACGTTTAACTGTATACCTTCAATTTTAATTGCTATTCAGCTATTTGTGCTTTCTGCTATGGCAAGGGCATCAGCGCATGCGCTGGTCGTATGATATCTCAATCAGCACAACTTTAACGTCATCATGCTTAGTCGCCGTATTGGTTTGTTATACACAATTTATTCCTGCGGTTTACTTGATGCTAGTTTTTATCTGCCATATTTTTATGTGTTTATTTGTTATAACATTTTTAGTTGCACACATCCAATTTTAATTGCTATTCAGGTATTTGTGTGTTTTGTGCTATGACAATGGCATCAGCACATGCGCTGGTCGTATGGTCTTTCGATTAGCACAACATGCTCAGCATCATGCTTAGTGGCCATATTGGTTTGTTACACAGTTTATTCATGTTGTTTACTTGATGCTAGTTTTGATTTAAGTTGAACATTCTGCTAGATCAAGGACGCTAATAGAAGACAAAATTAAAGTAAGTACCACATACAGTTTGTCGCCTAGTTATTATATAATTTTATATGTAAAATATTTTGATTTGCGTGTGATGAAATAATTTTTACTAGCTAATGAGCTAAATTAATTCAGCAAATTTCCTCGAGAACACTGCACAGCAATGCGTATGATGAAATAATTTTTACTAGCTAATAAACTAAATTAATTCAGCTAATTACCTCGAAAACACTGCCCATGAACGTGTGTGATGAAATAATTTTTACTAGCTAATGAGCTAAATTAATTGAGCTAATTTCCTCGAAAACACTGCATATCAATGTGTGTGATGAAATAATTTTTACTAGCTAATGAGCTAAATTAATTCAGCTAATTTCCTCTAAAACACTGCATATCGATGTGTGTGATGAAATAATTTTTACTAGCTAATGAGCTAAATTAATTCAGCTAATTTCCTCTAAAACACTGCATATCGATGTGTGTGATGAAATAATTTTTACTAGATAATGAGCTAAATTAATTCAGCTAATTTCCTCGAAAACACTGCATATCGATGTGTGTGATGAAATAATTTTTACTAGCTAATGAGCTAAATTAATTCAGCTAATTTCCTCGAAAACACTGCACATCAATGCGTGTGATGAAATAATTTTTACTAGCTAATGAGCTAATTCAGCTAATTTCTCCGAGAGCACTGCATATCAATGCGTTTGTAGTCAATAAAAAATAGAAGGCTTTATCACTGTTATTGACTTACGCTAATATGTTGCATCTACGTTTATAATGTTATGTTATGGTTGTGGGCATTTTGCCGTAATCGAAAGGTAACACATACCTTAACACATTGTGTGCGAGTACATTTCGCAGCGGAATTCAATTTCAGCGGAAACATTAGTAAATGTTTATTTTTATTATGTAAGAAACCACTCAGGCTTACTGTATGCTAAATCTATGAAGTACAATCAATTCGATTAGTAAATTATTTACTGCAATGCAGAAAACAATTAATTGTTTTTAGTTTGTTAAAAGACGCTTCATGAGTCCTTAATACTTAGTAAATTGTTATGTAGAAAAGATTAAATAGCTTAATTGCTATTACTTTACCCTAACAAGCACTAATAATTCTTTATTTTTATTATGGCAGTAAAGTTGTAACCTTTTTACGTGTTGACTAATCTGACAAAATGGCCTAATTTGTTTTGTAGGTTTCTACTTACGTAGAAAATGGCAAACTTAACACATTCTGTGTGGGTACTTTCGCAGCGGAATTGTACCGGGAGCCGGCATTTGGGCTTAAATGTAGTTATTCAGTTAGATCTCAATAGATCTAAAATTATTCAATTTAACCAACTTTTCGTATTTTATATTGAAATATATAAAAAAATATATAAATAGACAAATATACAAATACCTATATATGTATACATATATATAATATATAAATAAATATACAAATATATATATATATATATATATATATATGTGTGTGTGTGTGTGTGTTTGTTTGTTTTTCGCAAGGATAAATAAAGTTAATTTTAAATCTAAATTTATTTTTTAATCAAAATCTACATTTTTTTTTTGTTATTGTTGTTGTTGTTACACAATCCTGGCTAATGATACCTAACTTTTCAGAGAGTGAGATAGTTTTCATTGGGATATTACCAGAGAAGTTTAGTTTTTAAGCACCTGTCATTAATCAGCTATTTATCTTTGAATTTATAACTAACTAGAAATGTGTTAACACATTGTGTGCCGGTACATTGTCCGTGGAATTGTACCGGAAGAGGCGTTTTGTGCTTAAATTTTGTTATTCAATTAGAATCTCCATAGAACGAAAATTATTTAATTTTTTGACCAACTTTTCGTATTTTATATTGAAATATATAAATAGAAATATATAAATAACAATCATAAGATTTTTGTAAACAAAAAATATATTTCTTAGAGGATAAATTTACAATAGTATCGTAAATATGAAAAATTGAATAGAAATAGTAGTATATATAGATTTAATTCTTTCCCGTTCTGTGGTTCCGCATCGACTGATGTGAAAGCTAGTTTTTATTTCTCTAAACTTTTCCTTAATCTATGTAGTAGACAAGAACATTCTGCTTCGTTTTCCTGTATATACCGTTATTTTTGTACCCACAAACCATGTTGTTACACTAACCTTTACTAGTGCGTAACCCGCGCTCAAGTATCAATCGCCAGAAAACGTACTAGTACTTGTCCCGCGCTCAAGTATGAATCGTCAGAAAACGTACTAGTACGTGTCCCGCGCTCAAGTATCACTCGTCAGAAAACGTACTAGTACGTGCCACGCGTTCAAGTATCAATCGTCAGAAAACATACGAGTACGTGCCCTGCGCTCAAGTATCAATCGTTAGAAAATATACTAGTTCGTGTTCCGCATACAATGTGTTAACAAAGCAAACAATCTCAGAATATGTTCTGATAGAAAGCTAAGCTTTTCAATTTGGAAAAAAAGTTTTATAATTGAACAGTGTCCGCATACAATGTGTTAAAATGTTAAACGTATCAGAACATTTCAAAGTGTTCACTGATGCGTATTTGCAACGTTCATGATACTTTGTATGCTGTATTGGGAGTGATAGCATGACGCGATCTACATGCCATCTTGAAGGTTAGGTGATTTCAGATTTTCAGATAAATGTTTCTGAAAATTATAAAAAACAGATTAAACGACTCGACAGACGTTGTCCCGTTTTAACGCTGTCAATCCAAAAATTGAAAAATGTTTTTAAATAAAGTATACATTGGACCGTTTTGATGGGAAAGTGGGGGAAAAAATTATTTTAAAAATACTTCACGCGTACAGTCATCCCAAACGTAGTTTATAAAGTTAAAAACTCCCACATCGCCTGTACGGGGATTCGATTCTGCAACAACGAGCAAAAAATAGCCATTACCTAACCATAACTCATGAAAAATCCAGTATGGATGACCGTAACCATTTCAGGTTCAACCGCTTCATGAATTCGAGGACAGACTGACAGATAATTTAGGCTATTATTATAGATGGGATTCTCGATTATCTGATGTAGGTTCAGTCCCAATTACTTCAAATAATCGAGGTTCTACTGTATCGTAATTTTTTTTTATCATACTTTACAGGCTGCGGTTTTAGGTATACCAATACCAAAAATCACAGCCAATACCCCAAAACTTCCAATTCTAGTGTTAAGCAAAGAAAACAGAAATTGCATGAAGCAAACTATTGACATCAATACTAATTCACTACATCAAGATCTAGTCCACAGTTAGAGGAAGTGAGCTTTGAAATGCAAAACATGCAAGATGGAGAAGCTGTAATAATCGGAGGCTTAGCGTCTCAAACGAGCAAAAAAGGGCCAAGAGTCTTGCAGAGGACACTGGCCTGACACGACATGACACCTTCTGCCGGCAAAACGTGAGGATTCAAATGATTCGTGCCGTCAATCGCAAGGAATACAATCAGGCATCCAAAAAACCATTCCGACAAGCTCGAAGCCACTCCAGTTTATTGGCCTCCTCTTGTCACCCCACTTTACTCGCCCTCTCTCTAATAAAACGTCCGTCCCACCCCCGATATCGGTTATAATACCGAGGCATTCCACGGTAACATAACTCGCATGTGGGACACCCACTAAGCGAGACGTCGCTCCACGTCTCAAGAACTCAGCGGGGAATCCGAAAAAACCGCTGACCTCTTAACTCGGGAACGAAGATAAAAAAGAAAATAGGAAAGAATTTGTGGAAGGAAGAAGAGGAAAAAAATGATGAGGTGGGACGGGTTCGGGTATGCCCCGAGTGTAGGGGGATGAGTGACAGTCGGT
This sequence comes from Pardosa pseudoannulata, assembly GCA_032207245.1. NCBI lineage: Eukaryota > Metazoa > Arthropoda > Arachnida > Araneae > Lycosidae > Pardosa > Pardosa pseudoannulata. Next base: position 50,829,492 of record CM063499.1, read on the forward strand.
GGGGGTGCCCGCAAAGGGGGTGGGGAAGAGGAGATGATCCTGGATATTAGTTATGGTGGATATTTTTGCTTCCAGCTTGTTGCCCGATACAGAGGTGGGTGAAGGTGAAGAAATAACTCTGCCACTAAATTTATCACTCGAAAGCGCTGACAGAGTGGGACGCTGTATTCATTTATAAATAACTTTCCATACATTTTTGTATTTATGCAAAACTTATCCATAACATGTATATATACGCATGAATACGCGTAAGAATGTACATATAATGGAAACCTACGTATAACGGTTCTGCGCGTAACAATAAATTGCCTATAATGTGGGTGAAGGTGAATAGCTCTGCCGTTAAATTTATCCTTGAAAGCGCTGACAGGGTGAGATTATTTATTTATAAATAATTTTACATATATTTTTGTATTTATTCATAAAGTTACCCATAACATGTATATCTACTCATGGATACGCGTAAGAATGTACATATAATGTAAACCTATATATAATAATTCTGTGCGTAACGATAAATCTGCCTATAATGTAGGTGAAGGTTACTAGCTTTGCCACTAAATTTATCACTTCAAAGCGCTGATAGAGTGAGATGGAGTATTTATTTATAACTAATTGTACATACATTTTTGTATTAATGCAAAAACTTACCCATAACATGTATATCTACGCATGAATACGGATAAGAATGTACATATAATGGAAACCTATGTATAATGATTCTGTGCTTAACGATAAATCTGCCTATAATGTGGGTAAAGGTTACTAGCTTTGCCATTAAATTTATCACTTCAAAGCGCTGAGAGAGTGAGATGGAGTATTTATTTATAAATAATTGTACATACATTTTTGTATTAATGCAAAAACTTACCCATAACATGTATATCTACGCATGAATACGGGTAAGAATGTACATATAATGGAAACCTATGTATTACGATTCTGTGCTTAACGATAAATCTGCCTATAATGTGGGTGAAGGTTACTAGCTTTGCCACTAAATTTATTACTTCAAACCGCTGACAGAGTGAGATGGAGTATTTATTTATAAATAATTGTACATATATTTTTGTATTTAGGCAAAAGCTTATTCATAACATGTATGCATGAATACGCGTAAGAATATATATATAAAGCAAACCTTTGTATAAAGATCTGTGCATAAAGATAAATCTGCCTACAATGACACTTTTTAAGTTCCTTTAATATTATTAGTTACTTATTTTATCCCTTATTTAATCATTACAAAATCAAGAAGTTAAAGCATTGTTTATTGATTAGTAATTTGTCATTAATATTTACATTAAAATTTGTTTAAGATAATCGACCACGCTCAAATAGCGATTTTCGTGAAAAATATATAAAAAAAATTTTTTTTTATTCGTTTATTTTAAAGATTAGTCTTTTCGAAAACTGCTTTCAGTTTGTTTCTAGAGTCATTAGAAATACAGCTGTTTAATCATCCCCGGAAGTGCAGAAAAGATACCAGAAGTGAAAATTTAAAGTGCTTGACTTTGAGTGTTAACATGAAAAACATCGTAAATAGTGTATTGTAGCTTTTAAATAAATTACTTCAGCATATTTCTGAATGTTATTAGTTGGATTAATAGGTTTTGGTTTTCAAGTGCTACGGTCTACTCTTTGCAACACGAGGGCTAATGAGACCCGGATCTACTGCTTAAAGTCGATTCCGAACGGCTACGAACATCCATGCCATAGTGGGATTTGAACCCATGAACTCTGGTTCCGAAGGCCAGCACCCTTAATCATTCTGCCATCGTTCAGCAAAGGTTGATGATTAAGAAAAATAAAGGTTGATTAAAAAAATTCAATTTAGATTTAACTTTATATATATTAACTTTTAATATATATAAAGCAAGGATATATTAACTTTTAATATATCCTTGCGAAAATATTATATGTATATTTATATATATTTGTTTATTTGTCTATTTATATATTTGCTTTTATATTTCAATATAAAATACGAAAAGTTGGTTAAAAATTAAATAATTTTCGATCTTTTGAGATTTAACCGAATAATTAAATTTACGCTCAAAACGCCCTCTACCGGTACAATTCTGCTGTGAAATGTACCCGCACACAGTGTGTTAATTGTTCATTTCTTAAAATTTAATCATGTCATGAACAAAAAGTGTTGTGTCCTGCTCCCGTAAAGGCAAATTAAGCCTTTATTTGTTACTAAATACTTTCATATTTTTGAGATACTAAAGCACTATGAAACCAGAATTATGTATCTTGCCTTCAAAAACTTACCTTTCAACACAATGATGTCATGTTCTCGAACCTCTGAATTTCTTTTAAGGTATCCGTCTACGTTCGGAGAACTTTTTCCTTCAAACGTAGAAACTAGTTCATGTTTTAAAATTTTTAGATTTATTTTTTATATTATCATAGAGAATTGCACTAAAAAAATTTTTCCCTGGAGAAGTTTTTATAAAATTTCTAATAAAGGAAGAAAATTTAGTAAAAAAAATCGGGTTTTCTCAAAAAGTCTAATTTTTTAATAAATTAAATTATTTCAATAATTTTTGGTGCAATAAAATTTTTATACACTGGATTAGTGACTCACCTAAAATCTTTGCTTAATTTACATTTGGTAAAAAGTTTTGGTCTTTCAAAATCATACACATTGAATTTATAACGAATTTTCATTACCTTTATATCGAACTATGAGTGCAACATCATTAACAATTATCCAAATTTAAAGCTTTTAGGTCATTCACTAGTAAATACTATTAAAAGCATTAATAATAATTTTCAACAAAGTATTTTAAGAACTTTTTGAGAAATCACATTTTAAGTTTCAACATTTTATTAAAAGTACCGTTCTGAGAAAAACGCATTTGAAGTTTATGAAAGCAACTTTAACTATTAAAAAATTAAAATACATGATTAAAATTCCCCACACTTTCTTGCTTCAAAACTTTCCAATTGCCAAGTTGCTAATTATTAAAAATACTAGAAAAATGTTTAAACTAATCTTCATGAAAATTTAACCCCTTCCGGTATGATTTAATAATGAAAAACTATACATGAAATAACTATTTAATTTTTATTTAAAAAACTTGTTTCATTTTACAATTCTTACATAGTCTTAGTTAAAATCCACTTTTTACATAGTATTAAATAATATCAGAAACAGTAAAATTAAGAAAATATCAAAGCAAAACATTAATAAGGTATACAGATAATAGTCTTCAAGCTAGTGGTACTTTTCAAAACAAAGTGCAAAGGAATTCTTAATTGTTTACACCGCCAAGTAGTCTCACTTTTAATTTGATTCTTGTAACACACACGGCATTTCCTAATAGGTTTTCTTTTATTCTGACTCATTAATTTGGCAATGACTTGTACCAAGAAATTCTAAGTAAACAATATGTAATAGTGACTTGTGATTTTCACAAGTGATAAAAGTGTTGCCAAATTCAGTACACTAGAAATTTTAAACTAAATTATCATATTTAACAGTAACTTTAATCGCATGACGAGTGTAGCTCGTCATTGTGCGGTATGGAATGAAAAACTAATGACGAGCTAGACTCGTCATTTTACCGGAAGGGGTTAAAAATTTTTTTCCAAAAAATGCTCTTTAAAAAGCTTTAAATTCACAACTTTCGGTTCCGAAGACGCTACTTCTGTTTTGTTTTTAGAGCTGTCACTGATGTCTAAACAGCTGTAACTTTTCTTTAAAATGCCGTAGAGACAAAAAAAAAAAAAAAAAAAAAAAAAAAAAACAGATTTAGAAACCTAAAAGCTGAAATTTTACAACAGAGTAATAAAAAAAAGGTTATGATTTTTGGCAAAATTGACGTTTTTAACGTAGACGGATACCTTAAGTAAGATTTTGTCAAAAATATTGTCCTTAACCTTACAGTAAAGTTTTAGAAACGTATTTACAAATGTACATCTTAGTTTTAGTTTTCATCTTTTGAAAATATATATTAAAAAGGAAATGTGGATCTTTATAAAAGATTGTCAGCAGTCATTGATTGATTGAACAGCCTGTTTCCAATTGCCAATTAAGGCCAGGGAATCAGGACACGGTTGTCTAATTGTGGCATCGTGCAAGCAAAAAGCGTTATATTGCCTCAAATTAAGACACTTATCTCTAAGGCTTTTGGCCTTTTGGAGACGCCGCGTCTTCTGTATTATATACGCTTTACAAAACTTGGGTTCATTATCACTAGTTTTTGCATTCCATCTCTTTAATTACCCAAAATGATTGATTTTGGCTGACATGGAAGATTGAAAACCTTTTGCACTTATATAATTATCTACTTCGCATTTTGCAAAAGGAAAATTACCTTGCGATTGGTTTACCACTTTTAATACTAAACCACTATTGATTTATCAGTTTTGTAAATCAATAAATATATCTATTATTAAAAGTTAAAATATATATTTTTTATTTTTAATAATATAGATTTGCCACTTTTATAGATGACTTTTAAAGAAGAGTTGACGCTTAAAAAATTTATTATCTGTTTATCGTATCTAAGGCAGCTGAATTCTTAGAAATGGATAAAAAGTACTTAATTCGAAATTTGAGAAATTAATTCTACCATTCTTTATTGATAGGACCTAATAAATAGGTAATTATTTCATAATTATGAGGCACCGATACGACAATCATTTGATAATATGCGGACAGTATGTGGCTGACTCAATATATATATATAAATATATAAATAAATAAATATAATATATATATATATATATAATGTATATGTATGAAACATAGTGTAGCATGCATGCCATGCTTCAAGGATATAACGAGGTCAAAGAAGTATAGTCGTTGGCGAAAAGGATATGATTTATAAAGAAACTTTATCATCATCTTTATTTAACAACTTCCAACAGCAACATCCAACAAATAATGGTCGAGCGGTCCTTTCTAATCTTGGGAACGCCAGCGGAGTGAGAAAGAAATGTTCTTAATCAGCAGAGTAGGAATGTGATTAATCAGCACAGTAGGTTGACGAGTTAATTTCGCCAAGAGAAAGGAGACAAAATAGTTTAACCCCAAAAGACTACTAAGATGATAACGAAATATCGGATTTGGTGGTATTTTAATAGAGGAGTTAGTAATTTTAGTTTAAGATTAAAGTATTAAATTTTTACATATATATATATATATATATAAACAAACATTTGGATAGTTTGATTGGTGGTTACATAGTTTAGAGCGCTATGATTTGCTTTCCCCTTTGAATATAATATCGGTTAAAGAAGTTTTATCGAAAGAGGAAAATTGTTTTATAATATAAGGTTTCCATCTCTTATAACCAACTAAGATGACTTAACCTTGGTTTTAATTGAACTATGCTTATTATTTCATACCTGAGTACCTGAGTTCTTTCAAAATTTTACGAAAATTTGTTTCAACTATGAAAGTACGGCCGCAATCATGTATAATTATGTTTTCAATGTGACGTCAAGCCTTTACAAGTTGAATTTATCTGCAGTTGACCATCGTTTAATTTGCCTTTTTGTCGCAATAAATTAACCGTATGGTTGGTTCTAAAGCAAAAATAAAAGATATAAATTTACTTTACGTGGTATTTAAAAAAAAAATTACGTGCCCACAAGTCTCTTAGCTACTTACAGTACTATAATTTACCTTACCTAAACGGACCTAAAATAGGTATCAGCAATTAAGTTATTAGAATTATGGTCATATTCACCAAACTGGGGGTAACACGCGGATCACGAGATCCAAGGATTACCGCCAATCGAAGATTATCAGTAACAGGTATTCTCGAATGCAGGATTTTCTAATTCGTGAATTAACTCTTAATTGTCTGTAAATGCACTTCAAATGGGTTGACAAAGTCATGTGACTAAGTAAGAACAGATGTTTGTATACAGCTTTACACGTTGGTAGTCTTGTTTGCATTGTACATTAGCAATCATGTTGTGAATTAATTCTCAGAGAAATTTTACCACCATAGGAAGTGTTAGTTTTATTTATTAAGTAGACAAATACATCAATATCCTTTATAGTCTTCTATTTTCTTGACTACAAGCTGTGAAATTGAAAATCCTATCTGTACACTATCCCACTCTAACAAAATAAAATGGTTTTAAATTCTAATGTTACAAAATATTGGAAAATTTTAATGTTACAAAAATTCAAATTCCCTCTAGAATAACATTACATAATTGTTAGATCATAGAACTAAAGTTTTATATTTACATCTATGAAAAAAAATCTGATTTAAATATTGCTATGAACTAATGTTGCCAAAATATAAAAAATAAATAAGAAAATCTTTACAGAAATAAAGATTAAAACGAGTTTAATTTTTAAACTAGGATAATGTAAAAGTTAAACATATCAGACATAAAATTTTTTTAATGGTAAGAAATAATGCATACCCGTGCTAGAGCTTATGTTAAAGCCGAATTCCACATATAATTAATATTTTATATCACAATTACTTCATTAATATTTTTTGAAAATACAGAACGCAGTTTAAATTTTAGTCAGTTTATATCAGGTACATTTCTAATTAAACATACATTAGCATTCATCAGAACTTTAATCCCATGGGCAATGATTCTCCATCATATTTATTTACGGTATGATGAGACAACTGCGCATGTCCGATAAGTAAATCAGAGTATTACTCTTGGATTTGTTGAGTCAAATTCAGCGGGATAGATGTAATTCTCGTATTAAGATGTGGTGACTACCATTTTTGCATTTAACACTCGAGTAACACTTAAGTTGAACTCGTGCTAATGAATATGGACGTTATTGATAAAATCCTTTGAAAATGAAAATCTTTTAAATCTGGCAATATCAAGCGATTTCCCTCTAATGTAATAGCTTTTTAGAAATTTAAAGTATCATTATTTGTACAACATAAAGCCTCACAAAAATGACAAGTTAATGATTACACTCAGTGATGATACCGTTTGACCGATAAAATTTAGGAAAATCGCCAATACTAATTATGTTCCTCTTATCTACTGGGATTATCAGTATTTGGTAGCATAATCTTTTGCATAAATTTAAATGGGTCAAAAATGAACAGTAAATATATGATTATGCTGGACAAGTACCGAATTAGTAAGGTGCTGCCTTTTGGTACTGATATCTACAGGTTTGAATTCTCCTTTAACATTTGTAGCTATTCGGAATCGTATTTACTAATTAGGTGCCGTTCTCATTCAGGGCCCGACTAATATACTTTTGTGCCCTCCACCCCCATGCAAATTTATATCGACAAACTGTCATAATTACAGTCATATAAAAATTATAACATTGAATTAGCAAACATATTTAAGAAATTAGCATTAAAGTAATATTCAAAATCAAAAACACCAAATTTTCATTTCACGTAATCATTTTTATCTCTGTTTAGCCATGCTAAAAATTAAGGACTTTTAAAGACCTAGAGTGACCCACTTTATTTATTTTTCCCTTGTCACACTCACAAGCTCTGTGGTGCAGAAAATAAATAATAATAATAGAATTAAAAATAATTTAAGTTGATGAGAAGATTTAATGGTTTATAGTGGAACGTTGCTAATAATCTGTCTTATATATATGCAATAAACCATAGGATAAAAAGAGCACAAGGTTCGTTGAGGGAATTAATTATCAGATAAATAAAAGTAAATAGGAAACAATAGAATTCATGACAAACACAATTACCTCGTACAATAATTTATTAAAACTTAACGATGGTAGCATATGTTTGCAAATTTTTCTCCACTTAATATGTGTTTCAAGCACTCGACTAAATTTTCGTGCCCCCTAAAATGTTCGTGCCCAGGGCACGTGCCCCAAGTGCCCGTGCGATAATCAGGCCCCGGTCTCATTAGCCCTTAGGTAGCATAAGTAGATATCGTTCTAAACCAAAAGTAAGCTAAACTGACTAATATAAATATTGTTTGACTAATAAAATTCATGATTTACTAGTTAGTATTAAGTAGAGTTGTGAGCAGTGGAAAAATCTGGGTCTTTCGGGAAGGGAATTTTGAAAATTTCCAAAACATGGGAATTTTGAAGTATTTTGAAGTCGCCAATTCCTATGACACAATGAGAACCACCATTTTTTTCTGTCTTTGTTGTAGACCTCAAAAGTTGATAGTTTCAGAAAATTTAAGTATACTGTGAAAAAAAATTTGAATGATTGGGATTAACTAACGATATTTAGCAAGGTATCATGTTTAGCATGAAAGTATAAGTATATTTTTCCTTTGAGAAATATCCAATATCTTTATTATTACATAAATATTAAGCAATAATCTGTGGTCTCACAAAACCCAAAAATCATCATTTTTCTTGAATAACATCTTTCACTCTATCTCTCTATATATATATATATATATATATATATATATATATATATATATATATATAGATAGATAGATAGATATATACATATATATACACACATATATAGATATATAGATATATACATATATATACACACATATATAGATATATACATATATACATATATATACACATATATAGATATATACATATATACATATACATACACATATATAGATATATATATATATATACACACACACACACACATATATATTATATATATATATATATATATATATATATATATATATATCAGGTGTGTGTGTGTAGGAATTGGACACAAAATGCAACAGTGTCATTTGATCACACATTTTAATATATATGCATTACAAAAAATAATAAACTGTTATTTTGAGTTTAAAGATATTTATTTTTATATTATAAAAGGAGGGGGAAAAGTTTAGCATAAAGCAATCTACATAATAAATAATGATAAAAAATGTATATAATTATAATATTAGAAATTAAAATTGAAGCAACCAGTTATGTGTTTGATAAGACAAACAGGGTACTTAATTACATAAGTACTACTATAAAATCATTTATATGATCATTGCTATTATTTCTTGAATATATACATATATATTGCCAAAAGTAAAGTTCTCTTAGAAATAATATGCTAGTTCTTAAATAGCCACTGTTGAAAAAATGAATGTAAACATTGCTAAAACGATTTCTTCCCAAAGTTCCCAAAATTACGGGTTTATTCCCCAAAATTCCCGGGTTTATTCCCACCTCTTCAAAATTCCGGGGTTTTTTACATCTCTAGTATTAAGTGATGTGCCTCCTACTGAATGCTATAGTAGTTTATAGTATCATAATTTCTGTAACCTTAATGGACCAAAACAAATATAGATAAAACAACAAGTAAACGATTTCATTTGATGATAGGATCAACAGTCTGATAAAATTAATGATGCTCACCAATACAAATTGACGTTTCGCTTATCTTCCGAAATTTTCAGCAATTTGTAGTGCTATCATTTGCATAAACTCTAACCGACCAAAAGGGAGAAAAGACGAGTGGATGTTCCGAATTCATCAATCAATCAATCCGTCTTTTAAAACAAAAGGATTTATTGGGAAAAAAATAACAGACGATGAAGGACATGAAGTCATTACCCAAAAAGAATAATAAAATCTACCAAACCAATCGGTCGAAACCGCTGGCAGATTTCCAGACGATAAACGTTTGTGTACGTTTTTCTGCCAGCGAAAGATAGAAACAAAAATAAACAAAATCTGTGAAGAAAAAAAAATAGAAGCCCACAAAAGAGAGAATGGACATCACCTGCTCGCTGGAATCACGGTCACAGCTTGAGGGGAGAGGTATGGTGGAAGAGGGGAGGGCGTAACGGGTTTTATTGGGAGGCGCGCTTCCGCCTGCTTCATTGACATGCAGCTCAGTCCGGCGGTTGTTTTGACAGTATTTGATGAGCCCGGCACGCGCGCACGGGGGACCGCTGCGTGAAACTGATACATCCTGAGTGGACGGAGATTGATACTTGCGCATTCTCCTCTTGCCGCCTCACGACACGTGCCCGGGGTGTCCCGAAGTATGATGCATATCGCGCCTGTCTCTCACGTACGGCGGTTTTCCAATAGGAACAGCAACAAAAATCTTCTGATGTCCATTGAATGTGGTGATTTTTGGACCGAGATAGGGAAATATGCGGAGAGGGTACGACGCGATATTTTTTATCGCTGTTTTAAAAGTAATAACTGAGACTTACGGCTGGCAACGTCTTTCATTTTATTTAAATATAAATGGAGATTTCAGATTGGCAACATAACTTTCTTTTCAATTAACCACACATTTCTTGGCTAAAGTTTTGATATTGCTGCTCGGGGCCTGATTAAACATTTTTCTTACTGTGATCCTCATTCTCCAATAAATAGACAGATATAAGAAAAAATTATAAGACAATAATTAAAACTGAAATAAATCAAATCTTAAACTTTTATCAATAAAAAAAATATTCAACCCTTTACATTCTGAATTAATTTACCATCAACTTTCTTACTGCATTTTTGTATAATTAGATAAGTATTAATGGAGAATAACCATAGAAAAAAAGAAAATTAATTTTTACTGTACTTTAGTAATTAATTAATGTACCAACTTAATGGTACCTGCTCCTCATACGAGACCCATGCGAAATCATACCCAAATGACTAGAGTATGACTTACAATCGAAAATAAAGACATCGCAAACCGTTCGACGAGTTTACAATCATCTAACTTACACGATTTTAACCAGTAATAAAAAAACTTACGCGGTCTGTTTGAGTTTGGTACTGGATGAAATCATTACTAACTTTTCATATCGTTTACACTGTCAATCTCGATGTACTTAATTTTTATGTAGAGGAGGTAAGGGACTACTCAACATTGTTTGATGGTAAAAGCATCAGTGAGAAACACTGTCTGATAAATTAATAAATTCACTACATATTATGGCAATGCTATCGGGAAAGATAGTAGTTCCAATCAGAATATGCCAACATATATATGGGTTTATTACCATTACAGGTTCACTGAGGAAGAACCTTTGCATCTTTTTTGCCCAATTCGTGCTACTTCATGGTGAGAGTATGGAAAAGCTAAAATAACAGAAATGGCTTCTTCACTGTGTCAATCCATGTAATGAATGATCTAAAGGACTACTATTTCTACTAGACTAAAAAAGAACTACTACGAGATTTGCGTAAGTTTTCCATTTTTAATTTTAAGTTTTACAAAATTTAGGATGAAAAAGAAATTTTGGTTAACAAACTATTTTATTGCTTTTTAAAATATTTGCCTTTAAGATTTATACACTTTTGCATCCGTTCAAACCAATCCTTGTAACATTTTTTCCACTCTGAAGTTCATGTCTCAGAAACATGGTTTTGGAAGATATCAACAGCTTCTTCAGGTGGTGAAAATCTCTGCCTACGCATATTTTGTTTGACATAAGGGAACAAGAAAAAGTCATTAGGTGACAAATCAGGAGAATATGGGCAATGGGACATTAATTCCATATTTTTATCCTTCAAATAATCAATTGTTTCACTTATTTTGTTGGAACTGGCGTTGTCATGATGATAAGCTGATTTTTGTGCTTTTTCCTAATTTAGTGGATGATTTTTGGCAAATAAATTTCTGTACACCATTTACTGTTAAGTTTTTCGATCCTCTGAAAGAAGGATTGCGATATATCCTGTGAGGTCAAAGAAACAAGCAATCGTTTTCTTGTAAGTGGTTTGTGAACGAACAACTTTCGTGGGATTTAGTTCCTCTTGAAACATCGAGACAGTGGACTGTTGTTTATTTTCTGGCTCATACGAATATATCCAAGTTTCGTCGACTGTAACGATATTGTATGGTATAACGATCCGTTACATGACCCTAAAGAAAGAGAAGCGGAAGAAAGACCTTTCGCCGCGGACAATTACGATTAGCGGCAAATAGAAACGGGTGGTCTAAACAATACACGTGTATACTAGGCCCCGGACTTAATTGAAAACTCTCCATGTGCTGGAGCCAGGGCTTCTGAGGCTTTGTGAGATTGTTGAGTGAAAAGACTCTGTGAAATGATTGTAAATAATTACAGTGCAATGTGAGCTCATTAGCGGTAGCGGAAAAGGCAATTAAGTTGTTTGGGTCGGCTGATTTGAAGACGGCTTTTCGGCCACATATGGAAACGAAACAGCTGATTCAGGCGGGAAGTGACCGCAAGATTGCATCATCCTGCTTCTGGAAGTTCCCGAAGAATCGCGTAAAGTTAATCGGGACCGCTATAAAAGAAGAGTGGCGGTACCATAACGGGGCTTTTTCTTCTTGAGGCTTCTTGCAGGGAGTAGCTCTGTAACTCGAGAGGAACCGCTCGTATCTCCGATTCTGGAGTTTGCTTGATTAGAGACCGTCAGCGTCTCTGTTTGCTAAGAAGTCGACTTCGACTTGGGAATCCCATTCCCGTTATTTTGCTAATTTTTTTTACTTCGTGCATAGAAGTAGGTATCCGAGAGTGACCCTTGCTCTCAATTTGGATCGTCTTGCATCCCGAGTTTTCCTTCACAAACCCCAGCATGATACGCACTCTGAACTTTCAAACCTTGGTGTGATAGCCGACTGTACAAATCGTCAGCCCGGAGGTGATAGTGTCAATGTTTATTACCGGCACTAATTAGTGAACAATTCCAGTGATTAGAAGTCCTAGCCATACTGTATCCGGTACCCACATATCCTTATTGTGTGAATGTCATCTCAGCACGAGATCCCAGAATATTTAGAAATCTACTGAATCTGTTCATAGCTGTACATAATTTATTCACCTGAATAAAATATTTAGTCTAGATTAAACAGTTTTCTAGCCTGTTTCATTGACGGCTTCGCCTACCATATCTCCAGTATGTTACAATACGGATTTTGCTTTTCGCAGTTTGATTTTTTTAGCTTTTCCTTACACCAATTTGTAAGAAATTCTTTTTGAACTTCTGTCAAATTGTGCGTAATCCATCTGGAACAAATCTTTTTAGCAGTTAAATGTTCGTGCAAAATTGAATGTATTGCAGTCTGTGATATGCCAAGGGATGCCTCTATCTTATCATATGTGACATTCCAATCTTCAATCATCTTGCGCACAACATCGATGTTCTTTGAAATTCTTACCGATTTTGGTCGTCTTTCACGAGATTCATGTCTGACTCACGACCCTGACGAAATTCTGCAAACCAATTACAAATTGTCTTTTCTGATAGTGCTTCACTACCAAAAGTTTCACGAAGCGATTGTGGATATTGAAGCAATTACTTAAAGCTAGGACATTACTGCTGACACTAAATATTTCAAGTCAAAATATACAAAACTCAATCATGTATGGTAAATTGAAAATATTATATTATGAATGGTTTCGTAAAGTACTAACTCTCCTTAAGATCTTGCCTTATACATCTGGTCCTGATGTGTGCCTTCATCTTTTAGTTGTCGGTAATAACTGGTAGCATGAGATTGAGAACTGAGAACTTGATGTCTGAAGTTAGTTGAAGAAGGGAACAAAACACTGTTTGGGCTTCATTTTTGTATCTTTACTGGTAATTTTTTAAACCATCTAATAGCACTACCAATCAGCCAGGTAGTTTTCAGTTTTATTTATGAAGAAATTTCAACCAAAGAAAAAGATGCAGCATGGTAGCAAGATGAAACAGCACTTTATTCTGGACACTTAACGTACAGCACAACAACAATTACAATCATTACGGCACACTAACTTTGATCAGCACTAGCAACACTCTCGAAGTCGCTGTGTCATCATTTTACGTACCCTTGTTCCCAGTCTCTTTGTCTTTCAAAGAAGGTAACAAAACATTTGGGGGCATGCATTTTGTCTCTATACTACTAACAGTATTTAAACCATCTGTTAACACCTCCGATAGGCCAGAGAGTTTTCGATTTTATATATATGTAGAAATTTCAACCAAAACAAATGAGGAAGCACGGTAGTAAAGCGAAACAATTTATTCTAGACACTTCAACGCTTCACATAACACAACAAAATTAATCCCAGCATTGCTGTAGCACCATTTTACGTACCCTTGTTCCCAGTCTTTTTTTCTTCCGACACTCTTGTAATCAGTTGTATCACCTTTACATCAACGTTTTTTCAACAATACAAAATGTTTATATAGATTTTGCTAATTTAACACATTGTGTGCGGGTACATTTCGCAGCAGAATTGTACAGGGAGCAGGCGTTTTGAGCGCAAATTTAGCTATTCAGTTAAATCTCAATAGATCGAAAATTATTTAATTTTTTAACCAACTTCTTGTACTTTATATTGAAATATATAAACAAATATATATATATATATAATATATACATACATATATATTATATATAAATATACATATATATATATATATATATATACACACACATATATATACATATATATATACATATATATACATATATATATACATATATATACATATATATATATATATATATATATATATATATATATATATATATATATATATACATATTTATAATATCATTTTCGCAAGGATAAATAAAAAGTTAATTTTAAATCTAAATTGATTTTTTTTAATCAAACTTCCCGTTCTGTGGTTCAGCATCGACTGATGTAAAAACTGTTTTTTATATGTCTAAATTTTTCCAAAATCTATGTAGTAGACAAGAACATTTGGCTATACAAGAACATTTGGCTATTGTTTATACCGTTATTTTTTACCCACAAACAAACCATGTTATTACACTAACGCCGCGTACATGTACGCGGGTCACGTACTAGCACGTGACCCGTATTCAAGTATCAATCGTCAGAAAACGTACTAGTACGTGTCCCGTGCTCAAGTATAAATCGTCAGAATACGTACTAGTACGTGTCCCGCATACTATGTGTTAACTGCTTGCTTGATTACCCCGAGTTATCTCGGGATCGTATGTATTGTAGTTAATTATTATACTGAGAAATCTCGGGCGAAGCAAAATTTGTCAGTACGATTTGTTTTATCATGGTTTCACTTGGTCTGGAGGAAATGAAAGGAAATATTCAGCTTTCACTGACAGTTTGCCAAGTTTTGTTGGTTTCGAGGTTCTTTTGGCTGGACTGGTCAAGTGTTTTCAATGGTAAAAGTCGGCTTGTGGATTAGTAATGTATAAAGATGAATAGTTACGAAAAATCATCTTGAAGAGTTTTCTGCCACATCAGGAAGACATAGCATTAGCCCTTCACAACTCAGGTTAACCTTATGGCATTTTCCAGATGCTGTTCATGCTGTGTACTCTGTGCTCCCGTAAAACAGATTCCAGAGTCAAACCAGTAAGAAAAGAGACCAGATAATAGTGTTCAGAATGTCAGGTATCACTTTGTAAGGTTTGTCGCTTTGTAATTACCAACAATTATGTTTAAAGAAATTGGCTTTATTTCATGGTCAACAACTTAGAACTGTCCATCAGCCCATGGGTTAATAACATAATCACGACACGCCACGTGAAGACCAACTAGAACTTTTAGCTTTGGCCAGGTCTGAAGCAGCAAATAATGTGTATGAAACACATTTGGAGAAGAAGAAACGATTTTATCTCCATCACAGATACCAGTCCTTCAAGGCAGGAGATCTCGTAATATACGACTGGCCAAAAAAAGGAGATCACAAACCTTCTCCTATTTTCAAAGAACCATTGGCCGAACGATGGCTGAATGGTTAGGGTGCTGGCCTTCGGAACCGGAGTTCGTGGGTTCGAATCCCACTATGACATGTATGTTCGCAGCTGTTCGGAATCGGCTTTAAGCAGTAGGTCCCGGACTCATTAACCCTCGTGTTGCAAAAAGTAGATCGTAGCACTCCAAAAAAACCAAATTAAACCATCAAAGGACCATTTGTTATTATTCGCCCAGTCGAGGCCGTATGCTACGAGATCAAGTCTACAACACAGCAGAACAAATTTGTCAAGGTTGTCCACGCACAACATCTTCGCCCTTACTTTAAACGAAATTCACCAACCATCGAGGAAAACAGCACAGACGAAGAGAAGGAGAGCCACTGACCCGTCATCAAAAAGGTATTAACTAGTCTGTGTTCCCCAGAGACTTGAACTGTAATTTCATCAAAAACTTTTTTTTTTTTTTTTTTTTTTTTTTTTTTTTTTTTTACGCTTCAATTTAAAATTTCTTCTGTCTAAATATTATATTGAGTGGGGCAGAATGTAAGGTTCACTTTGTATATCGATGAAAGAATTGTAATCGCTTAGTTTATGTTAACTTGTGAAAACGAATGTTGGCAACATATTGTAACGTATCCGGTCCCTGTTTCAGGTGACACAAGGAAGAATCAGGTGTATCTTGAATAATGAATTTATTTACACTTCTGCTATATACATCATTTCACAACTATAAAAAAACAATTTCTAACCACAGGTAAGTGATTAGTACATGTAAGCCTGAGTAGAGACGGGTACCTAAACTAAATTCAGTCTATGCCGAAATATGGGTGATTAGACGGAAGAAACAGTTCGTAGCTCTGTCGAAAGTTCTCTGAAGTACAGGTAGGAGATGTAAGCACAGTTAGTTCTGAAGAACTGCAAACAATCCTGTAGAGGATTATATTAAGAAAAGGAAACCCAAAGCACAGGGTATCGCTTCAATCTCAGCAAGAGATATATCCCAAGACGGAATTTCGCTAAATAAAACTCTCCGATGGAGAGACTGGTCGAGGCGACCTCCGAGTTAGCTGATGCGGGTTACTCCTTAAAGATCCCAAGGTGGGATTCTAGCAAAAAACTCTCCGGTAGAGAGACTGGTCAAGGCGACCTCTGATTTAGCTGGTTTCTCGCTAGCTAACTTCTCTCAAAAAACAAATCTTCTCACGTCTCTTTCTAGGGGTGGGGCCTCTAAGAGAGGGGCCTCACCCACAATTTCATTATTGGGTCACCTAGCGATGACCTCACCTTAGACCAACTGGATTGGTCCGGGTTAAACAATCATCGGTCGCAAAGCCCGGGATTCTTGGAATTCTTAGCGGCTACATCTGAGTAGTGGCAAATCCTTTGTCATTCCAGCGATCATCTTTTTGGCTGTCAGTAAAGGTACCGTGTAGTCTGGCATATTGATCCTTTACTATAGGGCACAACAGTGTAGACATCGTGGTGCTGAGGAAAACAATCCTTTTGTATCCACACAAGTCCACCTCTCAAAGCAAAAGTTCTTTGATGACGATACACCGCTAAATCACGCCGTTACGATATGTATAGTTGTCGATGTCCGATATGGTTGTAACCTTCGCAGCTGCTTTACGAACAGAAATAAGTCTTTGTGTTTCTAATTAAGAACTCTTTCTTAACATCTAAATTTCAAGAGGCTGATTATAAATCAAATTTATAACTTTGTGTTGTCCCTTGTTTCAAAAACTATCCTACAAAGACTAATATTTAACTTTTTTTTTCCATTTGTCGGGGCAACTCGGGATAGTAAACTAATATTAAAACTAAATGCCTTTACGCCTGTAAAAAATTAAAAATTCATCTTCTAACATACATATTTTTCTTTGTTCCTAGTTGTACCAAAGTACTTTATCACGGTGGTCTGCACGTGCATGCACTGCTGTCTGAGGATTTTCCTAGAGGAATTTAGGAGTCATTGTTCACGTCTAGTTTAGGGACGCCCGCAGAGGAGGTATAGATCACGGAATGGCAGCGTAACGGTCAAGCTCGCACAGAGATGTAACCGTGAGTTATGGGAGCAGGGGCTAAAAAGTAATGTCATCTTGCACAAAAGGGGCTACTGAGCCCACCTGCACTCCTGAAGGGCATGCAGATGTGGGAAAATTTCCCAAAAACAAGCGATTGGAACGGAAGAAAAAGGGGTGTTGGAACCGAGGTGAGGAGTTAGGAAACGAAGTTAAGGAGAGGAGTTGAAGTCGGGATTCGAGAGAAGTGGGACAAGAATCCACCAGCACCGTACTCGTCCCGTGCGCCCGAACACCCGGACCGACTCACCGCGTGAGGAAAGCCTCTGTAGATCGACACATCGCATGAGAAAAGCCCCTGCCTGCTCCCCTGTGCATTTAATCTAGGTAAAGATAAAATAATCTTTACAGTCACTTAACTTAAGCCTATGTTAATAATTTAACACGGTGATCGAATTGCAATAATTATAGTGTAAATATAAGACATGAATAATTGATTATTATGATATATGATAACCAAGGATCTATTTGTAAATGAATGTACAGAATAAATGTCTGAATCTCAATATAAAGTATTATATTCTTTCTGCATTTCCTCCTTATAACGAACACTGGTGTATATGTTGTACGTACATTACAACACTAGTATTTAATAATAAAATTTAAATCTAAAAGATTAATGCATAAATACATCTATTTGGATCCAGTAATACCCTTAATGTACCACCAGTGTTCCAGACGAAATATATCACGTGACATGCCAGGAATGTGGAAGAAAGAAAAATAAATTTTCCAACTTCAGTTATCGGGTCTGTTTTCAACCCATGCAGACGTTGCGAAATCATTAATTTTGTCTGCGAAGAACAAAATGAACGCGACACATTATATAAAAAAGAAGGAATTAGAGATACTAAAGGGGGAGGAGACACCATATGTTAAGGGTACCCGGAGGGGCATACGAAACGAGGAACACCGAATTTAGTACTCCTAATGGCGTCTTAAGACATGTTATCAAAGCTTCTGTCTACAACCGTAGGAGCAGTGAAAACATCCGCTGCAATCAGGGGAATTAAGGCAGCAAAAAACTATTCAGGAGGACTGCCTTCCTCTTGCGGTCAGGGGAAACGAAAATCTGCAAATTAACCACAATAAAATCTACCAACAACGAACTGTCAGTCTAAACCAGTTCCTCTCTTTCGCTATATTTTCCTCAGAGAATCAACCCTTCGGGCTCTCGCATTACTAAATCACTTTCAGAAGGAAGTCATTTTATTGCACGTATGTGTTTTTAGCCAGGAGACCATCATGGGAAACCGTCTTCCATTTCTACTCTGGTACGCTTTTGTTTTATTTTCATCGAACCCAAGGTCAACCTGATGACTGATAATTCGACATATTACGGTGACAGTTAATACTGCTTTGGTGGTGGATATTTTTATTTGTTTTTTCTTTCACCCTTCTTCTTTCGCTTCGTTCATCGATAGCTTGTTGTGGGATAAATCGTTCGATTATGGGAGAGCCGTGAGAATTGATGGAGGTTCGCAGGGGTTGTTATCGTTTGTCTTTTCCTTTTTTTCTTTTTCTTTTTCTTTAATCTTCGCTTTGAAACAGAGATGTAATAAGGGTAATCATTTGGGACGGAGAAATTATTGAGATATTTGTAAGAAAAGAAAGAAAAATAAGCAAGTCCTAGTTCTGTGTAAATGATGAGAAAATTGTTTGGACTAGTTGAGGTTACAGGGGACTTTTCTGCTGGGCTAGAATTGTCTGAAATTGGATATTTGTTTTATATCATCGATGTTTTTAAAGGCCCCTCCACACTATGGTCCGCTGAAAGCCATCAATACCGTCTGGAGGGGGTATGGTTTATCATGGTCGATGACGGCAGACGATAAAATAGCCTTGGCAGACGATGGCTTCCGAGGCGGTTTTTGTCCAAAGATCAAAGGCAGCCAGATGCGCAACTTAAGTGCGTAGTAGACCCTATGGACGAATCCACGCTCTCGGGTTATTTAGTGGCCCAGCGTGTGGATGCAACCCGTCAAACATCGTTGAAGGTCACCATCAGGAAGTGGTGAACAATTGGCCATAGTGTGGAGGCTACATAACACATTGTGTGCGGGTGCATTTCGCAGCAGAACTGTACCGGAAGCGGGCGTTTTGAGCTTAATTTTGGTTATTCAGTTAAATCTCAATAGTTCGAAAATTATTTAGACAAAAAAGATCGAAAATTATTATTTGGTGACATGACTCGCTTTTGCATTCCATGTAAATAAATAGTTGCCACTATTAAAGTTCTAACCCTCGTAAATATACAATTCCAATACTCTTCGGATATTTTTGTTTTGCGAGATACTTATATACATCTATTAAAGGTATTTTATAAATAAAACATAGCCCTATTATATGAAAAACAAATGCGCATGCCCACTTAACAAGGCTAATTTTTGGACAAGGCTTGAATGCGCATGAACATTTAAAGATAATTTGTAAATTTCTAGCCTTTTACAACTAAAAAAGAGCTTTAATATATAATTAACTCACATAGAATGACTCGATACTTAGATTTATAATACTTCTGAAATTTAAATACTTCAAAAGTTGATAAAAAAAATGTAATACTATTATCTTTTATTCTGTAAGAATCATTTCTCTGTCGTATATAAGCTGCAAATTTGCTTTGTTGAATAAAAATCAATTTGTTTTAAACGTGTTCAAAATATAGCGTTGCCAAATAAAATATTTTATATACATTTTTATTGTATTGTACATGAACTTAACATATTGTGTGCGGGTACATTTCGCAGCGGAATTGTACCGGGAGCGGGCGTTTTGAGCGTAAAATTAGCTATTCAGTTAAATCTCAATAGATTGAAAATTATTTAATTTTTTAACTAACTTTTCGTATTTTATATTAAAATATATAAATAAAAACGATCAGATTTTTGAAAACAAAAAATATATTTTTAGTGGATAAATTTATAATAGTATCATAAATATGAAAAATCAAATAAAAATAGTAGTATATAGTTTTAATTTTTTCGAATTATGTATTGAAATATATAAACAAACATATAAATAGAAATATATAAATAACAACGATAAGATTTTTGAAAACAAAAAATAAATTTTTAGTGGATAAATTTAAATTAGTATCGTAAATATGAAAAATCAAATAAAAATAGTAGTATATAGTTTTAATTTTTTCAAATCGTGTTATATATTAACATTTCTGCATTATAAAAAATGAAAAGGGCAATCATAAAATTAATAATCTAAAAACTAGTTTTTATTTGTCTAAATTTGTCTAGAATCTATGTAGTAGACAACAACATTCGGCTTCGTTTTCCTGTATATGCCGTTATTTTTGTACCCACAAACAAACAAACCATTTTGTTACACTAACCCGTACTAGTACGTGACCCATGCCCAAGTATCAATCGTCAGAAAACGTACTAGTACGTGTCCCACGAACGAACAGGTACAAAAATGGATGTTAACAAGTACAATAAACTATTACATAAATAACAATCTAATAAAAGTGTGCAAAACCGGATCATTTTAAGGGGAAAATAATTACATTTATAGGGACAGTACTTCTCACAAAAATTTAATTTTTTAACCAACTTTTCGTATTTTATATTGAAATATATAAACAAATATATAAATAGAAATATATAAATAACAACGCTAAGATTTTTGAAAACAAAAAATATATTTTTAGTGGATAAATTTATAATAGTATCATAAATATGAAAAATCAAATAAAAATAGTAGTATATAGTTTTAATTTTTTCGAATTATGTATTGAAATATATAAACAAACATATAAATAGAAATATATAAATAACAACGATAAGTTTTTTGAAAACAAAAAATAAATTTTTAGTGGATGAATTTACAATAGTATCATTAATATCTAAAATCAAATAAAAAATAGTAGTATATAGTTTTAATTTTTCAAATTATGTTTTGAAATATATAAACAAACATATAAATAGAAATATATAAATAACAACGATAAAATTTTTGAAAACAAAAAATAAATTTTTAGTGGATAAATTTACAATAGTATCGTTAATATCTAAAATCAAATAAAAATAGTAGTATATAGCTTTGATTTTTTCGAATTATGTATTGAAATATATAAACAAACATATAAATAGAAATATATAAATAACAACGGTAAGATTTTTTAAAGCAAAAAATAAATTTTTAGTGGATAAATTTACAATAGTATCGTTAATATCTAAAATCAAATAAAAAATAGAAGTATATAATTTTAATTTTTTTAAATTATGTATTGAAATATATAAAACATATAAATAGAAATATATAAATAACAACGATAAGATTTTTGAAAACAAAAAATAAATTTTTAGTGGATAAATTTACAATAGTATCGTTAATATCTAAAATCAAATAAAAATAGTAGTATATAGTTTTAATTTTTTCGAATTATGTATTGAAATATATAAACAAACATATAAATAGAAATATATAAATAACAACAATAAGATTTTTGAAAACAAAAAATAAATTTTTAGTGAATAAATTTACGATAGTATCGTTAATATCTAAAATCAAATAAAAAATAGTAGTATATAGTTTTAATTTTTTCGAATTATGTATTGAAATATATAAACAAACATATAAATAGAAATATATAAATAACGATAAAATTTTTTAAAACAAAAAATAAATTTTTAGTGGATAAATTTACAATAGTATCGTTAATATCTAAAATCAAATAAAAATAGTAGTATATAATTTTAATTTTTTTTAATTATGTATTGAAATATATAAAACATATAAATAGAAATATATAAATAACAACAATAAGATTTTTTAAAACAAAAAATAAATTTTTAGTGGATAAATTTACAATAGTATCGTTAATATCTAAAATCAAATAAAAATAGTAGTATATAGTTTTAATTTTTTCGAATTATGTATTGAAATATATAAACAAACATATAAATAGAAATATATAAATAACAACGATAAAATTTTTGAAAACAAAAAATAAATTTTTAGTGGATAAATTTACAATAGTATCGTTAATATCTAAAATCAAATAAAAATAGTAGTATATAGTTTTAATTTTTTCGAATTATGTATTGAAATATATAAACAAACATATAAATAGAAATATATAAATAACAACGATAAAATTTTTTAAAGCAAAAAATGAATTTTTAGTGGATAAATTTACAATAGTATCGTTAATATCTAAAATCAAATAAAAATAGTAGTATATAGTTTTATTTTTTTTAATTATGTATTGAAATATATAAACAAACATATAAATAGAAATATATAAATAACAATAAGATTTTGAAAATAAAAAAATATATTTTTAGTGGATAAATTTATAATAGTATCGTAAATATGAAAAATCAAATAAAAATAGTAGTATATAGTTTTAAATTTTTCGAATTATGTATTGAAATATATAAACAAACATATAAATAGAAATATATAAATAACAACGATAAGATTTTTGAAAACAAAAAAATGTATTTTTAGCGGATAAATTTATAATAGTATCGTTAATATCTAAAATCAAATAAAAAATAGTAGTATATAGTTTTAATTTTTTCGAATTATGTATTGAAATATATAAACAAACATATAGAAATATATAAATAACAATGATAAGATCTTTTAAAACAAAAAATAAATTTTTAGTGGATAAATTTACAATAGTATCGTTAATATCTAAAATCAAATAAAAATAGTAGTATATAGTTTTAATTTTTTTGAATTATGTATTGAAATATATAAAACATATAAATAGAAATATATAAATAACAACGATAAGATTTTTGAAAACAAAAAATAAATTTTTAGTGGATAAATTTACAATAGTATCGTTAATATCTAAAATCAAATAAAAATAGTAGTATATAGTTTTATTTTTTTCGAATTATGTATTGAAATATATAAACAAACATATAAATAGAAATATATAAAATAACAACAATAAGATTTTTTTAAAACAAAAAATAAATTTTTAGTGAATAAATTTACGATAGTATCGTTAATATCTAAAATCAAATAAAAAATAGTAGTATATAGTTTTAATTTTTTCGAATTATGTATTGAAATATATAAACAAACATATAAATAGAAATATATAAATAAGAATAAGATTTTTGAAAACAAAAAATAAATTTTTAGTGAAAAATTTACGATAGTATCGTTAATATCTAAAATCAAATAAAAAAATAGTATTATAGTTTTAATTTTTTTATTATGTATTGAAATATATAAACAAACATATAAATAGAAATATATAAATAACAACAAGATTTTTGAAAGCAAAAAATGAATTTTTAGTGGATAAATTTACGATAGTATCGTTAATATCTAAAATCAAATAAAAAATAGTAGTATATAGTTTTAATTTTTTCGAATTATGTATTGAAATATATAAACAAACATATAAATAGAAATATATAAATAACAACGATAAGATTTTTGAAAACAAAAAATAAATTTTTAGTGGATAAATTTACAATAGTATCGTTAATATCTAAAATCAAATAAAAATAGTATATAGTTTTAATTTTTTCGAATTATGTATTGAAATATATAAACAAACATATAAATAGAAATATATAAATAACAACGATAAGATTTTGAAAATAAAAAAATATATTTTTAGTGGATAAATTTATAATAGTATCGTAAATCTAAAATCAAATAAAAATAGTAGTATATAGTTTTATTTTTTTTAATTATGTATTGAAATATATAAACAAACATATAAATAGAAATATATAAATAACAATAAGATTTTGAAAATAAAAAAATATATTTTTAGTGGATAAATTTATAATAGTATCGTAAATATGAAAAATCAAATAAAAATAGTAGTATATAGTTTTAAATTTTTCGAATTATGTATTGAAATATATAAACAAACATATAGAAATATATAAATAACAACGATAAGATTTTTTAAAACAAAAAATAAATTTTAGTTAATTTACATAGTATCGTTAATATCTAAAATCAAATAAAAAATAGTAGTATATAATTTTTAATTTTTTTTATAATTATGTATTGAAATATATAAACAAACATATAAATAGAAATATATAAATAACAACGATAAGATTTTTGAAAACAAAAAAATGTATTTTTAGCGGATAAATTTATAATAGTATCGTAAATATGAAAAATCAACTAAAAATAGTAGTATATAGTTTTAATTTTTTCGAATTATGTATTGAAATATATAAACAAACATATAGAAATATATAAATAACAACGATAAGATTTTTGAAAACAAAAAATAAATTTTAGTGAATAAATTTATAGTATCGAATATCTAAAATCAAATAAAAAATAGTATATATAGTTTTAACAATTAATATTGAAATATATAAACAAATAGAAAAATAGAAATATATAAATAACAACGATGATTTTTTGAAAACATAAAAATAAATTTTAGTGGATAAATTTACAATAGTATCGTTAATATAAATCAAATAAAAATAGTAGTATAAATTTTTAATTTTTTCGAATTTATTGAAAAATATAAACCATATAAATAGAAATATATAATCAACGATAAGATTTTTGAAAACAAAAAAATATATTTTTAGGGGTAAATTTATGTAGTAAAATAGAAATCAAATAAAAATAGTAGTATATAGTTTTAAAATTTTTGATATGTATTGAATATATAAACAAACATATAAATAGATATATAACAACGATAAGATTTTTGAAAACAAAAGATAAATTTTTAGTGGATAAATTTACAATAGTATCGTTAATATAAAAAATCAAATAAAAATAGTAGTATATAGTTTTAATTTTTTCGAATTATGTATTGAAATATATAAACAAACATTAAATGAAAATATCAACGATAATAGAAAACAAAAAAATATTTTTTAGTGGATAAATTTATAGATCGTAAATGAAAAATCAAATAAAAATAGTGTATATATTTTATTTTTCAAATCGTGATATATTAACATTTTTGCATATAAAAAATGAAAAGGGCAATCATAAAATAATAATCAAAAACTAATTTTTATAGCGAATTTGTACATAATCTATGTAAAACAACAACATTCGGCTTCGTTTTTGATATGCCGTTAATTTTGTAAAAACAAACCATTGTACACTAATACTAGTACGTGAATGAAGTATCAATCGTCAGAAAATACTAGTATTTGACACGAACAGGTAAATAATTTATGTACAATAATCTATTCATAAATAAGAATCTAATAATTTGGACAAATGATCATTTAAGGAAACAATAATTACAATTATAGGACAGTACTTTTCACAAAAGCAGTAGAAATATATTAGTATGAAAATATTATTAAAAAAAAAAATTCT
The DNA here is from genome assembly GCA_032207245.1 of Pardosa pseudoannulata. Lineage (NCBI taxonomy): Eukaryota > Metazoa > Arthropoda > Arachnida > Araneae > Lycosidae > Pardosa > Pardosa pseudoannulata. The sequence continues at coordinate 50,855,434 of CM063499.1, forward strand.
TGCATAATAATTTATATATCTATCATTACAGAAGGTTACTTTTATTATCAGTTCTGAAATTTTGTCAATTCTCGAAAACATGGAACCTGTTTCAAGCTGTATCAAATATTCTCTATATAGAATCTTTGGAAAGCAATAAATCTATTTCACCTTTTTTGAAACGTTTATGAAAGTTACTTGTTAATTTTCAAATAATTGACAACCCTAAAAACACAAGTTGGAAATTCAAATTTTGACGAGGAATTTGAGCTGAATTTTTTTGCTGCACCAATTCATGGACATTCTCTATACACGTGTACCAGATTGAATTGAATCAGATATCGGGAAAGTAACTTTGGTTTGATGGCCATTCTTGTCGTTATGACAAATTATAGCTCAAGAATGTAATATTTATTTAATTGAGTGCGATTTAATGCGTAATGTGGTGAAATGTGGGAGTGCGACACATCCGTGATATCATTTTCTATGACAAATTTTGTCATCCTGATACGTAGGCCAACGAGCAAAACGAGCAGATTAGTATCTGAAATTTATGGTGGCAATCTCATGTGGGAGGAAACCTGGAAATCAACGATAATAATTCTATCTACATACGTTATGGGTTGCAGATATGTATCAACTTGTACCCAATTCGTCGACTATGAAAGTTACTTTGGTTTGGGGGAAGTTCTTATCATCGTGGCAAACCATAAACCGTCGATGAAAAAGGCAATTTTGAGTTAAACCTGGTTTGAATATATTTAAATTCTGATATAAAACCTTTGGTTGTACATCACAGACGCATTTAGTTTTGACAGAAATGTGTGGGACAATCTTTGTAAGGATTAACTAGAAAATCAAGCAGATTATATCTATAAGCAGTAGTAGATAGGTAAAAGTATGTTTTGTGGAAAGAAATATAAATAATTTACGTGTGATTAAATATAACTAGATCTATAGTATCTATAACCGTTATAGAACTGGTTACAATAAGAAGAGGTAATTTGATTTCTTCACCATACTAAATCTTCTTGCAAAAGAACATTCAGGCAGATTTTAGTGAATACTTTTCAATGCTAAAGGAATATCTTTAGTTGCAAAACACAGGTATATACCTTTTAGTAGAATTTTGTGGCATCAACTGAAAAACCAACTTGATTTGTAATAAGTAGATATCTACAATCTGTAAATAGATTGTGGAACTTTTGATCTACTGCAAATCGAATCGTAGATTGTAACTTAGATATTTAGGTTTTACAGCGATAATTAATATAAAAAACCATTTTGGTTTATGTAAGTGGATTTTTATACATGGCAATGAGAATTAATGAAATCTTGCTATTGGCTGTTTGGTTCATGTAATCCGCTCGATGATCTTCCAATTTCACTAAATTAGACACTGCTCTGCCGATGTTTATAGATAATTTCTGATCACAAATATATTTTTTTTTCCTCGCCCTAAATTTTTATTCTCTGGCTATATGTTATGTGAGAAACTTCCCCATCCACGTCTTCTATCCTTTCCCATTTTCTGCTTTTACTTTTTTCCTTGTTGTCAATTTTATGCTTTCTGTTAGAAATCTCAAGATTAAAGGGCTTGGCCCAAGAAATTCTGTAGACTCATCACCTTGAAGCTCCTAAAGAAATGGGGAACCTTTGATGGCATACGGTGCAATCCATTTTAGCCAAACTTTTTAAGCAATATCCTTATGCTAGAGAACTCAAAATCAAGTGTAGAACCCTACTGATTTCTACAACACATATTCATCAAATTCTCCCCAGTTCATAAAACCAACAACCTTCACCAAACAATCTCCACGCTCAAAAACTCCAAGTCCCTGTTTAAACATATCCGCTTTTCCAAGTTCAATTCTCGTACACGGAACAAGAACCAAAATCACCATCTAAAAAAAAGAACAATCATTTTCCCAAAACTCACCTTACCTCAAAAAATAAAAGAATAATATCCCGCATTGTTCCTAAATCGAACCACTATTAGCGAGTCTGTCGTCTGTTTGATGGATTAAGATTGAGAACCCCTCAACTCGCATATGGAGAGCTGATGTCCAATGTCTACTTGTTGCCTGTCTGCTTTTTTGCAGTGCATCCGACTGATTTGGTGCTGGAAATCGTGTTGGCACAAGGGATTGAAAGGGCGCTGATGGAAAAATTCCACAAGTGGAGAGAATATTCTAATAATAAGTCTATGGAATCGAGGGGGTGTTTTTCTGGGGGACGAAGGGCATACGGTGGGAGTGCCGCCGTAAGGGGTCTTCTCCGTTGCAATTATTTGGCTGCAGGTTGTTTGGAGAAATATGTCAAGGGAATCAACAATCGTTCCATTGCAGAAATGCCGTCAGATGAGGTTAAAAGTTACTTTTTTTATATTGACATGTCTGTAATAATTGAATACCAAATTTTTTTCGTACTCGAGGATTTCAACATAAACAGGATGACGGTTATGAATTGTTTGTAGTCATCAATAAAATGTTGTTTTTCCTCCTTCTAAAAATATACTTTTGAGATGATAAATTTGTACCCTTTCCACACTTGGAAATCCTCTACAGACCTCCAAACCTCATTCTGTTTTTTATGTTGTTATTTAGCGTAAAGTAATTTTAAAGCATTCATTCGATGTTACTTTTTTTTTTTATATCTTGCACATGACTACATAAAGTATTGTGAATACAAAAATGGTTAAAACTCGAGATTTAGAGAAATTTCAAAACTTTAGATTTACTTAAGGCCATCCATCACCTTTAAGCAACAAAATGAAAGACTTTTTCTTGTTTTTCATCTTATTATAATACTAGATTTATCAGCAATTTAAGTACACATTGAATTGCAATTGCAAAACTACTCCTTTTGACGGGTTTTGGAAAATTTAGGGTTAATTATTATTGTTACTACAAAGTATTCTCAGCATTTCTCTTTTTGTTTAATTAATTTTGTTTTAATTACTTTATTTCTTAAAAATAAGAATTTGTTTTATAAAGTAAAAAGTGAGAACTTGTTTAATTTTTTTTTCTGCCACATTGTGTAGAGACATAAAATACAAAGTGAGTTTCACTGATAATTTTTGCTTTTTTGTAGATAATTATTAGTTATTCTCTATCTTCTTCTTTTTTTCTTTATTCTCTTATTTTTTTCTCTAATTTATTCTCTTTTTTCTTTATGTATTCTCTTTTTATTTAATTAATTTTGCTTTATTTACTTTATTTCTTAAAAATAAGAATTTGTTTTATAAAGTAAAAAGTGAGAACTTGTTTAAATTTTTTTTCTGCCACATTGCGTAGACTTAATAAAAAGTGAGTTTCACTGATAATTTTTGCTTTTTTGTAAATAATTATTAGTTATTCTCTATCTTCTTCTTTTTCTCTTTATTCTCTTATTTTTTCTCTAATTTATTCTCTTATTTCTTCTTTAATTTATTCTCTTTTTATTTAATTAATTTTGCTTTATTTACTTTATTTCTTAAAAATAAGAATTTGTTTTATAAAGTAAAAAGTGAGACCTTGTTTCAAATTTTTAAAATTTTTCTGCCATACTGTGAGCAGACTTAAAATAAAAAGTGAGTTTCATTGATAATTTTTGCTTTTTTGTAAATAATTATTAGTTATTCTCTATCTTCTTCTTCAAAGGTGCACCAGACTAGGATGGGCCATGGCATTTCGCAGATCGAGTTCCATGCGTCTCTTATTGACTCTTCCAATTTTTTGATTTTTAGGTCCTTTAAGTCTATTTTAAGGCAGTCAATCCACCGAATTATTGGTCTTCCCCTTTTACGAGCTCCCAATTGTTTGGCCTCGAAGATCCACTTAGTGGTTCTGACGTCATTCATTTAATCAAGTGTCCTGCCTATTTCAAATGTTGAATAGAAATGAATTTTATTATGTCTGGCTCCTTAAAAATCTTATAGATTTCAGAATTTGTTCTTCTCCTCCAGGTGTCGTTGCATTTCAAACCTCCTAAAATGCTGCGGAGTACTTTTCTTTCGAAAACAGCCAGTCTCTTTGTTTCTTTCAGTTAATGCCCATGTTTCAGCAGCGTATGAGAGGATTGGTCGAATCAGTGTCTTATAAAGCAATAACTTTGTTCTTCTGTTTATGAGATTAGATTTGAAATATTTGTGGATACCAAAAAAACATCTGCTAGCGGCAGAAACTCTGATGCGAACTTCCGGCTCACTATCGTTGTTAACACTTAGTTCGGAATCTAAGTAGGTAAAGCTATTAACAGTTTCGAATCTATAGTCATTTATTTCAAAATAGGGTTGACTATAGCTAGTATTTGTCATGTATTTGGTTGATTAAGAGATGCATTTTCTTTGCTTCATTTATTAAAGAAAGGAAGACTTGATTGAGAATCTATTTGATACGTGCTACAACAACGATGTCATCTGCAAATGCAAAAATTTGCACAGATTTATGAAAGATATATCCTCTAGTGTCTATGTTAGATTCTTTTATGATTTTCTGGAGAGCAAGATTAAGCAATAAGTATGCAAGTGAATATCCTTAGTTATTCTCTATTTATAAATTTAATATGTATAAAAAATATTACACTAGGAGATTGAATTTTCAAAAAGGCTAAAATAATGTTTAAGAATTCCATTTCAAATATCATAAATACTGAATGTCAACGGAAAAAGTAGGTGAAGTTTCATCGTAGGTCTATAATGTATTTACAGTTGAAATTTGAAATCAATATGTGCAATAGGTTTTTAACTTACAGTGCTCTCGAGTCCAAAAAAAAAACCATTTTTAGTGAAATACATTTAAAGTTTTTATAGTTTTCTTAAAAGTTAAATATTAATGCAGTTGTCATAGTTTTACAGTTCTAAATCCAATATTTTAATGGGGTTTGTTTTAAACGATTTCGAAATGTTCAGAGATTTTAAAAATGAAAATCTAAAAACTCATTTTTAAATGTTTAAAGGTTATGTATCCCTGAGCTTGTCTTTGGTATTGCTTCAGGGCCTTTTAGGAATTTTTTTGGTCATTTTAAGCATTTTTAATATTCTAACTGGCTTATTTGGAAGGCTCATAGGCAAGCCAAAGAGCTTAATCATGACTATCCCATTTTTTCGCTTCATACTAATGGCCTGGGGAAGTCAGTTGGTCTTCTTATTGATCACTGTGCCCCCAGAAGGCAACTTTATGTCTTGGCTGCCGTCTTGAGGAGGAGACCGCTCGCCACATATTGTGTGATTGCGAGTATTTCTCTGCTCTTAGATATAAGGAGCTGCAGGACATTCCTTTCAGTTGTCTGCTGAGATTTGTTTCAGCTTGTGGTCTTTTTTCCTAGTCGCTCTAAGGTCTTGTTTTTATTCTGCCTGGGTTTGGGTACAATAGACCTCTGGTGGCAGTGCTCTTCTCTTGGGGAATTCCCCAAGAGCTGCCCTAAATGTAGGGACATTTAGGACTTAGGGAATCTTTAGGAAAGGTAGGTCCTGTAGGGACGGGCGAGTAATCGTAATCAACGAGAGAGCACCATCTATGAAGAAGGTAAGTGGTATTAGAAAGAACGTCGGAGGTAATGACAGACACCAGACGTGAAAGCTAGGTTCTTCGGAATTTAGACAGATTATTGAATTGGTTGCTGTTGATTTATGCAACTTGGTAAAACCAAGCACGATTGGGTCAGAGGCTACTCGTTTTAAGGCAAAGGGGGGAGCCTTTCGTTTATAACGAGTACCAGGGTGAAAGTACGACTTATGCTCAAGTGGGTCTTCGTAATTGTGATGCAAGGACCAAGCAGAAGACCCGTAGACTTGGCCGGCCACCCCCAGAGGTATTAATTGAGAACATGGACATTGTGACCACGAACATATTTTACGTGCACCTTTAAAGAACACCGGTTCCAAGTCTGCAACATCTCAGTTACGATATCGCTGCCTTTACCGACTGAGCTATCTCGGCTCTATTGAATTGGTAGAATTGTTTAGTGTAAATATTGATTTACTTGTGTATGTAACAGTCCATTAGTAGTTTGTACTCTGTCTTGTTGAAAAAATAAATCAACTGTTTGGATGTGATTTTTGAAACAACTCGGCGATGCTCACATGTCCCTTTTATGTCAAAAAAATATTTAAAAATTATACCAGTATGATATATGTGTTGACAAATTAACTAACTATAAAGTGAAATGATCTAGGGAATGAAATTTGGAGTGTAGAGTTTACATCAAGAGTAGATTTACATCAAAGAACTAGTTTCTTTTAAACAGGATGTAACTCCTACTTACAGATTATAATTTTTACTCTTGCCATCTTAATGGTACCCATTAGAAACACCTTTGGGGCATCGTTACTTAAAACTTTGTCAGATGTTAATAAGCGTTGTGAACATACTAAAGCAAATCAAACCTAATTCCTACTCTTTATTGAAGACTGCGGAAAAGACGGGGCCGCTGAGAGAAAATCTTATTTCCAATACAAAGGAAAAATTAACTTCAACAAGCCCCCTCGTACTAGTCTAATGTTTAATATAAGCCTGACATAATTGACATAATATTCTAGTCTATTATAAGTAAGAAAACTTATTGCAGAAAAATGTCTTCTTTAAAGATATTACGGATATACCTATTAAAACTGCATATTTATAAAATAACGATATGATAGCTATTTTGAGATCATATTTTAAGAGATAGATTTTTTAGATCATAGCAATTTATATGTTCTAGATCTTGGCAATCCTATCCAAACCAAACTGTCAAAATCAGTCAAGCCGTTTTGGAGTAGTTCTATTACAAACACGCGGACTGAAGAATTTTATTTGTAAAGATTACTAAGAAATCAGTTTAAGTCAGGGTAATTGATTAAGTGATTAAGTTCACTTGATCAATAGTGATTAAGTTCAGTTTAATCAGGTTTAAGTCTTTAAAAAAAGCATTACATATTTAAGTCTATAAAAATGCATTGATAATTTTCTTATTAAAAGTTTCTTCTTTTCAAATAATGATGGGATAACAATTTCGAGTTCATATCAAGTACTAGTTTGAAACATTAGAATTGGTTTTATAGCTTCCCTATTGGCGATATCTACTGGTATTTTATTTCGATGTACACTTATATAATCAAAATCTAATATTCACTAAAAAACAATAAATAAACTTAACAAATTCCTAATATTTTCGAAAAAAATTGCCAAAACATTTCGCTGCGTAATGGATTTTCCTATCATAATTTAAACCTGTTTTAAATTATAAGGGTTAGCCAATTGAAGATCATACATTAAAAACCAGTTTTATCACATAGAAACTGGTTTTATACGTACCATATTGGCGATTCTTGGCGCCGTATTTGGCGATAAATTAGAATCAAGCTAGTTTATCAGTGCCTATTAAACGACGTCAAAACTCCAAAACCACACATGAGGAAGCAATAAAATATGAATAACAACTCAATAAATTATTCCCCCCGACGAATTCCTGGCTTTCTGAGAAGCCTCTATAATTTGCATAATAATCATTGATAAAGGCAATGGCGACGGAAGTTAAGCGAGATTGCGACTAAATTAAAAATTATAAATCACCTTGCAACCGATGTTAGAAAAGGCCCAGGAATAATTTTCGCTTTTCTTCATCTTTTACCCTGCATGTGAGAGATATGAGTGTGTGGTGTAATTAATTATTCTTTCTTGGTGGGAAATGTAAACAAAAAAAAATTGAATAATTTTTGCTGTTTTTGTATGATTAATTTGTCTTGTCAGTGTAAATATCTTGCTAAAGAAATTATTATCTGTTAGTCTGTATATGATTTAGACTTCAACGTTTTTTTAATGGAGCCTCAAATTATATTTTATAATTTATTTTCCCCATTATTTCGAAGCAGTAAGGTGAACAGGTGGTTTTGAAGAAGCAAAGGACCTTCAGTAAGTTCTAGCATAAGTTTTAATTCAATATGAAAATCAAAGTGTGAAGATTTATGGTTATTATTTTAAAGAGATTAGTATATAGCCCGTCATATGACGGGATCAGTAAAACTTTTGATTTTCCAGATTTGTAAAGAAAACTATGAAGCAGGTAAAAAAAAATGGTTTATTTTCTGAGAATTACCTTTCAACAAAAATAATCGATTAAAATAATCACATATGTACTTAATCTATTATTTAAGTCAAATAAAAAAGAAAATTATTTATGTAATATCTAAGTTCAGTGATAAAACGTATGAAAATAATGCAGAAAATATTTAAATAATTTAAAATAAGAAAGAATCAAATGATATGGTTAAAGGAATGAAGTCATAATGCTAGAAAAAAAATTGCTATTTTTACCTATTTATTATGTGATAAATGGATAAATTTAATTGCTTGCTCTTAAAATGGGGCTTGATATAATGGCATTAAACGCTCGAAAAGAAGACCGGGTGGATTTCGAACGTTTTAAAGAGGACAGTATTTTTCGCTGTGATACGAAGCTTATTCATACCAATTTATTTCAGAATTGTATCTATAGTTTAGGAAAAGATAAACTTGACTCGCTTTGAATTTCGCAAACCCTAACTCATCAAAAATCCAATATGGATGCTCTATCCATTCCAGGTCCAACAGTTTCATAACTTGGAGGACAGACGGGCAGATAACTTAGGCTATTATCACATTACGAGAAGAAAGTTTAAGGATACACAACATGAAATGTTTATGTGTGCCAGGGACATTCGTAAAGCAATACGTGAATTTAATAAAATAAAAATTATAAAAAGTTGAAAAAATAGTAAAAATTTATTTTAAAAACAATAAAACAACTTTCGGAATAAGGCTTTAAAAAGAAAAAGCAGAAAATATTAAATTTATTAGACATTAAAAAAAATGGCTGCTTCGGGGATAGAACCGTCAACCTGAGAAGTGCGATGTTCAAATGGGCGAACATTCTGTCAAACATACAACGCCTGCCAATGTCAGTGAACTAATTAAAGTATATTAAGTCAGGTAGTCAAGTAGAAACAGTCCAGAAATTTAAATATTACTCTCAGCTTTTGCCATCCTATCAAGAAAGAATTTCGTATAGAATAAGAGGAAGGATAAGGCTTGAAATAATAGCATTAACCCCTTCCGGTATGATTTAATAATGAAAAACTGTGCATGAAATAACCATTTAATTTTTATTTAAAAAACTTGTTTCATTTTACAATTCTTACATATTCTTAATTAAAATCCACTTTTTACATAGTGTTAAATAATATCAGAAACAGTAAAATTAAGAAAATATCAAAGCAAAGCATTAATAAGGTATACAGATAATAGTCTTCAAGCTAGTGGTACTTTTCAAAACAAAGTGCAAAGGAATTCTTAATTGTTTACACCGCCAAGTAGTCTCACTTTTAATTTGATTCTTGTAACACACACGGCATTTCTTAGGTTTTCTTTTATTCTGACTCATTAATTTGGCAATGACTTGTACCAAGTAAACAATATGCAATAGTGACTTGTGATTTTCACAGGTGATAAAAGTGTTGCCAAATTCAGTACACTAGAAATTTTAAACTAAATTAATTATCATATTTAACAGTAACTTTAATCGCATGACAAGTGTAGCTCGTCATTGTTCGGTATGGAATGAAAAACTAATGACGAGCTAGACTAGTCATTTTACCGGAAGGAGTTAAAAGCTCGAAAAGGGGGGATGGGGTGGATTTCGAACTCACTTTCAATTTTGCTAACCCTAACTAATGAAAAATCCAATATGGATGCCTGTGTCCATTCCAGGTACAACCGCTTCAGAAATTCGAGGACAGACAACTTAGGCTATTATTATATAGGGGATGTTTCACATTCTGGAGTAAAACATATAAATTATCTTAGGCAGGGCCCGATTTATAAACTGGAGGCCCCGGGCCAAAACCTCATGGGGGGCCCCCATACATCTTATCTTTTTCCAACTTGAGAGTGATTTTATTTTATAAAATGTTAAATCAGTTTAAATACTCCTGACAGTTATGCATAACCTAAACATTTTGTGTATCTAATGAAATGAAATATTTTTTTTTTAAATTTAGAATTCCACTAAATTAATTCCAAACATATTACAGATGTCTGTGTAGTCTTAGTATCTTACTTTAACAACAAAACTGTGATATTCTTGAGACAAACTCAGAGTGCCTGTAACATTTTTTAAAGGAAAAAGTACAGGTTTAAATTGAATAAAAATTACTATTTTAAGAAAACTATCATGTGACACTTTATTTTACAAAATTCCAAAAATTAAAACTTTAAATTAACTCTTCCTCATTTTATAGGATTTGGAGAATTGTTTCAATCGAATATTTTTAAAAAAAGTTCAAATGAATTTCAATTGAACTGAAACCTAATATGATCCATTTGTTCTTAGAAAGACATTAAATTTTCTGGAAAAAATTCCGTATAATGGTGGCAGAAATGTAGGATGCTGTTCTTCGGTACATAATTTCGTGTGTTCGAATCCACTGTAGCGTACTGGGGCTCTAAGTGAGCCCGAAAAAGGTTAGCGGAGGCCTACGTACAGACTAATGATATTTATTTACAAACACAATGTTGAAGTTAGGATAAATACAGATTAACCGATGAATATCTACAAATGAAAATGATGATCGTTGCAGGAATCAACTTCCTAAGAGATAAAAAGGGGGGAGGACGACGCTCCCTCGACGTTCTGGGCCGATGAGTTCACAGGAGACTCGGTCGGTCAAAAATTCTCTCTGGGACTCGAACTCTGGTCTTTATATATTAGTTTGACCGCAAAATATACATCTCAGCTGATCCGACAGCTGTTTGATTACGTGGTGGGGTAAACGCGTGTAGACTCTCGCAAGCAGATGCCAGGGAAGTTTGCAGTAATCGGGAGCAATCTCGCCGATCATTAATCGATGTCTCTGGACAAACCCTTGGAGGAAAGTATTGCTGCTTCCCTTACAATGTAGAGGATTGCTGTCGTGTGAGAGTCTTTCTTCGGGATGCCATTGAAACGAACACTGGAAACACTTCGCTAGCATCCCAATGAATTTCTCAGACAGAATGATTGAGATGGTCCTCGGTGTTAAGAATCCTCTATTCAGCATCCTATTCTGAAAGAAACAACGTCCTTTCACTATGTAAAGAAGAGCTCAGTTCAAGTGCTCACAAAAGGCACGTTTGCTATTATTCTACTTTAGGCCGGTTTTTCTCACGGTCGTAGATCAGTCTGTATCTGTAAATTTAATGTAACGCGAATACGTTACACTGCCTACTATGTCTATATATGTGTCCCTCTCTGTTATATATATATATATATATATATATATATATATATATATATATATATATATATATATATATATATGTATATGTAATATGGTATTTTAGTGCAGCGCATTCTCGCAAGGTCGCGCCCTCATCACTGAGTGGGGTAAGTAAGGAACGACAGCGGGATATTCGAGTCGGAGTCGAGAAATAGTGACCAGGTCGAGTGAAGGACCGTGGCACTTGAGCTCCCTCAATTTATTAAACACCGAGTAGGGTGTATATTCTATATTAAACACCGGGTAGGGTGTCTTGCCTATGCTAAGCTTCGAGTAGGAAGTCTTATATATGCCGCGTCATCACTGTGATCTAACTATTTATCTTTGTGTTTAATTGTTTTCTGTGTTGTTACGTCATTAAATGTTTGTTATTGTTAAAATAGTTTGTCCTCAAATTTGTCTAACGACACCCCTAGACACCGAACCCTACATATATATATATATATATATATATATATATATATATATATATATATATATATATATATATATATATATATATATATATTTGCCGAACGATAGCCGATTGGTTAGGGTGCTGGCCTTCGGTACTGGAGTTCATGGGTTCGAATCCCACAGTGGCAGGGATGTTCGTAGCCGTTTGGAATCGGCTTTAAGCTGTAGGTCCCGGTCTCATTAGCCCTCGTGTTGCAAAAAAAGTAGACCGTAGCAATCCAAACTAAATCCCAAAACCAGCCATTTTAGCAATTACGTTCGGAAGACTCGAAAGGTCCACTCATATAAGGAACGGCAGGGTCTCGGACACCGAACGGAGGATAGATTGGGTTCGCGGCGTTGCACCCTGGAAAAGACTCCCCATCGTGTGAGAATAGTTAATTCTCTTTTACGACTGTGATCATCGTGGATATGTTATCCAAGCAACAATCCTTTACATTTCGAATTGTTTTGGGATATTAGAATCCCTTTGTATATAGCAATTATTTACTCCAGAAAATAAAAGTGATTTCCAATTCTGTTAAGTCTGTGATCCTTGTTCACGCTACTTCTTCACTCAAGAACTGGCCGAATGGTTAGGGTGCTGGCCTTCGGAACCGGAGTTCGTGGGTTCGAATCCCACTATGGCATGAATGTTCGTAGCCGTTCGGAATCGGCTTTAAGCAGTAGATCCCGGTCTCATTAGCCCTTGTGTTGCAAAAAGTAGACCGTAGCGCTCCAAAACCAAACCAAACCAAACCAACTCAAGAACATTGAATGCTTCACACTATGAACAAACCATGTTGTTACGCTAATCTGTACTAGTACGTAACCCGCGCTAAAGTATTAATCGTCAGAAAACGTAATAGAATGTGTTCCGCATACAATGTGTTAAAATTAATTTTACCCAATTAAGTTTTGTTCGTCAGAGTCGATGCCATTTTGCCGTCTTTCCGGCAGTGCATAATTCCATATTCCTGAAACTTCTGATTTTTGCCAGCAAAAAAAACTCAATTTGATTTTACGTAATTTATGATTTATGGGATTGGGGTCATTAAAAATTACCATTTTAGTTCTACATGGCGCTAAATAAATGGTAATCTGATGGCGCAAGATCAGTGCTGTATGGGAGGTGAACCAACACATCTCAACCTAGTTACAACTTTTGGCGGCTGACCAAAGATATGTGGGACTTTGCATAGTCATGTTGGAAAACAATATCCTTACGATTTACAAATGATTAGAGCGCTGTTACCGGATCTTCGGTACCGGAGTACCTGAGTTTGAATCCCACTGTGGCCTGGTTGTTTGTAACCCTTCGGAATTGGCTTTAAGCAGGGTACAAATGCGTTATTTACGCTCTGGCTTTTGTCGCCAAATTTTGCGGTTTTTTCGAAAGTTTTGCCGGGCGATGACTGTTTATGCTACTTTAAACACTGCTTTAATAATAATAATAATAAAGGCGTTAATAAAACTTAAATTAATTTTAATTAAATTTCTTTGTCCTCACAAAGAGGAGGAGCACATGGCCCCACTCTTCTCATTAATTTCTTGTATGTCCTTATTTTTTTTAACGTTTAATAAATGTGTGTATGTTTTATGTATTTATAGTTGTTGTAATAAATTGTTGTAACAATATGGGGGGGCTAAGGGGGACCCCTCCACAAAAATTTAAAATTTGTTTTAAGAAATTTTGTAGTTTCTTTGGTTTTTTCAGAGCCATGTGGTGCCGTCCATATTTTTTCTTGGTGATCTTTCAGAAAACGATATTTTCTGCCGCCATTATTTGGCGACTTTCAAAAATGGGTTTTTTTTGCCAAGATCGCCAAGAAAAAAAATATGGCTGCCGGAAGATTGTAGATATCGCATCTGTTCCTTAAGCAGTACATCCCAGTCTCATTAGCCTTCTTGTTTCAAAACAGTAGATCGTAGCACTCCAAACCTAACCTTACGATTTTACCAATTCCGGCCGCTTTTCTTGATCTTTGCTAAGTTTTGCGAGTTGTTGAACGTACACCTTTGAATTATTCGTTTGGTTTGTGGTAAAAGTTCAAAGTGCATAATCTCTTTATATTCAAACCCAACTGACATCGTAATCTGTTTTTGGTGAATGTCACCTTTTGGTGTCGTCTGGGCTGGTTCATTTTGCATCACCCACGATCTTTTACGATTAAAGTTTTTTTATAAACAATCCACTTTCTGTCGCCAGTAATCAGTTGTTCTAGAAATGGATCAATTTCGTTACGTTTTGGAAGCGAATCGCAGATGCTAGTGAGTTGCATTAGATGAAATTCCGATTAACGGTCTTAGAAACTATTCACTTTTTGTCTCTAGTTATCAGTCGTTTAAGAAATGGATCAATTCCGTTGAGTTTCAGAAGTGAATAGCAGATATTAATGAATTGCGTCAAATGAAATTCCGATTAACGATTTTAGATACAATCCGCACTTTGTCGCTAGTAATCAGTCGTTTCATATATTCATCGATTTCTTTATTTGAGATGCGAATCGCAGATACTA
>CM063499.1:50879620-50919620 GCA_032207245.1 Pardosa pseudoannulata
CTTTTGTTTGTGCCTAATACGGTAAAATAAAATTATTTATCCATCTATACGGGAACAAAAAGCCGTTTTTTTTGCATTCAGGGAAAACCTTCTAAGAAATACTGACAGAACCTCATTGAAATGAGTGTTTAATTATTTCGGTGATCCATTGATATATTCTGCATAGACAAAACCGCTTCTGTCAAATACAATACCTTAATAAGTACAGAATCTTGTAGGAAATCATGGGAGTACAGCTACTGTATTAATATTATAGGAAATTATGTGGAAGAGTAAATTTAATTTCTAATTTTTCTTTTTGGCTAACAGCCCGAAAACTCTCCAAACCACTCTTTTGTTTGTGCCTAATACGGTAAAATAAAATTATTTATCATCTATATGGGAACAAAAAACCGTTTTTTGCATTCATGGAAAACCTTCTGAAAAATACTGACAGAACCTCATTGAAATGCGTGCTTAATTATTTCGGTGATCCATTGATATTTTCTGCATAGACAAAACCGCTTCTGTCAAATACAATACCTTAATAAGCAGAGAATCGTTATAGGTAAGCATGAAGATACGGCTACTGTATTGATATTATAGGAAATTATGTGGAAGAGTAAATTTAATTTCTAATTTTTCTTTTTGGCTAACAGCCCGAAAACTCTCCAAACCACTCTTTTGTTTGTGACTAATACGGTAAAATAAAATTATTTATCCATCTATACAGGAACAAAAAGACGTTTTTTTGCATTCAGGGAAAACCTTCTGAGAAATACTGACAGAACCTCATTGAAATGCGTGCTTAATTATTTCGGTGATCCATTGATATTTTCTGCATAGACAAAACCGCTTCTGTCAAATACAATACCTTAATAAGCAGAGAATCGTTATAGGTAAGCATGAAGATACGGCTACTGTATTGATATTATAGGAAATTATGTGGAAGAGTAAATTTAATTTCTAATTTTTCTTTTTGGCTAACAGCCCGAAAACTCTCCAAACCACTCTTTTGTTTGTGCCTAATACGGTAAAATAAAATTATTTATCCATCTATACGAAAACAAAAAGCCGTGTTTTGCATCCAGGGAAAACTTTCTGAGAAATACTGACAGAACCTCATTGAAATGCGTGCTTAATTATTTCGGTGATCCATTGATATTTTCTGCATAGACAAAACCGCTTCTGTCAAATACAATACCTTAGTAAGGACAGAATCGTTATAGGTAAGCATTAAAATACCTCTACTGTATTGATATTATAGGAAATTATGTGGAAGAGTAAATTTAATTTCTTATTTTTCCTTTGCACTATCAGCCCGAAAACTCTCTAAACCCCTCTTTTGTTTGTGACTAATACGGTAAAATAAAATTATTTATCATCTATATGGGAACAAAAAACCGTTTTTTGCATTCATGGAAAACCTTCTGAGAAATACTGACAGAACCTCATTGAAATGCGTGCTTAATTATTTCGGTGATCCATTGATATTTTCTGCATAGACAAAACCGCTTCTGTCAAATACAATACCTTAATAAGCAGAGAATCGTTATAGGTAAGCATGAAGATACGGCTACTGTATTGATATTATAGGAAATTATGTGGAAGAGTAAATTTAATTTCTAATTTTTCTTTTTGGCTAACAGCCCGAAAACTCTCCAAACCACTCTTTTGTTCGTGACTAATAAGGTAAAATAAAACTATTTATCCATCTATACGGGAACAAAAAGCCGTTTTTTGCATTCAGGGAAAACCTTCTGATAAATACTGACAGAACCTCATTGAAACGCGTGCTTAATTATTTCGCCAGTTATTAATGACACGGCCCGTCCACAATCGAACCGCAATGGCTGCTCCCCCCTTCCCCCCGCTGGTCCAGAGCGCGTGCAGATGGATATAAGAGACCAGAGGGGTGTAGTAGCGTGCCGAGGTACCGTTTCTCAAAAAAAATCTCCAAATCGTGACCAGGGACTTCGTCTCGAAGCTGATCGCCGTGAAATAGCCATTTTTTTTCTTGTTCGTTGTATCAGAAATCTTTATTACAGCGTTAATTACCGAAAAAGAAATAATAGAGCGTATAAATAAAAAAATACCTATAAAGAGGATACAAAAACGTTCTGTTTTCGAATTGGTAGCAAATTGGAGAAATTCGTATTAGCACTTGCATTAAGCCTCGCTACCTGACAATGTGAAAAGGAGTGGCGATGTTGCCATTATTGAGGATGAAGAATCAATCCGATTTTGAAGCTTTAAGGGAGGGAGGAAATCGGGAAAGTTCTCAATTTAGACCATCTCGTATATACTTTCTCACAATGATAGCTCTTATGACGGATACAGTTTTCACAGCAGTTATTTAAAAAAGATACAGTTAATATTTTCAGATTCCCCAAATTTTTGTCACTAAGCTAACTCTTGCCATTTTAAATGCGATATCGTTATATCTGTTTCAATTAATCTTATATTTGAAATAACGATATATTTCTCTCTCTAACAGGCTAGATGAATCCTTATTCTACATGGGTTAGAAAGCAGTTCTATGTGAATCCCATGAGTAATTTGAAGAAAATGAAGAATAAAACAAAATAAAGTGCAACGAGTATTTTCAGATTTCCCAAAAATTTGCCATTAAGCTAATATGAATCACTTTAAATGCGATATCGCTATATCTGTTTCAGTTAATCAGATATTTGAAATAACGATATTTCTCTCTCTAACAGTCTAAAATGCATCATTATTCTAAATCAGTTAGAAGGCAATTTTATGTGAATTCAGTGATTGATTTGAAGAAACAGGAAGAATACAACAAAATAAAGTTCGATCAATATTTTCAGATTCCCCAAAAATTTCCTCTAAGCTAAGGCTTGCCATTTTAAATGCAATATCGATATATCTGTGTCAATTAATCGGATATTTAAAACAATGATATTTTTCTTTTCTCTAGTAGTCTAAATGCATCAATATTCTAAATCAGCTAGAAGGCAGTTTTATGTGAATATAATAAGTGATTTGAAGAAACAGGTAGAATAACACAAAAGAAAATAAAGTTCGACAAGTATTTTCAGAGTCCCAAAAAATTTGCCACTAAGCCAACGCTTATTATTTTAAATGCAACACCGCTATAACTGTTTCAATTAATCGGATATTTAAAATAACGATATTTTTCTTTTTCTAACAGTCTAAATGCATCCTTATTCTAAAGCAGCTAGAAGGCAAGTTTATGTGAATCCATTCAGTATTTTGAAGAAACAGGAGGAATGAAACAAAATAAATTTAGATCAGTATTTTCAGATTCCCAAAAAATTTGCAACTAAGCTAACGCTTGCCATTCAAATACGACATCACTATATCTGTTTCAATTAATCGGATATTTGAAATAACGATATTTTTCTCTCTCTATCAGTCTAAATGCATCATTATTCTACATCAGTTAGAATGCAATTTTAAGTGAATACAATAACTGATTTGATAAAACAGGTACAATAAAACAAAAAGTTCGACCAGTATTTTCAGATTCCCCCCAAAATTGCTACTAAGCTAAGGTCATTTTAAATTCGATATCGATATATCTGTTTCATTTTATCGGATATTTAAAATAATGATATTTTTCTTTCTCTAACAGTCTAAATGCGTCATTATTCTACATCGGTTTTATGTGAATATAATAATGATTTGAAGAAAGAGGTAGAATAAATCAAAATAAAGTTCGACAGGAATTTTCAGATTCCCCCAAAACTTGCCACTAAGCTAATGCTTATCGTTTTAAATGCGATATCGCTATATTTATTTCACTATATATATATATATATATATATATATATATATATATATATATATATATATATATATATATATATATTCCCCTCTAACAGTCTAAAATGCATCAGTATTCTAAATCAGCGAGACGAAAATTTTATGTGAATTCAGTGAGTGATTTGAAGAAACAGAAAGAATAAAACAAAATAAAGTTCGACCAGTATTTTCAGATTCCCAAAAAATTTGCCACTAAGCCAACGCTTGCCATTTTAAATGCGATGTCGCTATATCTGTTTCAATTAATCGGATATTTGATATAAGGATATTTCACTCTCTAACAGTCTAAAATGCACAATTATTCTAAATCAGTTAGAAGGGCATTTTATGTGAATTCAGTGATTGATTTAAAGAAACAGGAAGAATAAAATAAAATAAAGATCGATCAATATTTTCAGATTCCCAAAATATTGCCTCTGAGCTAACGTTTGCCATTTTAAATGCGATATCGATATATCTGTTTCATTTTATGGGATATTTAAAATAATGATATTTTTCTCTCTCTAACAGTCTAAATGCGTCATTATTCTACATCGGTTTTATGCGAATATAATAATGATTTCAAGAAACATGTAAAATAAATCAAAATAAAGTTCAACAAATATTTTTAGATTCTCAAAAATTTGTCACTAAGATAAAGCTTGTCATTTTAAATGCGATATCGCTATATCTGTTTCAATTAATCGGATATTTAAAATAATGATATTTTTCTCTCTTTAACAGTCTAAATGCGTCCTTATTCTACATCGGTTTTATGTGAATATAATAATGATTTGAAGAAACAGATAGAATAGATCAAAATAAAGTTCGACAGGAATTTTCAAATTCCCCAAAAACTTGCCACTAAGTTAACGCTTGCCATTTTAAATACAATATCGCTATATCTGTTTCAATTAATCGGATATTTGATATAAGGATATTTCACTTTCTAACAGTCTAAGATGCATCATTATTCTAAATCAGAAGGCAATTTTATGTGAATCCAATAAGTGATTTGAAGAAACAAGAAGAATTAAACAAAATAATATTCGACTAGTATTTTCAGATTCCCAAAAATTTGCCATTAAGCTAATGGTTATCATTTTAAATGCGATATCGCTAAATCTGTTTCAATTAATCGGATATTTGAAATAACGGCATTTCTCTCGCTAATACTCTAAATGCATCAATATTCTATATCTGTTAGAAGACATTTTTATGTGAATCCAATGAGGGACTTGAAGAAGCAGGATGTATAAAACAAAATAAAGTTCGATCAGTATTTTCAGATTCCCAAAAAATTTACCACTATGCTAACGCTTGTCATTTTAAATGCAATATCACTATATTTGTTTCAATTAATCGGATATTCAAAATAACGATATTTCTCTCTAACAGTCTAAAATGCATCATTATTCCATATTATTATATTCTAACGAAGGCAATTTTATGTGAATTCAATGAGTTATTTGAAGAAACAGGAAGAATAAAACAGAATAAAGTTCAACAAGTATTTTCAGATTCCCCAAAAGTTTGCCACTAAGCTAACGCTTGCCATTTTAAATGCGATATCACTATATCTGTTTCAATTAATCGGATATTTGAATTAAAGATATTTTCCTCTCTCTAACAGTTTAAATGCATCATTATTCTACATCGGTTAGAAGGCAATTTTATGTGAATAAATAAATGAGTTGAAGAAACAGGAAGAATAAAACAAAATAAAATTCTACCAGTACTTTAATATTCCCCTAAAATTTGCCATTTATCTAACGCTTGTCATTTTAAATGCGATATCGATACATGTTTCAATTAACCGGATATTTAAAATAACGATATTTCTCTCTCTAACAGTTTAAATACATCATTATTCTACATCGGTTTGAAGGTAATTTTATGTGAATCCAATAAGTGATTTGAAGAAACAGGAAGAATAAATCAAAACAAAATACAGTTCGATAAGAATTTTCAGATTCCCCCAAAATTTGCCACTAAGCTAACGCTTGTAATTTTAAACGCGATATCGCTATATGTTTCAATTAATCGAATATTTGAAATAACGATATTTTACTCTCTAACAGCCTAAAATGTATCATTATTCTAAATCAGCTAGAAGGCAATTTTATGTGAATCCAATGAGTTATTTGAGGAAAAATGAAGAATAAAACAAAATAAAGTTCCATCCATTTCAGATTCCCCAAAAAGTTGCCACTAAGTTAACGCTTGTCATTTTAAACGCGATATCGCTATATGTTTCAATTAATCGAATATTTGAAATAACGATATTTCTCTCTCAAACAATCTAAAATCCATCATTATTCTTCATCGGTTAGAAGGCAATTTTATGTGAATCCAATGAGTTATTTGAGGAAAAATGAAGAATAAAACAAAATAAAGTGTGATCAGTATTTTCTGATTCCCCCAAAAATTTGCCATTAAGCTAACGCTTGTCATTTTAAATGCGATATCGCTAAATCTGTTTCAATTAATCGGATATTTGAAATAACGATATTTCCCTCTCTCTTACAGTGTAGATGCCCATCCACCTGCCGTAATTTAGTGCCTCAGATATCTGAGATATCTTGGTCTCTAATTTCAATGATCTTATCGAAGGATCTATGAAGCTTCTATTCCAAACCAAAATCTATTTTTTAGCAAAAAATATAGTGCAAGTTAAATCAAATATTTCCATGACTTTAATCTGCATCGTGCACTTTTAAAAAATACATCTACATTAAATATTAAAAATAAAATTGCTGATAAAAATATTGATAAGCAAAATAAGCAAATAAGTAAATAAGATGATTTATGAAGAATCGTACAAAACACATTGTAATGATCAGCGTTTGGCTCCAAAAACTGATATCGCCTTCTGCAGCACGATCTGCACATTAGCATAATTATTAATCGCGAAAAAGTAATTGTTAATTTAAACATCATTTTTTACAATCCTAATTTCAATTTAGAGGAGCCGGCATTATTTAGATCCATTCAAAAGATAGCCCGCACAATAGCGCCATCTGGTGAGCGACGATCCAACAATTAATTAACTTTTTTATTATTGATGTTTATTTGTCGCACGAGGATTAAGGAGAAAAATTAGCGAATATCTCCTCCAGAAAAAATTTCATTGTAATTTCATTCTTTTCGATAATTTCCTGTGTAATACGGAGAGTGGAAGGAAAGCAAAAAAAGCAATTATCTCCGGGGGTGGTACAGAACACGCCGAGTCTTTTTCCAACCCTGCTATACTTTATACGCTATTAACCTTTGATCTAGATAAAAGAGGAGGGGCGTAATGATAGAACAGAAGGTTAGCAGTGCCGGCTACCATATATGTTAAGAACAATAACATGTCGACTATGACTGTGTGGTACGGGGGTACATGTTATCGTGTTCGTAGGGGGTGGTCAGGCGTATCAAGATCGTCTGCAATTAATAAATCGATGGATAATTAATGGAGTAGAACATTGCATGTTCCTTAACTGCTAGGGCTGAAGACAATTTTTCTCAGCGCTTGGCTGTTGGTCATTTCCGAAACGTCTATGCCCTTGGAATAATATATAAAGTTTTGTTGAGGAACGGGGGGGTTATAATCTGAACCCCCTACCCTTTTATAATCTTCCAAAATGGAACGTAATTTATCGTACATCATTAAAGATTTTGAGAAGGAATTGTCTAATATCAGAATGTATGTAATCTTTAAGATTAGAATCTTGTGTAATAAATGTGACGATAAAATCTTCAATCTCCAGTATTATGTAGTAACTAGCAGAAAATTCTGGAATAAATGATTTTGCCCTTACGGTTTAGAGGTACCCTATATTCGGAAGGTATAAAATTTATTCTGAAAGTAAACATTAAGATGTTTTATATTTTACATACTATGAACTTATTAATATATTGAATTAAAATAAATAAAGGGCAATTATTTCAAAGTATTTTCTTTATAATTTTAAATCAAAATGGAAATGTCTTTACATCTGAGTTTCAACGCAGTTTATTATATCGTCTTTTGGAAAAAATCTTACCTGATTTTATATATGTAATTTTTTTTTGTATTTTGCATACTATGAATTTATTAATTTACAGGATTAAAAGAAATCAAGGGCAATTATTTAAAGTAGTTTTTTCGTTACAATTTTAAATCAAAATGGAAATTTCTTTAGATTTATGAGTTTTAACGCAGTTTACCGTATTACCTTTTTTGGGAAAAAAAATCTTACCTAATTTTATTTATATATGTAATTTTTTTTTTTTTTTTTTTTTTTTTTTACATACTATGAATTTATTAATTTACTGGATTAAAATAAATCAAGGGCAATTATTTAAAAATAATTTTTTCTTTACAATTCTAAATCAAAGTGGAAATTTCTTTACATCTATGTGTTTCAGCGCAATTTATTTGATCGTCTTTTACAAAAAAAATCTTACTTGATATATTTATGTATAATTTTTTGTATTCTACATACCATGAACTTATATACTGGATTAAAATAAATCAGGGCAATTATTTAAAAAAAATTTTCTTTACAATTTTAAATCAAAGTAGAAATTTCTTTACATCTGAGTTTCAACACAGTTTATTATATTGTCTTTTACAAAAAATCTTACCTGATTTTATTTACCCCTTCCGGTACGATTTAATAATGAAAAATTGTGCGTGAAGTAACCATTTATTTTTTATTTAAAAAATTTGTTTTATTTTACAATTCTTACATATTCTTAATTAAAATCCACTTTTTACATAGTGTTAAATATCAGAAACGGTAAAATTAAGATAATAGTCTTCAAGCTAGTGGTACTTTTCAAAACAAAGTGCAAAGGAATTCTGAATTGTTTACATCGCCAGGGAGTCTCACTTCTAATTTGATTCTTGTTACACACACGGCATTTCTTAGTAGGTTTTCTTTTCTTCTGACTCATCAATTTGGCAGTGACTTGTACCAAGAAACTTTAAATAAACAATATGTAATAGAGACCTGGGATTTCCACAAGTAGCAAAAGTGTTGCTAAATTCAATACACTAGAAATTTTAAACTAAATTATCATATTTATCAGTAACTTTAGTCGCATGACGAGTGTAGCTCTTCATTGTGCGGTATGGAATGAAAAACCAATGACGAGCTAGACTCGTCATTTTACCGGAAGTGGTTAATATATGTAAATTTTTTTTGTATTTTACATACTATGAATTTATTAATTTACTGGATTAAAATAAATCAAGGGCAATTATTTAAAAATAATTTTTTGTTTACAATTTTAAATGAAAATAGAAATTTCTGTGCATCTAGGATTTTCAGCATCTATGACTTCATTTGAAAAAATTTCTTACCTGATTTTATTTATATATGTAATTTTTTTTTATTTTACATACCATGCATTTTTGGGGAGGGAACCAAAACTGGTTTACTAATCAACGTGCTTAATCTGATAACAAATGCATAATACAATTTGTCTATTCAGAGTAAAATCTTAGACAATTAAATCAAAAACGATTAGACGCAAAATATTAAAATTTTGTATTTGAGAATTCTTTAACGTCCAATGGCGTACCTCGATCTTTAGATTGAAATGGGAGAATGATGATTTAAATATCACACCAAACAAATTTTTGTTAGAAAAGTATCACATAATAGCCGCACAAGAAGGTCATGTGGTGGTACACATAAATTTTTTGGGAGGGAACCAAAATTGTTTTCCTATTCAACCTCTTTAATCTGATAACAAACGCATAATACAGTTTGTCTACTCAGATAAAAATTTTAGACGATTAAATCAAAAACGATTAGACACAGAATATTGAAATTTTGTATTTGTGAATTCTTTAACTTCTAATGGCGTACCTCGCTCTTTAGATTGGAATGTGCTAATGATTAAAAAATAGTATCACACAAATTTTTGTTAGAAAATTATCACATAAGAAGGTCATGTGGTGGAACATATGTATTTTTTTTTGGGGGGGGGAACCAAAATTGTTTTACTAATTAACGTCCCTAATCTGGTAACAAAAGCACAATACAATTTGTCTACTGAGTGTAAAATCCTAGACGATTAAATCAAAAACGATTAGATGTAGAATATTGAAATTTTGTATTTGGGAATTCTTTAAAGTCTAATTGCGTACCTGTTTAGATTGGAATGTGCGAATGATGATTTAAAAATAGCATCACACTAATTTTTGTTAGAAAAGTATCACACAATAAGAAAGACATGTGGTTGAACACATATATTTGTTGAATGGGAACCAAAATTGTTTTACTAATCAACGTCCTTAATCTTTGAACAAATGCATGATACAATTTGTCTACTCAGAGTAAAATCTTAGGCTGCAGAATATTGAAATTTTGTATTTGGGAATTCTTTAATGTCTAATGGCGTACCTCGCTCTTTAGATTGAAATGTGCGAATAATGATTTAAAAATAGCATCGCACAAATTTTTGTTAGAAAAGTATCATATAATAAGAAGGTCATATAGTGGAACACATATATTTTTTTGGGGAGAGACCCAAAATTGTTTTACTAATCAACGTCCCTAATCTGGTAACAAACGCATAATACAATTTGTCTACTCAGCGTATAATCTTAGACCATTAAATCAAAAATTAGACGATTAGAATATTGAAATTTTGTATTTGGGAATTCTTTAACGTCTAATATCTATACCTCGCTCTTTAGATTGGAATGTGCAAATGATTTAAAAAATAGCATTACACAAATTTTTGTTAGAAAGGTATCACATAATAAGAAGGTCATGAGGTAGAACATATATATTTTTTTGGGAGGGAACCAAAATTGTTTTACTAATCAACGTCCTTAATCTAGTAACAAACGTATAATACAATTTGTCTACTCAGCGTAAAATCTTAGACGATTAAATAAAAAACGATTAGGCGCAGAATATTAAAATTTTGTAATTGGGAAATTCTTTAACGTCTAATGGCGTACCTCGCTCTTTAGATTGGAATGGGCGAATGATGATTAAAAAATAGTATCACACAAATTTTTGTTAGAAAATTATCACATAAGAAGGTCATGTGGTGGAACATATGTATTTTTTTTTTTGGGGGGGGAACCAAAATTGTTTTACTAATTAACGTCCCTAATCTGGTAACAAAAGCACAATACAATTTGTCTACTGAGTGTAAAATCCTAGACGATTAAATCAAAAACGATTAGATGTAGAATATTGAAATTTTGTATTTGGGAATTCTTTAAAGTCTAATTGCGTACCTGTTTAGATTGGAATGTGCGAATGATGATTTAAAAATAGCATCACACTAATTTTTGTTAGAAAAGTATCGCATAAGAATGTCATGTGGTGGAACACAAACATTTTTGGGGAGGGAATCAAAATTGTTTTAGTGATCAACGTCCGTAATCTGGTAACAAACGCATGATACAATTTATCTACTCAGAGTAAAGTCTTAAACCTACCTGTATCCCTCTCTCGATCCAGGCTTGCCTCAAGAAAACCATTCCAAAAAGAAAAAAAAACCGAAACGTGAACTTTTCTGACCTCTCTCCAACCCGCCTATATTTATAAAACGTCCTCGATGGTCGATTACACCAAATTAAGAAGCACATTAAACTCCGTTTGTGTATAAATAAAAAGCCCGAAGCCTCTTTCTACTCAGAGATATACTTTATTATTATTGTTGTTTTTCATCATCCATTTATTGTTTTTGACAGCTATTAATAAATCTCTGTGAGCTCTTCGGGAACTACCGATATTTTCCGAAAGGCGTGGTCCGATCTCAGATTCTTGCAGGCAATGCCATTAAAGAAAAAAAAACTTTGTTAATAAATAACTGATCTTAAGTGTGTATATATGTCCAAGCTTTAGACGGGGAAGTCTGGAGTGAAAGATGGTTGAAATTAACGAAATATTATTTATTGGTCCTCCTACAATTTGCGCAAGGAATGAAGTATGGTATCTATATTGACGGCAACATCTTGGCGATTTTTTAAACAGAACGCCAAATGATAAATCATTCTGTTTGCAAGGTTTACGATGTAATTTAAAAAATATATTTAATTGCTGCTTTAAAACTGTTACATTATTACTGGTACCTGTATGATGAATTATAGATCTCGGAAGTTCTTACAGGTATTCGATTGATAAAGCAGTTTGCTAATAAGTAAAGTCTAATAAGTGTATAATCCAAAGGTTTAACAGGAAGTGTAGAGTGAGACGTGGCAGGATTTAACGGATTGTTATATATATATATTCTTCTACATTTTACGCGCGGAAGGAAATATGGTATTTATATTGAGAGCAATATCTTGGCGACTTTTTAAATTATATCATCAAAATGAGGCAGAATGAATGAAATAGTTTTTGATGTAGTTTAAAAGCATTTAAATAGCGTCTTTAAAATTAAATAACATTATTACTGGCACCTGTATGGTGGATAATAGATCTCGAAGGTTCTTACAGGTATTGCAATTCATAAAGCAGTTTTCAAATTAGTATAATTTAATGAGTGTATAATTCAAAGGTTGGACAGGAAGTGTAGAGTGAAACGTGGCAGGAATTAACGGATTGTTAGATTTAGGTTCTACATTTTACGCGTGAAAGTAAATATAATATTTATTTTAATAGCAAACTTTTGGCGACTTTTTAAATTATAACACCAAAAAGAGGCAGAATGTTTGAAAGAGTTTTTAATGCGGTTTAAAATCATGCAAATAAATAGCATCTTTAAAACTTGGAAGCTAATACTGGTATCCGTGTGATGGACAGTAGATCTCATGGGTTCTTCTATTCATTGCATTGAGATTAATATAAGTTTGCCAATTAGTATAACCTAATGAGTGTATAATCCCAGGGTTAAATAGGAAGTGTAGAGTAAAACGTGGCAGGAATTAGCGGATTATAAGATTTAAGTTCTCCTACATTTTACGCGTGAAAGGTAATATGGTATTTATCTTGATAGCAAACTTTTGGCGATTTTTTAAGTTACAGCAGCAAAAAAAAGGAAGAATGTTTGAAAGAGTTTTTGATGCAGTTTAAAATCATGAAATTAAATAGTGTCTTTAAATCTTGGAATCTTATATACTGGTATCCGTGTGATGGATAATAGATCACATAGGTTCTTTTAAACATTGCGATTAATATGACAGTTTTTCAATTAGTATAATCTAACGAATGTATAATCCAAGTGTTAGATAGGAAGTGTAGAGTGAAACGTGGCAGAACTCAACGGATTGCTATATATAGGTTCTCCTACATTTTACGCGCGGATGCAAATATGGCATTTATCTTGATAGCAAACTTTTAGCGACTTTTTAAGTTAGAACACTAAAAAGAGGCAGAAATTTGAAAGAATTTTTGATGCGGTTTAAAAGCATGCAATTAAATAGCGTCTTTAAAACTTAGAAGCTAAAATTGATATTCGTGTTATGCACCGTAAATCCCATAGGTTCTATAGGCATTGCCATTAATATAAGTTTGCTAATTAGTATAACCTAATCAGTGTATAGTTCAAAGGTTGGACAGGAAGTGTAGAATGAAATGTGGCAGGAAGGTATTATTAGATTTAGGTTGTAAATTTTAAGCGTGAAAAGAAATATAATATTTATTTTAATAGCAAAGTTTTGGCGACTTTTTAAATTATTACACCAAAAAGAGGCAGAATGTTTGAAAGAGTTTTTGATGCAGTTTAAAAGCATGCAAATAAAAATCGTCTTTAAAACTTAGATGCTAAAATTGATATTCATGTGATGGACCGTAGATCTCATAGGTTCTTGTAAACAGTGTAATTAATACGACAGTTTTCCAATTAATGTAAACTAATTAGAGTATTGTTCAAAGGTTGGACAGGAATTAACGGATTATTAGATTTAGTTTCTACAAGGTAATATAATATATTTTGATATTTTGATAGCAAACTTTTGGCGAATTTTTATATTATAACACCAAAAAGAGGCAGAATGTTTGAAAGAGTTTTTTATGCGGTTTAAAAGCATAAACATTGTCTTTAAATCTTGGATGTTGAAACTGATATTTATGTGATGGACTGTAGATCTCATAGGTTCTTGTAAGCATTGCGATTAATATCAGTTTTCCAATTAGTATAACCTAATCAGTGTATAGTCCAAGGGTTGGGCATTAAGTGTAGAGTGAAATATGTCAGATTTAACACAATGTTATATATACGATCTCCTATATTTTATGCGCGAATGAAATGGCACTTCCCTTGGCAGTAACCTCCAGGAGACGTTTTAAATTATAACACCAAAATGAGGCAGAATGTTTGAAAGGTTTTTTGGTGCAGTTTTAATGTCTGTAATTGAATAGCGTCTTTAAAACTTGGACGCTAATACTGATATCCATGTGATGGACAGTAAATCCCATACGTTCTTGTAAACATTGCGATTAATGTGACTGTTTTCCTACTTAGTATAACCTAATGAGAATATAATCCAAGGGTTGGATAGGAAGTGTAGAGTGAAACGTGGCAGGAATTAACGGATTATTAGATTTAGGGTCTCCTACATTTTACGCGTGGAAGGAAATATGGTATTTATCTTGATAGCAAACTCTTGGCGACTTTTTAAATTAAACCACCAAAAAGAGGTAGAATGTTTGAAAGAGATTTTGATGCAGTTTAAAATCATGCAATTAAATAGCGTCTTTAAAACTTGGAATCTTATACTGATATCCCTGTAATGGACATTAGATCACAGTTCTTTTAAACATGAGATTAATATGACAGTGTTTCAATTAGTATAACCTAACGAGTGTATAATTCAAGTGTTAGATAGGAAGTGTTGAGTGAAACGTGACAGGACTTCACAGATTGCTTTATATAGGTTCTCCTACATTTTACGCGCGGAAGAAAATATGGTATTTATCTCGATAGCAAACTTTTAGCGACTTTTTAAATTAGATCACCAGAAAGAGGCAATATTTGAAAGGGTTTTTGATGAGGTTTAAAAGCATTCAATTAAATAGCGTCTTTAAAACTT
The DNA here is from genome assembly GCA_032207245.1 of Pardosa pseudoannulata. NCBI lineage: Eukaryota > Metazoa > Arthropoda > Arachnida > Araneae > Lycosidae > Pardosa > Pardosa pseudoannulata. Next base: position 50,894,367 of record CM063499.1, read on the forward strand.
GGAAGCTAAAATGGATATCCGTGTGATGGACCGTAAATCCCATAGGTTCTTGTAGGCATTGCAGTTAATATAAGCTTGGTAATTAGTATAATCTAATCAGTGTATAGTTGCAGGATTGGAGAGGAAGTGTAGAGTAAAACCTTGCAGGATTTAACAAAATGTTTATATATATATATATATATATATCCTACATTTTACGCACGAACTGAGATGGTATTTATCTTGACGGCAACCTCCAGGAGACTTTTTAAATTATAACACCAAAAAGAGGTAGAATGTTTAAAAGAGTTTTTGATGCAGTTTAAAATCATGCAATTAAATAGCATATTTAAAACTTGGAATCTTATACTGGTATCCGTGTGATGGACAGTAGATCACATAGGTTCTTTTAAACATTGCGATTAATATGACAGTTTTTCAATTAGTATAACCTAACGAATGTATAATCCAAGTGTTAGATAGGAGGTGTAGAGTGAAAAGTGGCAGGAATTAACAAAATGCTATGTATACAATCGCCTACATTTTATGCGCGAAATGAAATGGTGTTTATCTTGACGTCAACCTCCAGAAGATATTTTAAACTATAACACCAAAAAGAGGAAGAATGTTTGAAAGGGCTTTTAGTGCAGTTTAAAAGTCTGTAATTAAATAGCCTCTTTAAAACTTGGATGCTCACATTGGTATCTATGTGATGGACAGTAGATCTCACAGGTTCTTGTAAACATTGCGATTAATATGACTGTTTTCCAATTAATATAACCTAATGAGTATATAATCCAAGGGTTGGATAGGAAGTGTACAGTGAAACATGGCAGTAATTATCAGATTATTAGATTTAGGGTCTCCTACATTTTACGCGTGGAAGGAAATATGGTATTTATCTTGAAAGCAAACTCTTGGCGACTTTTTAAATTATAACACCAAAAAGGGGCAGAATGTTTGAAAGAGTTTTTGATGCAGTTTAAAATCATGCAATTAAATAGCGTCTTTAAAACTTGGACGCTAATACTGGTATCTATGTAACGGACAGTAGATCTCATAGGTTCTTGGAAGCATTGCGATTAATATGACAGTTTTCCAATTAGTATAACCTGTAATGAGTGTATAATCCAAAGGTTGGATAGGAAATGTAGAGTGAAACGTGGCAGAATTAACAGATTATTAGATTTAGGTTTTAAATTTTACACGTGAAAGGAAATATTATATTTATATTGATAGCAAACTCTTGGCGACTTTTTAAATTATGACACCAAAAAGAGGCAGAATGTTTGAAAGAGTTTTTGATGCAGTTTAAAAGCATGCAAATAAATAGCATCTTTAAAACTTGGACGCTAATAGTAGTATCCGTGTGATGGACCGTAAATCCCATAGGTTTTTGTAGACTTTGCAATTAATGTAAGTTTGCCAATTAGTATAACCTAATCAGTGTATAGTTAAAGGGTTGGAATGTAAGTGTAGAGTAAAACGTGGCAGGAATTAACGGATTATTAGATTTAAGTTCTCTTACAGTTTACGATTGAAAGGTAATATGGTATTTATATTGTCAGCAAACTTTTGGCGATTTTTTAAGTAACTCAAAAAAAAAGCAGAATGTTTGAAAGATTTTTTGAGGCGGTTTAAAAGCATGCAATTAAATACCGTCTTAAAAATTGAAAGCTAATATTGGTATCCTTGCGGTGGACAGTAGATGTCATAGGTTCTTGGAAGCATTGAGATTAATATGACAGTTTTTCAATAAGTATAACCTAATGAAAGTATAATCAAAGTGTTGGATGGGAAGTGTAGGTGAAACGTGGCAGGAATTAACGGATTGTTATATATAGGTTCTCCTACATTTTACGCGCGGATGCAAATATGGCATTTATCTTGATAGCAAACTTTTAGCGACTTTTTAAATTAGATCACCAGAAAGAGGCAGAATGTATGAAAGGGTTTTTGATGCAGTTTAAAAGCATTTAATTAAATAGCGTCTTTAAAACTTGGAAGCTAAAATTGATATCCATGTGATGGACCGTAAATCCCATAGGTTCTTGTCGGCAATGCAGTTAATATAAGCTTGCCAATTAGTATAGCCTAATCAGTGTATAGTTCCAGGGTTGGACAGGAAGTGTAGAGAAAAACATGGCAGGATTTAGCAAAATGTTATATATACCATCTCCTACATTTTACGCGCGAATGAAATGGTATTTTTCTAGACGGCAACCTCCAGGAGACCTTTTAAATTATGACACCAAAAAGAGGCGGAATGTTTGAAAAAGTTTTTGATGCGGTTTAAATGCATGAATTAAATAGCGTCTTTAAAACCTGGAAGTTAATACTGGTATCCGTGTGATGGACAATAGATCTCATAGGTTCTTGTGCATTGGATTAATACCTCCTACATTTTACGCTAGGAAGGAAATATAGTATTTATCTTGATAGCAAATTCTTGGCGACTTTTTAAATTGGATCACCAAAAAAGAGGTAGAAATGCAATTAAATAGCATCTTTAAAACTTGTACTATGTATCCTTTTTTCAAATACTAAACAGCTACTTTTTGTTTCTTTTTCAGCTTATCAATAATTTTGAGACCCTTCAGTAACAGCTAACATATTTCTCGGCAGAAAAAGAACCTCAAAGCATTTACCAGAGATTTACTAATCCGTCGGGAGAAATCTCAAAATACCCCCAAACACAGCGATGTCGTCGAATCAGTTTTACACTCAAAAAGTCATTTTCTTCCATGAAACCACATCGTAGCACTTATAGATCCATGGTTGCGAAGAACAATACTTCTTCCTTTTTACTAAATCAAAAATAGGGTAGTATAGTGAATACTTTTCGGCTGTAAATGTACTATGTATCATTTTATTCAAATACTGGAAAAGATAATTTTTGTTTTTCAGGTTATCAATAATTTGGAGACCTTTCAGTAACAGCTAACATATTTCTCGGCAGAAAAAGATCAGCAAAGCATTTACCAGAGATTTACTAATCCATCGGAAGAAGTCACAAAATATTCCCAAACACAGCAATGTCTAATCAGTTTTACACCCCAAAATTCATTTTCTTCTATGAAACCACATCGCAGCACTTATACATCCATGGTTGCGAAGAACAATATTTCTTGCTTTTTACTAAATCAAAAATAGGGTAGTATCGTGAGTAATTTTCAGCTGTAAATGTACTATGTATCATTTTATTCAAATACTGGAAAAGATAATTTTTGTTTTTCAGCTTATCAATAATTTGGAGACCTTTCAGTAACAGCTAACATATTTCTCGGCAGAAAAAGATCAGCAAAGCATTTACCAGAGATTTACTAATCCATCGGAAGAAGTCACAAAATGTCCCCAAACACAGCAATTTCTAATCAGTTTTACACCCAAAAAAGTAATTCGTTTCAGGAAAAAAAACCATGGAAATACATCAAAGCACTTATACATTCATGGTTGAAGAACAATACATCTTGCTTTGTACTAAATCAAAAATAGAGTAGTATAGTGAGTACTTTTCAGCTGTAAATGCACTAAGTATAAGTCTTTTAAATACTAAAAAAACTAAATTTGTTTCTCTTTCAGCTTATCGATAACCTCTCATTATCAGCTAACATATTTCTCGGAAAAAAAAATCTGCAAAACCTTTACCAGAGATCGGCTAATCCTTCGAGAGAAGTCACAAAATGTCCCCAAACACAGCAATGTCTAATCAATTTTACACCCCAAAAAGTCATTTCCCTCCACGAAACCAAACCAAGGAAATATATCACAGCATCTATACATTCACGCTTTCGAAGAACAGTGGGGGGTTACGTAATACAAATCTGCAACCACTCCATAAAGTTTTACTGTCCGATAACTATTCACTGTAGTGAGGAGTTCTTTTTAATACTGAACTAGGATATCGTAAATCTCTCATTTTTATGTCTTAATCTTAACGTGAATCCAAAGTACGGAATGGGTGACGCTTTCTTGGCACGTTTTATGTGAAAGGTGATCTTTTAAAAGTTCTGGTTCATTTAAATTCTCCAAAAAGTTATTTTCGGCTGCAAACAGACTTTCATAAGTATTAGGCTTTTAGGTACAGAGTGTTTTATATTGAATGGGACAAAAAGAATAGCGCAGTATGACTGGCGTAATGGATTTATTCACCCGAAACAAATTTATTCTGCAACTACAATTATACAAGTTTTATTTGGCAACAGAAAAAAAAATTATACATTTAAGTGACTATACATGCTCTATACATTTAGCTAATGCATTATGCATATTATATTTTAATTAAATTCGCGCGTCAGCAGTGAAACATTATTTAGTACACCTGTTCAATTTTCATCCAATATTTATTATTTTTTAATTGCGGTTGCCGGGTATTATATACAATATTGTTTGTCATACGTCCTGAAAATAGCATTCTTTGATATTGAGAACTCTGCAAATTATAAGCAAAACATTTGAAGACATTTGAAGAAGAAGATTTTTTGGGATTGTTTTTATAAAAACCTTAATTTCTTCAAAAGTATAAGTGCTATCCTCATAACAATTAACACAGATTATTACAAGAAACATCCTAATCATGTGCAAAATTTTCAACGCTTTTCATACATTACATTTTTAAGGGTTATCTAAAACATTCTTTTTTCTTCAATATGTTAACGGTCCCCTATGGGGTTTCGGGAAAAATTGTTAGCTGAAATATAGGACGTCAGCCATCCTGTTTATACGCATGGGGTTTCAGTATAATTCCTCGTGTATTTTTCTAGATATTCAACGAAATGTCTAAAATCGCAAGTGGCCTGTCATCATTGGCAAAAGTGTGTGTGTGTGTGTGTGTGTGTGTGTGTGTGTGAGGGAGTGAATGAATGAATGAATGAATGAAATGGAATGGAATGGAATGATGAAATGAAATTATGAAATAATTAAATGAATGAATGAAATGAATAAATGAAATGAATTAATGAATGAAATGAATGAATGAATGAATGAATGAAATGAAGAATGAAATAGTGAAATGAATGAATGAAATGAAAAAATAAAATGAATGAATGAATGAAATGAATGAATGAAATGAAATGAATGAAATGAAATAATGAAATGAATGAATAAATGAATGAAATGAAATGAATGAAATGAAATGAATGAAATGAATGAATGAAATGAAATGAATGAATGAAATGAAATAAATGAAATGAATGAAAGAATGAAAAAAATTATTTTAAAAATACTTGACGCTACCACATGTGCAGTCATCACAAACGTGATTAGATTAAATTAAAATTCCCGTATCGACTGTACGGGGATTCGTTAATGGTTTCGAGCGGCATTATAATAACCTCAATAACCGAGCAATTCTGGATTTTTAATAAAAAAAAAAACATATTCTATCGGATCAAATTCTGAATCCAAACCATTCTCGAATCAACTTAATTACATACACAAAATTTCATCAAAATCAGTCCAGCGGTTTAGGAGGAGTTCTAATACAAACACACGGAGAGAAGAATTTTTATATAGCACAATTGTTCTAAAGTTTATCGTTTGGCGACCAAACCACAATGAAAATACACACCAAAGCACACATTCACTTGTTTCGCTTTCAAATTTAAATATAAAAGTGACGACCCACGAAGTCATTTTCTAAATCCAACGACGCAGCCAATCCCAGAATGACGCATTCCATGACATCTCTGCTTTAGATAGCGGAATGATTATTTACATGGAAAGGAAGACCTCTATCGTGACCTCTTTAAGACGCTCCCTATTTATTTCAACTGGCTTCTTTTTTTTTACTTCAAACTTTTGGCGGGTATAATTTACGATGGTTTATAAATGAAGCCAAGTTCTCGTTTGGATAGACCGTGTCAGATTGGTTGGTTGGTGTTTGTTTCAATTTATTTACGATAGATGAGAATGAAATCTTAATTCTACCTTTACCCGTAAAAGATGTTAGTTTTTTCTTGAGTATTATATAACATATTGTTAAGTGTCCTGAACGACCAACTCTAATTCTTATATTTATGCACCTTTTATTAAGAATAATTTTCCTCGAATGTATGGGGGAACGATGTGCGAATGGGTAGTGTTGTTTTTCGCTCATTTTTCCATGGATGTTCCTAAACGTTCGAATTCTAAACAGTCTATTTATGCATTAAGTCCCGGTCCCATTAGTACCCATGTAGTAAAATCGAACATTGACTTCCAATTCAAACAAAACAAATGAAAGCAATGTTGACTTGGATGGTCGTAGCCTTTTATAATCGGCTTTAAGCAATAGGTCCACGTCTCATTAGCCCTCGTGCAGGAAAACAATAGACCATAGCGTTCCAAACAAAACAAAAACATTGCTGGCATTGATATCCGTATACTTGTAGAATCAACTTTAAGCAATAGGTCCATGTCTCATTAGTCCTCTTGCAGGAAAACAGTAGACCATAGCGCTCCAGACAAAACAAAACCATTGCTGGCATTGATATCTGTATCCTTTGGAATCAACTTGAAGCAATAGGTTCGTGTCTCATTAGCCCTAGTGCAGGAAAACAGCAGACAGTAGAGCTCCAAACGAAACAAAACCATTGTTGGCATTGATATTAGTATCCTTTTGGAATAAACTTTAAGCAATAGGTTCATGTCTCATTAGTCCTCCTGCAGGAAAACAGTAGACCATAGCGCTCCAGACAAAACAAAACCATTGCTGGCATTGATATCTGTATCCTTTTGGAATCAACATTAAGCAATAGGTCCATGTCTCATTAGTCTTCGTGTATGAAAACAGTAGACCATAGCGCTCCAAACAAAAGAAAGCAAAACTATTGCTAGCTTTGATATCCGTATTCTCTGGGAATCAACTTTAAGCAATAGGTCCATGTGTCATTAGTCTTCGTGTATGAAAACAGTAGACCATAGCGCTCCAAACAAAAGAAAGCAAAACTATTGCTAGCTTTGATATCCGTATTCTCTGGGAATCAACTTTAAACAATAAGTCCATGTCTCATTAATCCTCGTGCAGGAAAACAGTAGACTATAGCGCTCCAAACAAAAGAAAGCAAAAGAATTGCTGGCTTTGATATCCGTATTGTTTTGGAGTCAACTTTAAGCAATAGGTCCATGCCTCATTAGTCCTCGAGTAGGAAAATAGTAGATCGTATCGCTCCAAACAAAATAAAACCATTGCTGTCATTGGTATCTGTGTCCTTTTGGAATTAACATTAAGCAATAGGTCCATGTCTCATTAGTCTTCGTGTATGAAAACAGTAGACCATAGCGCTCCAAACAAAAAAAAGCAAAACTATTGCTAGCTTTGATATCCGTATTCTCTTGGAATCAACTTTAAGCAATAAGTCCATGTCTCATTAGCCCTCGTGATGGAAAACAGTAGACTATAGCGCTCCAAACAAAAGAAAGCAAAAGAATTGCTGGCTTTGATATCCGTATTGTTTTGGAGTCAACTTTAAGCAATAGGTCCATGCCTCATTAGCCATCGAGTTATAAAATAGTAGATCGTATCGCTCTAAACAAAATAAAACCATTGATGTCATTGGTATCTGTATCCTTTTGGAATTAACATTAAGCAATAGGTCCATGTCTCATTAATCTTCGTGTATGAAAACAGTAGACCATAGCGCTCCAAACAAAAGAAAGCAAAACTATTGCTAGCTTTGATATCCGTATTCTCTTGGAATCAACTTTAAGCAATAAGTCCATGTCTCATTAGCCCTCGTGATGGAAAACAGTAGACTATAGCGCTCCAAACAAAAGAAAGCAAAAGAATTGCTGGCTTTGATATCCGTATTGTTTTGGAGTCAACTTTAAGCAATAGGTCCATGCCTCATTAGCCATCGAGTTATAAAATAGTAGATCGTATCGCTCTAAACAAAATAAAACCATTGATGTCATTGGTATCTGTATCCTTTTGGAATTAACATTAAGCAATAGGTCCATGTCTCATTAATCTTCGTGTATGAAAACAGTAGACCATAGCGCTCCAAACAAAAGAAAGCAAAACTATTGCTAGCTTTGATATCCGTATTCTCTTGGAATCAACTTTAAGCAATATGTGCACGTCTCATTAGCTTTCGTGCAGGAAAACAGTAGGCCGTAGCACTCCAAACAAAACAAAACAAAACCATTGCTGTCAATGATATCTGTGTCCTTTTGGAATCAGCTTTAACAATAGGTCCATGTCTCATTAGCCTTCACGCAGGAAAACAGTAGGCCGTAGCACTCCAAACAAAACAAAACAAAACCATTGCTGACATTGATATTGTATTGTTTTGGAATCAACTTTAAGCAATAGGTCAATGACTCATTAGCTCTAGCGCATGAAAATAGCAGACTGTAAACTCCAAATAAAAGAAAACCATTGTTGACATTCATATCCGTATCCTTTTGTAATCAACTTTAAGCAATAGGTTTATGTCTTATTGGCCCTCGAGCAAGAAAAGAGTAGACCGTAGCGTTCCAAACAAAACAAAACCATTGCTGTCATTGATATCCGTATCCTTTTGGAATCAGCTTTAAACAATAGGTTCATGTCTCATTAGTATTAGTGCAGGAAAACAGTAGACCGTAGCGTTCCAAACAAAACAAAAATATTGCTGTCATTGATATCCGTAAATTTTTGTAATTAACTTTAAGCAATAGGTCCATACCTCATTAGGCCTCGAGCAGGAAAATAGTAGATCGTAGAGCTCCAAACCAAATAAAACTATTGCTATCATTGGTATCTGTATCCTTTTGGAATCAACTTTAAGCAATAGGTCTATGTCTCATTAGCCCTCGTGCAGGAAAACAGTAGACGGTAGCGCTCCAAACAATACAAAACCATTGCTGTCTTTGATATTCGTATTCTTTTAGAATCAACTTTAAGCAATAGGTCCATGTCTCATTAGTCCTTGTGCAGGAAAACAGTAGACCGTAGCGCTCCAAACAAAATAAAAACATTGCTGGCATTGATACCCTGTCTCTTTTTAGAATCAACTTTAAGCAATATGTGCACGTCTCATTAGCTTTCGTGCAGGAAAACAGTAGGCCGTAGCACTCCAAACAAAACAAAACAAAACCATTGCTGACATTGATATTGTATTGTTTTGGAATCAATTTTAAGCAGTAGGTCCATGACTCATTTGCCCTAGCGCATGAAAATAGCAGACTGTAAGCTCCAAATAAAAGAAAACCATTGTTGACATTCATATCCGTATCCTTTTGTAATCAACTTTAAGCAATATGTCCATGTCTTATTAGCCCTCGCGCAAGAAAACAGTAGACCGTACAGCTCCAAATGAAACAAAACCATTGCTGTCATTGATATCCGTATCATTTTGGAATCAAATTTAAGCAATAGGTTCGTATCTCATTAGTCTTCGTGCAGGAAAAAAGTAGTCCGTAGGGTTCCAAGCAAAATAAAATCATTGCTTTCATTGCTAACCGTATCCTTTTAAAATCAACTTTAAGCAATAGGTACATGTCTCATTAGACTTCGTGCAGGAAAATAATAGACCGTAGCTCTCCAAACAAAATAAAACCATTGCTGGCTTTGATATCCGTATACTTTTGGAATCAATTTTTAGCAATAGGACCATGTCTCATTAGCCATGATGCAGGAAAACAGTAGACAATAGCGCTCCAAACAAAACAAAATCATTACTGGTATTTATATCTATATCATTTTGCAATCAACTTTAAGCAGTAGGTCATATCTCATTACTCTCGTGCTGAAAAATAGTAGACCGCAGCGCTCAAAACAAAATAAAATCATTACTGATTTTGATATCCGTATCCTTTTGGAATCAGCTTTAATCCATAGGTCTATGTCTCATCAGACTTCGTGCAGGAAAACAGTAGACCATAGCGTTATAGAGAAAACAAAATCATTTCTGGCATTGACATCCGTATCCTTTTGGAATCAGCTAGGTTCATGTTTCATTAGCCCTCGTGCAGGAAAACAGTAGACCGTATCCAAACCACTCAAAAATCTTTGGCATTCAAACGTTAAAATGGTAATATCTCAAAATTTAGAACTTTTGCTTGCTCTTTAGAACTGGCCCGTCGATAGACCCCGAAGTTAATGCTAAGAAATTACATCAAACATCTGGGAAAAATTTCAAACATATATCTTAAATAGAAGTTGAGATGTATTATATTGAATTTGCTGAATCTGGATACAGCTCCAAGACTGGAACTGTTACAAAGTATAGAAAGCAGAGACTGTAGTACGTACGGTCAGTAAAACAATAAAGAGTAATATCTGCTTTTGTTTTAATCGTAGAAGTTTGCCTCAGTACATTTGAACATTGAGTCATTTTTAGAATATTTATTAGTTGCGCAGGGAGAAAAATATTTTTGTATTTAGAGTTTTGTGTTTCGGCATTTAAATATGTGTGTAAATTTAATTTAGATAAGCCATATGTGGTTTTCCAAACTTTATCTTGATTTGTACAGTGTCAAATCAATTACTTCATATCTTTTATTCTACTGTTAGAGAAGTAGCCCATTGATAATTGAATTGAACATCAGCAGGACGTAGACTGTCTTCCTTAAAGCTATATGTATATATAAAATGTATTTGATATTTTATTTTACTGAAGTTTACCTTGTTTTCATTTACAGTCAAATTAATTATTTTACACCTTTTATCCCCTTATTAGGTAAAGAATTCTGTGGGAATGAAGTGAACACTTACAGCAACTTATCCTCAGGGTGACTAGTTTTCAATTGCCAAATGATATGAGAAGGAGTTCACCCCACTACCGATTTACTCCAAAAGGGAAAAAGGAAAGTGAAAAAAGAAAGGAAATGATGATGAACACGAATCAAATTCGTCAGATGTTAATAAACTGGGTTACTTGCAGCTTCACGTCCAGATTGCTGTATATGAAGTTACCATCAAGTCCAGAACAATGCTAGAATGAAAGATCGTAGCCGTTCATAATCGGCTTTAACCATTAAGTTCCAATCTCAGTAGTCTTCGTGCATGTAAACAGTAGCACTCCAAATCAAACCAAATCATTGCTGGCATGGACGTCCGCATCCTTTCAGAACCAACTAGATCCCGGTCTCATTATCTTTAGTGTAGCAAAACAGTAGACCGTAGCTCTCCAAAACAACCAAAACATTTGGTACTCAAACATTAAAATGGAAATATCTCAAAACTTAGACTTTTTATTGGTCGTTTTTTAGAACTGGCACTTCGATATATTCCGAAGTTAATTCTAAGAAAGAACATTAAACGTTCGTGTAAAATTTCAGACATATATCTTAAGTAGAAGCTGAAGTACATTACATTGAATTTGTCTACATATGAGGTTTCCCAATTGTTCCGTCCAACAGCCATGATGCGACAGCAATTGCTTAATATTTTTTTGTAAACTGTGTTTATTTTGTAACCGTGAAGCGTAGCGCCATCTGTAAATATATGTAATACAATAGTGTTCGCTGAGAGCGAGGGGATTAAATCGGCCATATATTCTGTTTTTTCTTGGTTTTCTTTAAATTGGATGGTTTGGACGACGTTGGGAGTGAGAATAGTCAAAGTCATTGTAAGTAAATGCCTTATTCCTTTTAATTATAAATCTTATTGGGTTGTCATTTTCCCAACGCTGATCCAATCCATATTCATTCAATTCTATTTCATTGTATTTAAGTATTTTGGTATCCCCCTCATTTACATTATTCTTATTTATTATACACTCCACTAAGTCTTAACATCTCACACCAATGAAGGTTACGTGGATTTCAACATTATCTTTTTAGATTATACTGGGCAACATCCTAAGACCTAATGCCAACGCGTCTTTAATGGATGTGATTGGGAAGCAGATGATTCATCTTTGATGTCAGAGATTTTCCGACTGTAGACAAGAAGTCCAGAACTACTGCCAATCATCTGCATCGGCTTGCAGTCCTTGGAAGTCCTTGATCCCAGCGACTTCTAGGCACTCTTGCCCCTGAAAAAATTATTCATTCACTAAAAATGAAGACCAGTATATAATTGTGAAACGCTGGCTCCATTACCAGGCAACATACTTACTTCCAAAAGTTAAGCACGAAGATGTAAAATATAACCATAGATGTCACATGTGTGGAGGTCGCTCTGCGATTCCGCTTGGCTAAATTAGCAATATATCGATCTTCCATGGAGGTTGTAACCCTTGGACAACCGGCTACGGGCTTTCGGACAACTGTCTGTTGGGTTTGGAATTGTTCCCATGAACGTGAAATTACAGAATGATGAACTCCGAATAAAAGAGTAACATCTGTGATCGACTGTCCTGCTTCAATGCGCGACACAGCACGCCAGCGCTCAGAATCTTCCATTCGTCTTCTGGAAGTCATAGAAACACTTACGTCTTGAAAACAAATTGTGCGAAAGTTTTAAACACTTTCTATCAGCACTTACAACCAACTTCTGTAACCCTTCATAAAGCTGGCATCTTATAAAACTGACCATTTTACGTATTTCTTGACATGAAAGTTCGATTGGCTGTTATCTAACATATTTGCATACTTCCATGTACCTCTGCAGTGAATTGCATCCTCTTCAATTCTGATTGGATTCCGGAAATTAGCATTTTCATCTTCGTGCTTAACCCCTTCCGGTAAAATGACGAGTCTAGCTCGTCATTAGTTTTTCATTCCATATCGCACAATGACTAGCTACACTCGTCATGCGATTAAAGTTACTGTTAAATATGATAATTAATTTAGTTTAAAATTTCTAGTGTACTGAATTTGGCAACACTTTTATCACTTGTGAAAATCACAAGTCACTATTGCATATTGTTTACTTAGAATTTCTTGGTACAAGTCATTGCCAATTTAATGAGTCAGAATAAAAGAAAACCTACTATGAAATGCCGTGTGTGTTACAAGAATCAAATTAAAAGTGAGACTACTTGGCGGTGTAAATAGTTAAGAATTCCTTTGCACTTTGTTTTGAAAAGTACCACTAGCTTGAAGACTATTATCTGTATACCTTATTAATGTTTTGCTTTGATATTTTCTTAATTTTACTGTTTCTGATATTATTTAACACTATGTAAAAAGTGGATTTTAATTAAGAATATGTAAGAATTGTAAAATGAAACAAGTTTTTTAAATAAAAATTAAATGGTTATTTCATGCACAGTTTTTCATTATTAAATCATACCGGAAGGGGTTAACTTTTGGAAGTGAGTGTATAAAACTGGTCAACAAATTCACTGTATTACAAGTGCTAAGCTTCCAGTGTTTAATATGTTGAGATGCTAAAGTATTGCTGTATAATTTGCAATATGTATCTCTTCCAGGTAATGTTTTGTTTCTTTTCACTGGTTTTGGGAAATTTACTGGAGGAATGCCACTTCCATCTAACGCTATGATTGTATTGCAAAGTAGATTGTAAATAAATTGTAAGTACAAAGTAGATAGTAAATAAGATGATATATTGAAGCAGAAAATAAAGTTAAATATGCTGCTTTCCTTTCTGTAAGTTTTTTTATGTAGTGTAAAGCAAATGATAATAAAAGAAAAAGAAAATTATAAATTTTTTTAAATAAAAAATGATGTGTGATTTTTTTTTCTTCATTTTTAATTCTTTCGCGAACATTTGTTAAAGAATGTAAATAGTCTCTTACGCGCTTTTAAAGAAATTGAATAATCCAAATTTTCAAAAATAATTTTTTTTTTGTTAAAATTTGAATTAATCATGTGAAATTGTATGCAAATAAAATCATAACTTGGTTTATGCTCTTCTTGGGTATCCTCTATTTTATATATACATGTGTATGTATATATGTGTATATATACATATGTGTGTATATATGTGTGAATGTGTGTGTATATAAATATGTATAACGGAGACTCTGAAATAGGGTCTCCGTTATTCGATAGTTGTGAAGTAAATTTATTGCCGATGCCCCGTAAACCATCGTCCAAGGTCACCATCAGGAAGTGGTGAACAATTGTCCATAGTGTGGAGGCTACATCAGAGAGTCTCCGTTATTTGATAGTTGTGAAGTAAAAGTATTGTCGATGCCCGTAAACCATCGTCCAAGGTCACCATCAAGAAGTGGTGAACAATTGTCCATAGTGTGGAAGTTAGATCAGAGAGTCTCCGTTATTTGATAGTTGTGAAGTAAAAGTATTGTCGATGCCTGTAAACCATCGTCCAAGGTCACCATCAGGAAGTGGTGAACAATTGTCCATAGTGTGGAAGTTAGATCAGAGAGTCTCCGTTATTTGATAGTTGTGAAGTAAAAGTATTGTCGATGCCCGTAAACCATCGTCCAAGGTCACCATCAGGAAGTGGTGAACAATTGTACATAGTGTGGAGGCTACATCAGAGAGTCTCCGTTATTTGATAGTTGTGAAGTAAAAGTATTGTCGATGCCCGTAAACCATCGTCCAAGGTCACCATCAGGAAGTGGTGAACAATTGTCCATAGTGTGGAAGTTAGATCAGAGAGTCTCCGTTATTTGATAGTTGTGAAGTAAAAGTATTGTCGATGCCCGTAAACCATCGTCCAAGGTCACCATCAGGAAGTGGTGAACAATTGTCCATAGTGTGGAGGCTACATCAGAGAGTCTCCGTTATTTGATAGTTGTGAAGTAAAAGTATTGTCGATGCCCGTAAACCATCGTCCAAGGTCACCATCAGGAAGTGGTGAACAATTGTCCATAGTGTGGAAGTTAGATCAGAGAGTCTCCGTTATTTGATAGTTGTGAAGTAAAAGTATTGTCGATGCCCGTAAACCATCGTCCAAGGTCACCATCAGGAAGTGGTGAACAATTGTCCATAGTGTGGAAGTTAGATCAGAGAGTCTCCGTTATTTGATAGTTGTGAAGTAAATTTATTGCCGATGCCCCGTAAACCATCGTCCAAGGTCACCATCAGGAAGTGGTGAACAATTGTCCATAGTGTGGAGGCTACATTACACACTCATATACATACAGTATAAGTGTGCATAGGTAATAGCATAAGGTGTTAATATAGAGTTTGCATATGCATACCATCCTGATTATGTATTTAATTCCATAGATACACGTACACACATAGGTAGTACCTATGGACGTAGAACGTAAAGAATAAATCACGAAACAGTCTGGAGTCTATTACTTAAAAGTATAAACCAAATAATGCATTGATACTGATAAATTATATTATGCAACTGGCTTAAACGAATACGACTCCTAAATCATATTACATGTAAGCAGAGAGACAATGTTTAGATAGGGAGTTCAATAAACATGTAAGCATTTATCAAGCAGACTTCGTATTACTGGACTGAACGGAATATGGAAAGTAAAAAAGAAACAAACTTAAACTGGACAAATAGGAAATGAATGAGGCAGACATATTCGGCTATGTGAAGCATTTATAACGTTTATAAAAGTGACAGGTTTTGATCGGTCGACATTCATCACTAGTGAAGGTGGCATGAGCTTGCAAATATGGACAGCCATGTTTGCATGCTGGTTTTTTTTGGACGGTTCCGTTTTTGCTTGCACGTCATTTATTAACGACAAAGTGGTAGGTTATTCAGAAGGTCGTTCACATTTTGTTGAAACGATTTTGATAGATAAGTTTTATGTATAAATGATGAAGATTAGAATTTAGAAGATTGGCTTCTACCTGATAGGCATGGTTTTTGACAATAGCACTAGCTCGAATTTTCCATGAAAGTGTGTGTGTTTTTACGCCGAACCAACCTCTAACGCCATGTGACTTTCCATGAAAGTAAACTATTTCTAAGAACTCAGATGTCAGATTTACCAAACAGAATCTTTGGGCACTTCAAGCTCATGGTAACTAGTTTCGAGTTTATATATTTCAATTCTGATAAAATTACATCTCCACTGAATACACTTAACCAGTTGTTGAGTTATACATTTTGTTACATCAAAAAATTTTCTTAATCGTTTGGATCTAGCAAACTACCAGGTTTACCAAACAGAATCTTTGTCCACTACAAGCTCGTCATAATTGATTTCGACTGTATATACATTTGAATTCTGATAAAATTACATCACCATTGAATAAACTTAATTAGCTGTTATGCTATACATTCGTTTACATCTAAAAATTTTCTTAAGGGTTTGGATCTAAAAAACCACCAGGTTTACCAAACAGAATCTTTGGCCAGTACAAGCTCGTCATAACTGGTTTCGACTGTATATATGTCTGAATTCTGATAAAAATTACATCACCATTGAATACACTTAACCAGTTGTTGAGTTATACATTTTGTTACATCAAAAAATTTTCTTAATGGTTTGGATCTAAAAAACCACCAGGTGTACCAAACAGAATCTTTGCCCACTACAAGCTTGCCATAACTGGTTTCGGCTGTATATATGTTTGAATTCTGATAAAAATTACACCACCATTGAATAACTTAACCAGTTGTTGAGTTCTACATTTCGTTACATAAAAAAATTTTCGTAATGGTTTGGATGTAGCAAGCCACCAGATTTACCAAACAGAATCTTTCGCCAGTACAAGTTCGTCATAACTGGTTTTGACTGTATATATATATATATATATATATATATATATATATATATATATATATATATATATATATATATATATATATATATATATATATGTTTGAATTCTGATAAAAATTATATCACCATTGAATACACTTAACCAGTTGTTGAGTTATACATTTTGTTACATCTAAAAATTTTCTTAATGGTTTCGATCTATCAAACCATCAGGTTTACTGAACAGAATCTTTGGCAATCTCGTCATAATTTTTTTTAACTGTATATATATATGTTTGAATTCTGATAAAAATTACATCACCATTGAATACACTTAACCAGTTGTTGAGTTATACATTTTGTTACATCTAAACATTTTCTTAATGGTTTGGATCTAGCAAAGCACCAGGTTTACCAAACAGAATGTTTGGCCAGTACAAGCTCGTCATAACTGGTTTCGACTGTATATATGTCTGAGTTCTGATAAAAATTACATCACCATTGAATACACTTAACCAGTTCTTGAGTTATACAATTTGTTACATCCAGAGATTTTTTTAATGGTTTCATTATAGCAAACCATTGCCAAACAGAATCTTTGGCCATTACATGCTCGTCATAACTGGTTTCGACTGTATATATGTTTGAATTCTGATAAAATTACATCACCAATGAATGCACTTAACCAGTTGTTATGTTATACATTTGTTTACATCTAAAAATTTTCTTAATGGTTTGGATCTAAAAAACCACCAATGGCAAACAGAATCTTTGGCCACTACAAGATCGTCATAACTGGTTTTGACTGTACATATGTTTGAATTCTGATACAATTAAATCACCATTGAATACACTTAATCAGTTGTTGAGTTATAAATTTTGTTACATCTAAAAATTTTCTTAATAGTTTGGGTGTAGCAAATTACCGAATTTACCAAATTTCTTTGCCCACTTAATGCTCATCATAACCACATTTTGATAGCTACTGTCACTTTAGATGTGTATAAATCGAACAAATATTTGTTTTGGAAAACTGTATTTATTTTTTTATGTATAATGCACACACACACACTAATCGATTTGCACCCATTCTTCGGTAGAGTTCTCGAAAATGTAGCCCTGTGCATGAGACGCCATTTTGTCGTACGCATAAATCCAAAACCAATGCGTGTCGATAAGCAACTTAATCACTTTTATCGATACAAGAAGGTTTATTAAACAGAAGCGAAGATTTGTTTCAGTTCTCTGATTTAAACTCGTTTAAATTAAAATAATATTAAATATCAAGAGAAATGAAAAAAACACGAGTTAAATACTCTTCAATTTTTGAAGAGTCCAACAAACAAAAATTCTCCCAGGAAAAGGAAAAAAATCATAGGGAGATGTTTATATGCAGAGTAAAAGTCTTTTCAAGAAAAATAGTTGCTCCCTTCGCATAACTTAATAAAATTTATGTTTGAAAATTTACGTAGAAGATAAAACATTAATTCGTATAAATAAATATTTCGTATAACTGAATATTCATTAGTATCAGTGAATGGATTTATTACATAGAATGGATTTATTACATCTTATGATAGCCGGGGAAAAAACTTTCCTTTGAATAACTAAATATTTCGTATAAGTGGATAATCTGTTTTATAGGGCTAATAGTGATTTCTTTATGGAACGACAAGTACTTCGTATAACTGAATACTTCATATAAGTAGACAATCCATTTCATAGGTCTTATGGGGATTTCGTCAGGGAACGAGAAGTAGTTCGTATAATTGAATATTTCGTATAAGTGGATAAACTTTTACAAATACCTTATGGTGATTTCTTTATAGAAAGAGAAGTATTTCGTATAATTGAATATTTCGTATAAGTGGATAAATTATTACAAATACCTTATGGAACGAAAAGTACTTCTTATAACTGAATATTTCGTATAAGTGGATAAACTATTACAAATACCTTATGGTGATTTCTTTATAGAAAGAGAAGTATTTCGTATAATTGAATATTTCGTATAAGTGGATAAATTATTACAAATACCTTATGGAACAAAAAGTACTTCGTATAATTGAATATTTCGTATAAGTGGATAAACTATTACAAAGACCTTATGGTGATATCTTTATGGAACGAGAAGTACTTCGTATAGTTGAATATTCCGTATAAGTGAATAAACTATTACAAAGACCTTATAGTGATTTCTTTATGGAACGAAAAGTTCTTCGTATAACTGAATATTTCGTATAAGTTGATAAACAATTACAAAGAGATTATGGTGATTTCTTTATAGAAAGAGAAGTACTTCGTATAAGTAGATAATCTATTTCATAGGGCTTATGGAGATTTCGTCAGGTAACATGTACTTCGTATAAGTGGATAATCTATTACATAGGCCTTATGGGAATTTCGTCAGGGAACGAGAGGTACTTCCTATAACTAAATATTTCGTTTAAGGGGATGATCTATTATATAAGTCTTATGGGTATTTCGTTAGCGAGTGAGAAGTACATCGTATAACTGAATATTTCGTATAAGTGGATAATATGTTACATAGATCATATAAGAATATCATCAAAGAGCGAAAAGTATTTGTATAACTGAATATTTCGTATAAATGAATAATCTATTACATAGAGCTTATGGGAATTTCATAAGGGAACAAGACGTACTTTGTATAAATGAATATTTCGTATAAGAGGATAATGTAGTACACAGACCTTTATAGAAATTCCTATAGGGAGCGAGAAGTACTTCGTATAATTGAATATTTCGTATGAGTGGCTAATCTGTTTCATAGGCCTTATGGGGATTTCATCAGAGAAAAAGTACTTCGTATAAGTGGATAATATATTACATAGGCCTTATCGGAACTTCGTCAGGGAAAGAGAAGTACTTCGTGAAACTAAACAACTCGTATAAGTGATAATCTGTTACACAAACCTTAGGAGAATTTCATCAGTAACAAGAAGTACATTGTATAACGGAATATTTCGTATAAGTCGATAATTTATTACATAGTGATTTCGTCAGGGAACAAGTACTTCGTATAAGGGATTAATCTGTTACATACACCTTAAAGAAATTTCGTCAATAATGAGAAGTACTTCGAATAACTAAACATTTCATATGAGTGAATAATTTGTTACTTAGGATTTATGGGTATTTTTATCAGGAAACGAGAAGTACTTCGTATAAGTAGACAATCTGTTACATAGGCATTAACATACCATTAACACATAACTAATTCCCAATATTAGAGCGTCATAAAAAACAAAAAATGTACGAGAGATAAACAATATATTTAAAAAAAATAAAGAAATCAAATGCTTAGTACTAAGATTCTTATATTGTTAGTATCGATAATACGAGCTTAGATTTTTTTAAATTCTATTTCATAAAACTTAAATACTACTTTATTAAACTAATTGGAGCGGATATCATGGCTTAGTCGGTTAGACCTCGCTTCTGTAAATTGCAGTTCTCTTGTCCATGAGTTCGAGTCCCGGCGGTTCAGATGTATTTTCGTGCGAATTTATTATTCGCTGAAAAAAATTGGCCTCTAAACTTAAATGTGTCTAAAAATAGAGACAGTCAGAAGTAATTGTAGCTCAATCGTCTAGCCCACTAATTTCACAGCGCTTTAGTCTGATAGTGTGTCGGTTCGAATCTCGCTGAGGGAAATTGTTCTTGTAATAAAATAGAGCATTTTTATAATCTGGTATGTTATTGAGTCCTTTTAAGACAGTAAAGCTACTGAAACTTCGACAAACTACATTTAAAATTGTTCGCTATTGAGGGTAACTTTAAATGCACTTTAATAGGACTAGTAATCGAGGCCCAGTTTGGCCGAATGGTTAGAGCGCGTGACTCGAAATGCGTAAAAGAGCAGTTTGCAAGTTCGATTCCCGTCATAGGTGATATTGGCCCAGCGGCCGCGCAATTAGGCTTTCCTGTTTCGGCTCCCTTTAAGGAATTGATTAAGTTTAAAAAATTTGAGGTTACTATGTCCCTTAAAATCCCTGTGTGCTTGATTATGCGGACAGCGGTGCAATGGAGTGTCGTGCCCGGGGTCTACGCCCCGTTTCTCTGGATTTGCGGGGCTCGTATCCCGGCCCACTTCGCACCCTTCCTGTCCGCTAGAGTACAGACGGGTTTTACCGAATTTTAATGTATCGATATATCCTCGATGACGATTAATCGATGTATTTGATTAATCGATTGCGGATTAATAAATGTCAGTTTTAGAGGCACGTTTCCTCTCTTTTTCGAAGTGCATTCTATCGATAAAGATCACTCATTAAACCGATTCCGAATTTAAGTCGATATATCGATATAATTATTAATATCGATTAATCAATATCATTATTAATATCGATTAATCTTATCATCGCTATTGATATTAATAATTAAATCGATTCCGAATTTAAGTCAATATATGTTATAGATAGAACGCACCACGAAGAAGAGAGGTAACGTGCCTCTAAAACTGACTTTTATTAATCTGCAATCGATTATCAGCTATATCGATTAATCGTCATCGAGGAAATATCGATACATTAAAATTCGGTAAAATCCGTGTGTACTCTAGCGGACAGGAAGGGTGCGAAGTGGGCCGGGATACGAGCCCCGCGAATCCAGAGAAACGGGGCGTAGACCCCGGGCACGACATTTCATAGCACCGCTGTCCTCATAATCAAGCACACAGGGATTTTAAGGTACATAGTAACCTCAAATATTTTAAACTTAATTAATTATTGAAAGGGAGCCGAAACAGGAAAGCCTAACTGCGCGGCCGCTGGGCCAATATCACCTACGGTGGGAATCGAACTTGCAAATTGCTTTTTGACGCATTTCGAGTCACGCGCTCTAACCATTCGGCCAAACTGGGCCTCGACTGTCAGTCCTATTAAAATGTACTTAAAATTTCCCTCAATAGCAAACAATTTTAAATGTAGTTTATCGAAGTTTCAGTAGACAAACAGCGTTAAAAGGACTCAATAACATACCAGATTATAAAAACACTCTATTTTATTCAAGGAACAATTTCCCTCAGCGAGATTCGAACCAACACACTAGCAGACTAAAGCGCTGCCAAATCAGCGGGTTAGACGATCGAGCTACAATTGCTTCTAAAGTTTCTACTTTTAAGACACATTTAAGTTTAGAGGCCAATTTATTCAGCGAATAATAAATTCGCACGAAAATATATCGGAATCTCCGGGATTCGAACTCATGGAAAAGAAAACTGCAATTTTTAGATGCGAGGTCTAACCGACTAAGCCATGATAACCGCACCATATCGTGTAATTAAGTAGTATTTAAGTTTTATGGAGTAGAATATAAAAAAAAAATTACGCACGTATTTCCAATACTAACAATATAAGCTCCTTACTTCTAAGCATTTGATTTTTATATTTTTTAAATACATATATTGTTTATCTGTCGTATATTTTTTATTTTACTCGTTCTATGATGCTCATATAATGATAATTAGTTACGTATTAATGGTATGTTAAGGCCTATAACAGATTATCCACTTTTACGAAATATTCAGTTATACGAAATACTTCACGTTTCTGTGACAAAAATACTAACTATGTAAGAATACTAACAACACAAGAATCTTACTTCTAAGCATTTGATTTTTATATTTTTTAAATATATTGTTTATCTTTCGTACATATTTTTTGTTTACTCGTTTTATGATGCTCATATATTTGGAATTAGTTACGTGTTAATGGTATGTTATGGCCTATGTAACAGATTACCCACTTTTACGAAATATTTAGTTATACGAATTATTCCTCGTTTCCTGACAAAAACTCCCATAAAGCCTATGTAACAGATTATTCACTCATACGAAATGTTTAGTTATTCGAAGTACTTCCTATCATTGACGAAACTCCTTTATGGTGTATGTAACAGATTAATCCCTTATCAGAAATATTCGATTATACAAAATACTTCTTCCCTGACGAAATCCCTATATAACAGATTATCCACTTATACGAAATTTATAGTTATACGAAATATTTCTCGTTTCCTGACAAAAACTCCCATAAAGACTATGTAACAGATTATTCATTCATTCGAAATGTTTAGTTATTCGAAGTACTTCCTATCACTGACGAAATTCCTTTATGGTGTATGTAACAAATTAATCAGTTATAAGAAATATTCGATTATACAAGATACTTCTTCCCTGACGAAATCCCTATGATCCACTGAACAGATTATCCACTTATACGAAATTTATAGTTATACGAAATATTTCTCGTTTCCTGACAAAAATTCCCATAAAGAGTATGTAACAGATTATTCACTAATACGAAATGTTAACTTATACGATGTACTTCTCGTTATTGACGAAATTCCTTTAAGGTGTATGTAACAGATTATTCAGTTATACGAAACACTCGATTATACGAAGTACTTCTTCCCTGACGAAATCCCTATGTAACAGATTATCCACATATGAAATATTCAGTTATACAATGTACTTGTTGTTATTGATGAAATTACCCTAAGATATATGAATTACTTATACGAAATATTTAGTTTTACGAAGTACTTCTCTTTCCCTGGCGGAAGTCCCATAAGGCCTATGTAATATATTATCCACATATACGAGGCACTTGCTACCTGATGAAATCCCCATGAGGCCTGTGAAACAGATTATCCACTTATACGAAATTTTCAGTTATACGAAATATTTCTAGTTTCCAGACAAAAATTCCCTAAAGCCTATATAACAGATTATTCACTTATACGAAATGTTTAGTTATATGAAGTTATCTCGTTAGTGACGGAATATCCCGGAACCATGATATATTGGCTCATGGAAAACACATGAAGTAGTATTTAAGCTTTATACAGTGTATTGTATTAAAAATAAATTTTGAGTTCCAATCTTTTAAATCTTTGACCAACAGTTCTAAAATCTTATTAAATTTCTAAATTTACATATATGCAATGTTATCACGTCTATTTGATTTATCCATATGTATATTATCGTGTAAGTATATTATTGTGTAAGTATTTGATTTTCAAAAAACATTTTCCTTAAATACACTTTTTTTGCACGCTTAGTTTTTACTTTCTTTTACTTTTTAATAGCCTGTATCAGTAGACGTCTACTTTTACGTTTAATTGTGCATCTATGAAAGAACATACGGATACACTGATTTACAATGTATTGTGCACTTATACATACATATATGTATATTTATATATATGTAGTGTGTCAGTGGCGAGTGATGAGTTTTAACGTATGAGAAGCTTAATATCTCATTAATAAACGAATGCACGTAATATATATATATATATATATATATATATATATATATATATATATATATATATATATATATATATATATACATACAGGGTGGCCATAATTAAACTGACAGTGCTCAAGGTGTTCTGTAGCGTGATCTATTTGCGAGAATGACGCCATATTTTGTAGGAAGATTAAACAAGACGGGGGACGAAGGATTCCTCAAAAATACAATTAGTTCCAAAAGTCACTGCTTGGGGAATATTTGGCGCTGTGTTAGTTTTCTTGAAAAGAAAACTAGTTATAAAAAAATTTACCAGCATTATATTAGCGGTATCAAAAATGATAAGCTAAACATTTAAAGGTTAAACAAACGTCAACACACACACACAAAAAAAAAACATTTCAGAGGAAATAAAGACAACCTGTATCTGAAAAAAGTACTTTATTTAATTAGCTCAATCAGTACAAAATAACAGATGAGACAAATGCATTTTCGAAATGTACAAAATGTGTGCTTCCGATACAAACATACAAAAAGCATGATTTTTTTTATACTCAAAAAACACTATCACACACCGTATAAACTTACCCCATATTAAAAACGACAACCTTAAAAAGGAAAAAAAAAAAGAACCAAAGAAAATAAATCTCGACGTTGAACACACTATAGAGGTTTTTCACGTGTCAGTTAACAAAGTCTAAATTGGCTGATTTTATTCCCGAAATTGTTTAGTGGTTGTTAGATACGACAGTAAATGCTCACCATTTTGTCTATTCATTAAATTATATCTATCTAAATAATCTCTGAAAAAAAAAAATGAAACACAACCAAAACAGATCTTTCAACTCATCTACTTTTTTTTTTTAATTCTTACAAAAACAGTACTATCGTTTTCATTTCCTGTTGCCAACAATTTTTAAAAATAACTGGGAAATAATGACAATACAAAAATTGATATGAACAATTCTATACTTTACATAGGTCATCAATCCATATAATGCGTCCCACTAACACAACATACCGTTTAATCTCGACTGCTGAAATTTACAAAATGTTTTCCAGATTTCGTCGTGGTCTACTAAAATGACTTGTATTTTAAACATGTATTTTATTATTTTACCAAAAAACGTCTATACTTGTCTGAAAATACTCATTCAAGATGGATTCCTCTTCAGAATAAGATTCTAGCATTCAACATACGCTCACGTCTAACAAGAAAATCAGTTTTGTTTGTTTTTATTTTTAATATTATAAACAATTTTAATGTTATTCAAATATTATTCTTGTATTTAAAATATATTTCACTATTTTCCCCAATAAACGTGTATACTTGTCTGGATATACTCATTCAAAATGGATTCTTCTTCAATATAAGATTCTAACGTTCAACACAGAAGTCAAACAAGAAAATCAGTTTTGTTTTTATTTTTAATATTATAAACAATTTTAATGTTATTCAAATATTTGACTGGTATTTAAAATATATTTCACTATTTTCCCCAGAAAACGTCTATACTTGTCCGAAAATACTCATT